>CANTUQ010000055.1:7882500-8482500 GCA_947683425.1 Excoecaria cochinchinensis
CAAATTTCCAAGTCCTCTAGAAAGGAAAATCTCCAAGTCCTCTTAAGAGGCAAATTTCCAAGTCCTCTTAAGAGGCAAATCATACAAAACCCTCTTAAGAGACATACAGGTCTTTTCAACTAGAAGGCGGCATCGGATGGCTCTTCATCAACTCAATCAATGTAAAGTTTGCATAATGACTCAGTGGCGTTAATAATAAGCCACATCGACGACAATCTTTAGAAATGACTCGGTGCAATCCAGAAGGATGTCTGCATTTTGAGGATGTTTACATTTTATAAGTCTGAGATAACTCGGTGCAATCCAAGAGGATGACGTCTGCATTTTGTAAGTTTTAGATGACTTGGTGCAATCCAAGAGGATGATGTCTGCATTTTGTAAGTCTGAGATGACTCGGTGCAATCAAGAGGATGACATCTGCATTTTGTAAGTCTGAGGTGACTCGATGCAATCTAAGAGGATGATGTTTGTATTTTGTAAGTCTGAGATGACTTGATGCAATCCAAGAGGATGACGTCTACATTTTGTAAGTTTGAAATAACTCGGTATAATCCAAGAGGATAACAATCACTATATGGTCGGGATAACGGCTTAGTGAAATTCAAGAATGACTGCACTTCGTAGTCTTGTCAGTGACTCAATGCAATCCAAGAGGATGATATTCACGATACAGATCACGACACTGTTCTCTAGGGAGCAATCAACTCTTCAGGGGGCGTCTATCTGGCATCAGCCTAACGAGAATGTAACACGCCAACAAGGCGACGTCAATTAGCCACCAAGAGCGTAGCTTAACACGTCAACAGGCCGGCGTTAGTCAAACTCGCCACAACTCCATCAACACAGCAGGAAGGTGGCAGCCTCAGTTGCATGCTTGTTGACACCGAGTTACTAGCTAGTACAGATTAGAGTTACCCAATGAAGATATCGGTACCTGTTCCACAGGTAATGGAGTGAGGTTGTAGGCCGTCGCCCTTGAAATTCACAAATTTTAGCGATATTGGTGACCAAAAAACCTTTTTCATCAGAAGGAGCCTTTTCGTTTAATAAAGTTATTTTTTGGGTTGACCAACACCCATCCATCAACGAGTAACCCATTGCTCAAGCTCGAGCGACGGCTGTCTCTCGCAAGCGGACGCTCGTCGCCCTTCTAAGCGAGGGACACATGTCGCCTAGCGCAAGCGGGTGACCATCGCTTGTGTAAGTAAGGGACGCCCTATAATGGCTCCAATACCGGGCTAGCCAGGAATAGTATTTTTCGATAGTGAATAGTGATACCGGGGTGAATAGTACCTCCCGGAGTAAAAAAATATTTTATTTGATTATAATAGAATATAAATCACGATAAGTTCGATATTAAAATTTGGAGTGAAATTGAGGATAAATAGGGCCTCAAAAATAGAAAATACGAAAAAGTAACGGTTTCTGTGTGAATAGTAACTGAGTTGACTGAGAGTTTGATCGGACCATAGAGAGTGCTATAGACCTCGAAAAAATGATCTAAAAATATGGACATACTCGTATTAATGAGTAGAATTTTATAGTAATAAAAAATTAATTTTTGGTGACACTGAAAATTTGGACTATCGGACTTGTAAATAATTATCGGACCGGGAAATAATCTCATATTGACCCCAAAATATTAGTGTAAGCTAATAAACATTTTTTAAGAATTATGGAGTCATTTTTATGAGGAATTGACCTTAGGAAGTAAGGAAAAAGATGTGATTTCGATTTGAATAGTACTCGATTGACCGGAGGTTTGATCGAAGCTTTAAAAATAGCAAATGATGTCCAAAAATTACAGGAATTTCTAGATTGACACTAGATAATATGTAGAATTTTTTGGTAGTGAATTGGAGAACACAGAAAATTTCCTAACCGGATCGATTTGATTGAACCGGACCAGAAATGGACTCCGATTGGGCTAAAATTTTGTGTATAGCCTAGTTATCACATGATTGAATTATGGAATGAAATTTGGAGTGATTTGGAGTTTGAAAATGAGAAAACCATAGAAAAGTTGCATATTGGGCCTAAAAGTGCAATTGGGCTTTATAGGTTTGACCATTGGTTAGATCAACGTGGGCTACTATAAAAGCACTTAAATGACAGAATTTTAGGTGAGTAGTCCTTATCCCTTTCTGCCTTCTTCTCCCTCTTGTTGGCTGAAGTCACTTTCCATTTCTTTTCTCTCCATTTTCTTCAATCTTTGCTCCATTCCTTGCTTAATTCAAACACCCTAAGTATAATTCAGCCCCTCTTTGAGATAATAGCAACTTCTAGTATCCAAGTAGTGGATTAAAAGCAAGAAAAAGCATGGATCAAAGGTTATGTTTCAAAATAGAGGTAAGAGATTTAGGTTGATTTAATTTTTTTAATGGTATTCTTGAGTACTCTAGGGTGTCTAGAGTATGTTTATGAGATTGTATGTGATAAAAGAAGTAAATTAATGAGTGTTTTGTTGTTATGCAAATTCGGCCATAATGAGGAAAATCAAGGGAAATGGCTTTTCAAAGGTGTAGGACCAAGATTGAGAATCTAGTGAGGGCTATAGCATGAATATAAGGTTTGTGATTACATTATCCATGAATTTCCTTTGGAAAATTAGGGTTTTATGTTTTGTTTATATGGTGCCTATGTGTGATTTGCATATATAATTAAAATTGAGATGATAATTGAGCTTAGGGAGGGTAACTAAGCTAATTAAAGTAATTAAAATGAAATAAAACTAAGTGCAAGTGTTAGACATAATGTGGCTTATTGGTATACTTAGGTATATTTGAGGTATACTTAGTGTTTAAATGAAATTTAATAGTATATATGTGTGAATTGAGGCTTAATTTAGTGGAATAATCCATGAATGAGTGATAATTAAAATTTTAGTGAAAAACTCTAATGTGGCCGAATGGCTTAAGTGAGGAAATATGATAGGTTATATGATATACATGTCATATGAGATAGAAATTTGATAAAGGAATGATTTAGATGTGAAATGGAGGGTTAAATGAAAAGAAATACATGAAAACTTGAATAATTGACTTAAGTGAACTTGGGTAAAATGTAAGCTTGATTGAGTATTAGCTGAGAAAAGTGAGTAACAATCCTTAAAATGATAAATGAAATGCTAAAATGAAATTAAAAGAATATGTAAGGTGAAGTACATACCTTGGCCGAATGGTACCTAATGTATACTAGGGTATATTTTATGTATAATTGAAGGTTAATAGTTTAAAATGAATGTAAACATGAAAATGAGTGTCCATAAATTTATTTGGAATTTATGGAAATTATATGAATATTTTGTGTATGATATTCCATTATGCTCGAAGTAAAAATAATGATAAACATTGAATAATTGAATTGAAATAATAAGAAAAGAATGGAAGTGGCCTTAAAGTGAAATTATTGCCAATTAATGGGTTAAGCATACTTATTATGCGAAATAAGTATATAATGAGAATTGTGCATGAACGATGAATTATGATGAGATAATTCATTAAATGTGCAAAAGAAGTGAATATGTGAATAACTAGTGAAATGAAATGAAAATAAAACGTAAAATGTAAGTAGAAATGTTAAAGTATGAAAATGCTTTCACAAGTTATATATTATATGTAATATGAAGTGTTTAAAAGAATGAAAAGTGAATTTGAAAGTCTTTTGAAAAGATTTGCCCTTGGTAGTGGTCTAGCGGGTTAATCTAGTTCAAGATATGTTTGCCTAGCCATAGGGACACCATTGATACTGCGGTGCAAGTCATGACGACTTGCTTTGCTATGACAGATTCGCGATGGTCTCTCATAGCCCTCTGTTATACGTCATATGTCACACGTCATATGTTACATGATGGAGTGATCTTTCGGGATCATTCCCTAGTACAGTGCAGTGGACCTTTGGAGTCCACGTCCCATATATCTAGTTTGTAGATTTTCTGTCGGGATTGTACTAGGGGCATAAAAGTGACGTAATTATAAAATGATCTAAAATGTAATAAGTAAAATGATAATATGTAATATGATAAAATGTAACATGATAATATGTAACATGATATAAAGTAAAATGATAAAATGTAATATGATATAAAGTGTAATATGTAAAAGTATCATATGCAAAAGTGTAATATGTAATGGCATAATGTCACATGACATTATGTAATATGACATAATATGTAAAAATTATAATTAATAAAAGTATAATATGTAAAAAGCCTAAGTGTAATAAGTTGAATTCTAAAATAATACGATTCTGTCAAAAGTAAAACAATATAAACTGAAATAAATTGAAAGCGTGAAAAGTAACATGATAATGACTAGTTATATGAGAAAAAAGACCTAAATGAAAGAAAATGAAAAGTTTGGGGTAAAAGGTAATTTACCCAAATTATAAGTCAAACGGGGTCATAATGATGAAAATGACCTGGAAGTGTAACAAGTATAGTGAAAATGAGAAAATAAATAAAAAAATTACTCATTTGAAAGAAAATAAAAGTTTAGGGACCAAAACATAATTTACCGCAAAAAAAATTAGTCGGGAGACTAATTGACAATTATAAGTTAAGAAGTGAATAAATGTGAAAATGTAATAAGTAAACGACAAAAGTATAAATAAACGTTAAATGAAGGGCAATATTGTAATTTGCTAAAATTTCAGGGGCAAACCCATAATTATATGTAAAAGTACATTAATAAGTAACATGTAAGTGAAATATGAAATTAAAATGATAGTCCCGTAAAGAATCCAAAGTTCAGGGACTAAAATGTAATTTGCCATGAAAATGTTAATTCAAGGACTAAAATGTAATTTGTAAGTTAAATAATATTTTAAAATGAAAAGAGAAATGAACTAGTGGCAATTCCGTAAATAACGTCAAAAGATGGACAAAACTGTAATTTGTCCTGAAATTGATAAAATAAGGACTAAATGGTAATTTGTATATGAAATGATAAGTTAAATGAATAAAAATGATAAAATGAGTGATTAATGGATTTAAATGCAAAGTAAAGGCTTAATACGAACTAATATGTAAAATGAACATGAAAGTAATAAGTCAGAGACTAAAACATAAAATTACACATTATATGTAATGAAGTGTGCAAAAAATAGTGTTAGTGTGAGAATGGAAAAATATAGTGATATGTGATTAAATGAGTGAAGTGATAAGCTAATAAGAACTAGAATGAAAGTCTGAGAACTAAATGGTAAATTGTACATTAAACAAGTAAATAAGGTGAGAAAAATTACTTGATGACAATTATAATACTGCGGTGGTCTAGCGGGTTAATCTAG
Source organism: Excoecaria cochinchinensis (assembly GCA_947683425.1). Classification (NCBI taxonomy): domain Eukaryota; kingdom Viridiplantae; phylum Streptophyta; class Magnoliopsida; order Malpighiales; family Euphorbiaceae; genus Excoecaria; species Excoecaria cochinchinensis. Next base: position 7,887,790 of record CANTUQ010000055.1, read on the forward strand.
TTCAAGATATGTTTGCCTAGCCATAGGGACACCATTGATACTGCGGTGCAAGTCATGACGACTTGCTTTGCTATGACAGATTCGCGATGGTCTCTCATAGCCCTCTGTTATACGTCATATGTCACACGTCATATGTTACATGATGGAGTGATCTTTCGGGATCATTCCCTAGTGCAGTGCAGTGGACCTTTGGAGTCCACGTCCCATATATCTAGTTTGTAGATTTTCTGTCGGGATTGTACTAGGGGCATAAAAGTGACGTGATTATAAAATGATCTGAAATGTAATAAGTAAAATGATAATATGTAATATGATAAAATGTAACATGATAATATGTAACATGATATAAAGTAAAATGATAAAATGTAATATGATATAAAGTATAATGATAAAATGTAATATGCCACAGTGTAATATGTAAAAGTATCATATGCAAAAGTGTAATATGTAATGGCATAATGTCACATGACATTATGTAATATGACATAATATGTAAAAATTATAATTAATAAAAGTATAATATGTAAAAAGCCTAAGTGTAATAAGTTGAATTCTAAAATAATACGATTCTGTCAAAAGTAAAACAATATAAACTGAAATAAATTGAAAGTGTGAAAAGTAACATGATAATGACTAGTTATATGAGAAAAAAGACCTAAATGAAAGAAAATGAAAAGTTTGGGGTAAAAGGTAATTTACCCAAATTATAAGTCAAACGGGGTCATAATGATGAAAATGACCTGGAAGTGTAACAAGTATAGTGAAAATGAGAAAATAAATAAAAAAATTACTCATTTGAAAGAAAATAAAAGTTTAGGGACCAAAACATAATTTACCGCAAAAAAAATTAGTCGGGAGACTAATTGACAATTATAAGTTAAGAAGTGAATAAATGTGAAAATGTAATAAGTAAACGACAAAAGTATAAGTAAACGTTAAATGAAGGGCAATATTGTAATTTGCTAAAATTTCAGGGGCAAACCCATAATTATATGTAAAAGTACATTAATAAGTAACATGTAAGTGAAATATGAAATTAAAATGACAGTCCCGTAAAGAATCCAAAGTTCAGGGACTAAAATGTAATTTGCCATGAAAATGTTAATTCAAGGACTAAAATGTAATTTGTAAGTTAAATAATATTTTAAAATGAAAAGAGAAATGAACTAGTGGCAATTCCGTAAATAACGTCAAAAGATGGACAAAATTGTAATTTGTCCTGAAATTGATAAAATAAGGACTAAATGGTAATTTGTATATGAAATGATAAGTTAAATGAATAAAAATGATAAAATGAGTGATTAATGGATTTAAATGCAAAGTAAAGGCTTAATACGAACTAATATGTAAAATGAACATGAAAGTAATAAGTTAGGGACTAAAACGTAAAATTACACATTATATGTAATGAAGTGTGCAAAAAATAGTGTTAGTGTGAGAATGGAAAAATATAGTGATATGTGATTAAATGAGTGAAGTGATAAGCTAATAAGAACTAGAATGAAAGTCTGAGAACTAAATGGTAAATTGTACATTAAACAAGTAAATAAGGTGAGAAAAATTACTTGATGACAATTATGTAAATAAATGAAAACTGGAGAGTAAAATGATAAGTTAGCGAAATGGAAGGGTAATATGATAAGCTGTGAATAAGTTAGGGGCTAAATTGTAAATAGCCCATAATAAGGTTAAATGAAGGATCGTAGTGTAATATGACACTAAGTGAGTGATTTAAAAGTAACTAGAGAATTGATAAAGTATATAATGCTTTATGCATGTGTGTGTGCTTAAGATAGCATTGAAAATTATTAGATTCGTAATCACCACTGAGCATACTTAATGCTGAGCACGTAGTTTATTTGACTGCATGTAGGTACCGAGTGGAGCGTCTATGGAGCAGGCATCCCCTCAGCTTTGAGATCTGATGGGATTTCTGTATTGAAAATAAGCATAGTATGTGTATAGTTATTAGAATGTATGTAAACATTTTGTGTTGTTGAAATAGTTGTATGTAAAGATAAATGTTATTGTATTGAATTGGGTTACATGAATTGGATTGGAATAGAATAAGATTTGAATATGTATAAGTTATAATTGTTGTGCCCCTAAGTTGGGCTGTGGTTTTGTTTGAATTGCAGGTTTGGGTAGCTACGTTATATTCGTTATGCTGCCGAATTTTGATCAAATGAATAGTATTAGTGGCATGTATATGTAAAATGTTAGTATTGATTATATATTGTGTAAAGTGGACATAATGAATGTCATAGAGTATGATTAAATGACGTAATACGTTAAATGTCATGATCGGACTGAATTGAGTACGACATGTGAGTAACATGGAAATTAAAAGGATAAATGATTTTATAAGTATAAGAAGAAAAAAAGGAGAAAGAAAAAGTTTACCGCATTTGTCATAAGCATTGATCAGACAGAAATGCCGTGACACCCAATGTCCATACCAATTGCAGTTATGGGGCATTACATGCATGTCGCTTAGCACAAGTGGGTGCCTGTCACTCGCATAAGCGAGGGACACCTATCCCTCGTGCGAGCAGGCGCCCACCGTTAGAAAAATCGGGCAGCCCCTTCGACCGGCGCCCGTCGGTAGACCGAGGCTATATCCGGGTCCATAAGGACCCGGATATAGTTGGCCCAGGTACCCGGGGGCATCCACATCTACTGCTCCTCCACCACCAGAGCCTCATACAGAGTCAGCGCGGCCTGGGGCATCATCGCCACCAGCACATTAGGAGATTATTTCAGTGATGACTACTGCCCTCACCGCCATGGAGCGACGGATGGAGGAGAGAGATTCGGTACTGGGTGAGCGCCTAGACCGACAGGAGAGGCTGATAGAGGAGCTACTAGACCGACAGGAGAGGCTGATAAAGGAGCTAAGACAGGGCTGAGCGCTTCACAGGCAACAGCGGCTCAGCCCCTGTCTCATCATTTTATGATATTTAAATCTTTTTAAAGTTTCATTCTAGCTTCAAAATACTGGACGCATCAAAATAATAAAATAAAAGAAAATAAGGAAAAGAAAGACCAAAGGAGGAATAAGAAAGATAAATAATAAATGACAATAAGAGAAAATAAAAGATGCAAAATTTATACGTTAAAAGGATCCGGTTAATATAGCAAATTAATAAGATTCTTTGAAATTGTAGGAAATACATTCCAATAGTCTACCTCACAACACGAAAGTCACATTCATCATCAGAGGAGAGTCTTCTGCAAAATGAGTTGTTAGTAGAATATGCTTACAGCTCACGACATGAAAGTCGCATTCATCACTAGAGGAGAGTCTTCTGCAAAATGAGTTGTAAGTAGAATATGCTTACAGCTCACGAAACGAAAGTGGCATTCATCATCAGAGGAGAGTCTTCTACAAAATGAGTTGTAAGTAGAATATGCTTACAGCTCACGACACGAAAATCGCATTCATCATCATAGGAGAGTCTCCTGCGAAATGAGTTATAACTCGAATATGAGTTGTAAGTAGAATATGCTTACAACTCACGGCACAAAAGTCGCATTCATCACCAGAGGAGAGTCTTCTGCAAAATGAGTTGTAAGTAGAATATGCTTATAGCTCACAACACGAAAGTTGCATTCATCATCAGAGGAGAGTCTTCTGCAACATGAGTTGTAAGTAGAATATGCTTACAGCTCACGACACGAAAGTCACATTCATCACCAAAGGAGAGTCTTCTACAAAATGAGTTGTAAGTAGAATATGCTTATAGATCATGACACGAAAGTCACATTCATCATCAGAGAAGAGTCTTCTGCAAAATGAGTTGTAAGTGGAATAAGCTTCGACACGAAAGTCGAATTCATCATCAGAGGAGAGTCTTCTGCAAAATGAGTTGTAAGTAGAATATGCTTACAGCTCACGACAAGAAAGTCGAATTCACCATCAAAGGAGATTCTTCTACAAAATGAGTTGTAAGTAGAATATGCTTACAGCCCAAAGGTGACAATCATATGCCGATGTCTCGAAGGCATCAATCATATGCCGGATGGACCAATTGCAGTGTATCAAATAAGTCGTAGTGGAATATGCTTACGACTCAGTAGCGACAATCATATGCCGATATCTCGGTGGCGACAATCATAAGCCACCATCCATAAACTTCAACACAGCAAATGGTAAGGACTGGCTCAGGTACAAGCTTCTTCCCCTTTTCTCTGAATTTTGGCTCATCTAGACACTAGTGCACTAGTTTTCCCAAAATTGGGGACAACTGTAGACAGTGGGTCCCGAGGCCGCCCAGATCAGAGTTACTCGATGAAGATACCGGTACCTGTTCCACAGGTAAAGGAGTGACGTTGTAGGCCGTCGCCCTTGAAATTCATAAATTTTAGCGATATTGGTGACCAAACCTTTTTCGTCGGAAGGAGCCTTTTCGTTTAAGAAAATTGTTTTTTGGGTTGACCGATGCCCGTCAGTCAACAGGTAGCCCGTCACTCGAGCTTGAGCGATGGCTGTCTCTCACGAGCAGGTTCTCGTCACCTGCGTAAGCTAGAGCCGCCCATCGCTTAGCGCGAGCGGGTGCCCGTCACTCGCGTAAGTGAGGGACGCCTGTCCCTCCCCCGAGCGGGTGCCCGTAGCTCAAAAGACCCAGCTGCCCCCTGGACCGACGTCCGTTGGTAGACCGAGGCACGCCCGTCGATCAGTGCCTAGTGGCATTTTGATAGAAAAATTTCAATTTTCTTAATGTTTATCCTTAGGATAAATATGAAAGATTTGATTTTATCTTCTAAAAGATAATTTGAATTCAAAAAGATTTATTTTTTATCCTCGAAATATAATTTGAATTCAAAAAGATTTGAGTTTATCTTCGAAAAATCTTTTTGAATTCGAAAAAAATTTCACATCTATCTCTAAAGATAATTTGAATTTTAAAAAAATATTTGAATTTTGATTTTCATTTTCAGTTAGCTTATAAATAGCAGGCTGAGGATCAAGGTAAGGGGTTGGAGATTTTGAGGTGGGAGATTTTTAGATTGGAAGATTTTCAGAAGCAAAGATTTTCCTTTCATATCAAATTTTTTCCTCTTAAAATTTTTCGAAAAGAATTAGGAAGAACTCAAGAAAGAAAAATCAATTTTCTTCACTCGATTTATCTTTCTAAAGATTCGTAGCTATCATAGAAGTGAAATTGAGAAAGAGAAATAATTTTTTTTCTCTTGATTTACCTTCTCAAATTTGAAAAGAATGATTTTTATAAGAGAAATTGTTTTGATAGTTTTCTTCGGTCAACATCCTTGTAGAATTCAAGGGAACTCAACGCAACTTCACCTTCCAAAAATTAATATTCCGAGGGTAAACATTCTAGACTAAGCATGAATTAATTCATTTTAATTAACTTGTTTTATCGCTTTATTCGTTATATTAATAATTTGTTGCATGAAAAATGAATTGAAAATATGAATTCTTTTTTTGTTTCCTTTGTGGATTCCTCAATAATGCTTTTTATTCGATTGTATTTTTCCTTTATTTTATCTTCTTCTTCTTTTCTGTTTGTCAGAATTGCTGGAAAGACCTTTATTTTATTTTCTTCTTCTTCTTGGTAAAAGATTTTGATTTCCAGGGGCCACATTGCATAATCGTTCTCATTTATTTGAGTTAATTTATCTCATTTTTTGAGGTCTGGAGGTGACCGACGGACTGAAGACCCCACTGACGGGGCACTTCTTCTGCCCGTCGGTCACCCTAGGAATGGCCGTCACTCGAGTGATCTGGCCGTCCCTGGGCCTCTTTCTTCCCCACTTTTGATTTTTTTTATTCATTTCTTTTAATTCTTGGTTTCTATTCATTTTAGGTAACTCATTTCCATATTTTCCTATTGTTTTATTTATTTATTTTGCTTCGATATCCTTATTATGCTAACGTGTTATTTGCATTTTTGTGAGCTTCTTTATTTTGTTGAATATTGGATGCTGGAAGAGGGAACTAGTTAGAGTGATGCGGGGACGATAATTCGATTCATTTCTTCTACCCTATTTCTCTGATTAGTTTATTTTGTTTAATTCTTATTCATGATAAATTTTGTTCTCACGATCGTTAATACAAAGTGCGGCAAAGAATTTCTATGAATGTATAAGGTTTCCCTTAATAAAATAGGACCAATGTCCTGGTTTTCCCATCCAAATAAAATTGCCATCTTTAATATTATTCTTTTAAGCATGCATGCAAAAACCAATATTCTCAAATTGAACATCCCGTTTTATGTATGGTTTTTGTTTCTGTTCATTTACATTGAGGGTTGTATTCCGCCCCTAGTTTTATTGTAAATTAATGTACCTTTACCTACTTTATTCTAAATTTATCTTATTTACCGCTTTCATTACATGCTTGGACTGCACTTTAATAACTGCATTAAGCTATATGAGAAAAGGGATGAAATTTTGACTTCACGACTCACTTATAACTTTAATAGAGGTATGAATAAGAGTGAAGTCCTGAACTCTCTCTGGTCTTAGGCTTTATGAGGTTAGATGAACCTTTCCAATGTTCTATTAGGAAGGGAATTCCAAAATATCTTTTGTTGCCCAAAATAGACTAATATACATCATTTTAGGTTTCGTGAGATTAGATAAACCATTTTCAATGTTTTTTATTGGAATGGAAATCTCAAAATATCTCTCGTTGCCCAAAATAGACTCATACGCATTGTCTTAGGCTTCATGAGATTAGATGAACCATTTCCAATGTTTTATTGGAATGGAACTTCCAAAATATCTCTCGTTGCCCAAAAAAGACTCATACGCTTTGTCTTAGGCTCAGTAAGGCTAGATGAACTTTCCGAATATTTTATTGGGTGGCGACTCCAAAACACCTCTTGTTGCCCAAAATAGATGCCCTTATAAACCATACAAGTTTTATGAACCTCTCTCGAAATCCCTAAAAGCGGGTTTTCGGGGCCTCTGGGGTTCAACGCTCCTTTCCTTTTCTCTGAATTTTGGCTCACCTAGGCACCCATGCACAAGCCTCCCTAAAATTGGGAGTAACTGTAGACACCGGGTCCCGATGCAACCCAGATCAATGTTATCCAATGATGAAATTAAGTGCCTGTTCACAGGTAAAAAGAAAGTTGAAAGTGATAGTTTTCTTGTCAAAATTGCTTTTTAAAAATAAACAAAAATATATATTAAAAATTAAAATTAAAAAAGAAGGTTGGAAGTGACATTTTTTTGTCAAAATTGTTTTAAAAAACGGTTTTCAGAGGCTTACGGTCGCCGACGCGCAGGGGCAGGCGCCCCTCGCCAAGGACGGGCACGCCTCGCTTGCGTAAGGCACGCGCGTGCTAAGGGCCGGCATGGCCGCCCCTCGCCTGGGCAACTAGTCCCTTGCTTGCCAGCGACCCTTGGGCACCATTTTCGGCCGAAATTAATTTTTTGTTGGTTTTTTGAATTTAATTCAAACATTACATCCATTTTTTATTTCCATTTTCAAACATAAAAATGGGAATTTAATTGGATTGATGAGATGAAAAAAGAGAGGGTTTTTTGAACGAACAAAGAAAAGAAAAAACAAGGAAAAAGGAAAAAAAAAATTCTGTGATTTTTTAAGGAAAAAAGCCAAACTATTTTCTTCTCAATTTTTCTTCTTCAAATTTTTGGAATTGTTAAGAAGGAAAGAATTCACGATCTACCTTTAATATATTGATAATTCTAAGGGTAAATTTCTGGATTTAATTGCATTCTTTAATTATTTTTTCTTTATTTTTTCACCATTTTTGCACATCTTGAATATTGTTTCATGTGATCAATTTATTTGATTTGTTGTTTTTTGCTTATGATTTGAGTTAATTTAGTTGTTTTTCATATTAATATGATATAAAGTCATGTAAAACCAAATAAATTTGCAAGTTTTTTATTGATCTTTGAAGAGAAAAGAGGTTTTTGTTCCACCATTGTTCCTGCCCGCAAGGGGTAGGAAGAAGGTGAGGGGCGGCCAGCCTGCCCCTCGTGGCCAGGCATCCCCTCACTCCTTTCTTTGTCATTTTTTGTTTTTCATTTCCCTTTTTAATTTATTTTATTCCATTTTTCTTGCTTTTCGATCCGTATTTTGCATAGTTTTTTTGTGTGATTTTTATTTTATTTTATCATGTTTATTTTATTTTTCATGATTTTATGTGATAATATTTATTTTTATTATTTTATTTGATTTAATTGTTCTTTAGATTTATTTACTAACATTAATTTTTATTTTGTTTTTATTATCTACAAATCTTTTTTTTTCCTTTGTGTGAGCATTTTCACTAGCAAATGGGGGATCCATAGATATTATTTTTTTGTTTGATTTGTCATGTATTTTTATTATTATTGTTATTTTTTTATGTTGTTTTCTATTTAATTATTTAGTTTAGTTTTGTAATAAATTTAGTTTATTTTATACACATTACAAAGAAAATCACAAAAAAATATTTTTATTAATAAATTGAATTTTTCTTAATAAAAATAGGACCAATGTCCTGATTTTTAACCAATAAATCTCATTTTAAAAGGAAGATTTAATTTAATCAAAATGGCATCACTCATCTCTATTTTCTCAATATTCACCCAAAAATAACTTTTCGTTTTATTAGTGAATATGAAGGAATTTTATAACTCCGATTTTATTGTAAGTCTGTGATTGAGTTATCGCTTTTATTTCTTGCATGCTTCGTCTTTGTGTGGCAACCCTTACCTGTCATGGTAGCTCATCTCTTCAGGATTTGGTTCACTATGTACGGGTAAGGGGTGTTACAAATAATATAGTAATAAATTGAAAATTTTAAAATAAAAATTTATTTATTTTAAAACTTCATTATAACTTGCAGCACTAAATACTATCATATGGATTAAAATATAATAATATGTATTATCTTTTTAAATAAATTGAAGAAAAAATTGTTGTGACTATATCATCATTAATTTCAAAATATATATTCCTTCTTTTCTTTTTTATATGTTATTTTTGAGTAAAATTCAAATTTTATTTATCTGTCACTTTTAGACTTTCAATGCAATTTAATTTTCTTCTTCCAATTAAATTTTCATTTCCAATGGAAGTTGACCAATTAGATTTAAGTTTGTGCATTGAATCACTCAATTTTATCATAAATTTAAGTCTAATTAATACTTTTTAATTCTAGTAAAACTAACAAAATTGATAGATAAAAAAAACAAAGGGAGTAATAAATTTATTTAAAACTGTAATAACATTATCTTATATGTCAAAAAAAAAGTATAGTGACAAGTATTTTAAATATTGCTATAAATATTAAAAAAATAATAACATTAAAATAAATGTCTGACAAATATCAATATAAATAACCTGAAAATGACAAATAGCATAATAATGGGAAAATAATAGAAAAAATAATCGAGTTAACAATAGAATTGATACCTACCTCTTTTATCGCGTAAATCTCGTTGCGAAAGCGACACAAGGATCCCTTTTATTTTGGTCACCGGTCTGGCTTTTGCCCACTCGGGATATTAGCAACTAAATCACAATCTAAAAGCCTCTGTAAGATTAACACAAAAAATCATGAGTGGGAACGAGCAGCCTTGCGACGTATACATTTTCTCATTACCAAATAATGAGATCTCTCATCTATTTATAGAGATCAAGAAGGCTAGAGACTTATCCCTAGTCTAACTCAGAATCATTTCTGAGATAAGATTTGGTTATTCCAATCAGATTGAATTACCCATATCAATATCGATTAGAACTCAATCCATTATAGAGTCATGGGCGCATCCCAACTCTATCATCTCCCACTTGCACATGACGAAACACATTCCATTTATAATCTTCAATTATACAGGCTAATAGATTGTGTGACCAGCGTACCTCGAGAACACTAGTGCTATACACCTGTTAGGGATATATAGCATCTCGAAAAAGGCGATCGTTTTATTTCACGTATGCCTAACCCTAGATGACCTTCTCACAATCATTGTTTTAACTCATGATCTCATAAAACATCTTTCGTGTTCACTATTATGTTTCTACTTATAGAAACGATAATAAATATGTCGGCGAACCACGAACTCTTATGAATGTGATCAAAAGGTTATCTTCCCCTCTTACTATATGCCATCCATCATGATTCAACTCGCTTTTCTAGTTAAATTCCCCAGGTCTAAATTTTTCCTGGACCTCTTGAAAACTAAACAAGCTAGCCACATTGAACCATACTTCAGGGATAAGTTAAGGGTTCTAAGGGTCGAAATATAAATAGGGTCTCACAATAGGGAAAGTTGAGATCAATAGTATTTAAATTCCCATCCCTTTGGTCACTTAAGCACACACGATATAAAACATGTGTTATGGTGTTCTTTCCTTCCCTTCAAGGAGCGCATGTCTTACATTTTGAAAATGTGAATATAAAACACAAAGCATAAGGTTGCGATGCACCGAAGAACCCACCTTTAGTTCGCTTACTTAAGAACTACTTCTGGCTTTTAAGACAGAACATGGTAGTTACATATAACTGACCATCGGATCCCACATGATCCTTATTTGGATCTCAATCCAAAGCATACAACCTCATGTATGACTTTATCTCGCACCTTAATAAGACTAATCTTGTAATTTCTATAAGACGGCACTTTTATTTTGAACAGGCTCTCGAGCATACTCATTTGTTCAAAAATCGCCTCATCTTAGTCTTTTCCAACTCATTGATAAAACTAAGGTAAACACCCTTGTGAGTAGGCTACTTCTCTGTCTAACATGCTCAAACTCAAATAAATAACAGTAATGTTCACATATTAAACATTTACACTCATGTATTGACAATAATGAACTTTATTATTATTCATAAATAATAACATTAAGGGATTACAAAAATAAAGTTAGTACACATCAAATTCTACGCAAACCCTGAAATCTAATGTGTCTCTCAAACACATCTTTCGTTAGAGGTTTAGTCAATGGATCTACAATCATCTCATGCGTAGATATGTACTGTAAGTTCACATCTCCCTATGCAATAACATCTCTTATATAATGATACTTAATGTCAATATGCTTAGTCCTACTATGAAATTTTGGATCTTTTGTGTAAGCTATCGACGACTGACTGTCACTATAGATCGTCAATTGTTCCTCTGAGGTAGTTACTCTTAAATGGTCCATTAACCGTTTTAGCCAAATTGCCTCTTATACTGCAGCTGCAGAAGCTACAAATTCAGCTTCCATTGTTGATAAGGCTACACAGGTTTATTTCTTACTACTCTATGAGATGGCACCCTTACCAAGCAAGAATATAAAACATGAAGTGGACATCCTCTCATCCACATCTCCAGCCCAATCAGCATCAGTGTATCCTCTCAATTGCAGATCCTTGCCTTAATAACAGAGAGAATAATCTTTTGTACATTTGAGGAATCTAAGTATCCTCTTAACTGCTTTCCAATGTGCTTCGCCTGGGTTAGATTGATATCTACTTGCCATGCCCACTACATAGCAAATATCAAGTCTTGTACACATTATAACATATATAAGACTACCCACGGCACTGGCATATGGAATGTTTCTCGTACGTTCCACTTCTTCTAGCGTCTTTGGACACATCTCTTTGCTAAGAAACTGATTCTTGGCAATGGGGCAGTCTATGGGTTTGCAGTTCTGCATATTGAATCATTCAAGGACTTTGTTGATATATGTTTCCTGAGAAAGAGATAACAACCTTCTCGAACGATCTCTTGAAATCTTAACTCCAAGAATGTAGTCTGCATTACCCATATCTTTCATTTCAAAGTTGGACGATAACCAATCTTTGATTTGATTTACATACTCTTTGTCATTTCCAGCTATTAGTAAGTCATCTACATACAATGTTAAAATAACAAAATTATTTTCAGAGCTTTTGTTATATACATAATGGTCTTCATCAATCATGTTGAACCCATTCGACATGATTGTATCATGAAATCTCAAATACCATTGTCTTGAAGACTGTTTAAGGCCATAGATTGATCTTTTCAATCGGCAAACCTTATGTTCGCTGCCTTTTTCGATGAAACCTATAAGTTGTTCCATGTAGATTTCTTCATTCAGTTCTCCATTGAGAAAAGCAGTCTTCACATCCATTTGATATAGCTCTAGGTCTAAACTTGCCACTAAGGCAAGAATTAACCTTATAGACGTAAATCTTACAACAGGAGAGAAAGTCTCCTCATAGTCAATCCCTTCCTATTGTGTAAACCCCTTAGCGACTAGCCGAGATTTATATCTTTCGATACTGCCATCAGCTTTTCGCTTCACCTTAAGAATCCATTTATTCCCAATAGATTTCCGTCCTTCGGGTAGATCAACCAGTTCTCAAACACGATTTGATCTCATGGATGCCATTTCTTCTTCCATTGCATTGATCCATTTTTCTTTAGCTGGGCATGAGAAGGCCTCTTTTATGTTTTTAGGCTCTTCCTCGTCTTGTGGGGTGACTAAAAGTGCTTCGTTCAAGCCTTCGATCTCAAATCATCGATGAGGAACACTTATCCTTTTAGACTTATGCAGTTCTGAATCTTGATAAACATGTCTCATATATTCGTCGTAATTCGGAATGCTTCCACAGGGATCATGTTCCATACACTGGAGTCAGGAATGCTCCCACTCAAATCAGGGTCTCAAACATCCGGATCTTGTGGAGGAGGAAGGTAAAAACCTTCTTCCTCTAACTCCCTTCCACTCGGATGGAGTTATCCTGATGGTTCATCTTCCTGAGTTTCATAGAAAGTGAAATTTTGATTCACTTCGCCCAACTATGGAAACTCATTTTCCAAGAATATAACGTCTCGTGATTCAAATTCAGTCACAGAACCATTCTCTTGCTCACCCATGAATATGTATCCTTTTGATACTTCAGAATATCTCACAAAGATACTCTTTTTATCTCTTGGTCCCAATTTACCAAACTTGCTAGAGGTATCATGGACGTAAGCAGCACAACCCCAAGGTCGTAGATGGCTTAGGTCAAGTTACTGACCAGTCCACAACTCATAAGGTGTGGATGTGATAGATTTAGAGGGCATACGGTTTAGAACATATGTGGCAGTTAATAAAGCATCTCCCTAATAAAAGATAGGCAAATCTGCCTCTGCCATCATAGATCTAACCATATCAAGAAGAGTTCTATTTCTCCTTTCCGCAACACCGTTTTGTTATGGAGTTCTGGGAATGGACAACTGATGTTCAATCCCTTTTTCATCACACAAAGCCTTAAATTCATTTGAAAGATATTCCCGACCTCGGTCAGTTCTTAAAGCTTTGATCTTTTTATCTAATTGATTCTCAACTAACTTCATAAAAGTTTTGAAGCAACTCAATGCTTCTGATTTATGAGAAATCAAGTAGACATGACCATACCTTGTATAGTCATCTATAAATGTGATGAAATAGTAGGCCCTATGCCTTGTCCTCACATTCATTGGACCACAAACGTCAGAATGAATTAATTGCAATGGAAATTCAGCTCTAGTTCCGTTTTCGAACGGTTTTCTCACTAGTTTTCCTTTTAGACAATGCTCACAGGTAGGTAATTCGACCTCATTCAAATCACCTAGTAAACCAACATTGGCTAACCAACTCATTCGATCTTGCTCAATATTGTTTAATCTAGCATGCCATAATTTTACATGATTCTCATTATTATGTGAAGTATAAGAGATTAAAGAAAAACTATTTTTATTCATAAAGTTAGGATCAATATCCAAAATAATAAAATTGTTCGAAATAAAACCAGAACCATAATAAACATTATCCAAACATAAGCGCATACTGTAATCTTTAAAGTGTAAATCAAAACCAAGTTTTAATGACACAAGAACAGAAACTAAATTCCTACGAATATCTGGAGTATAAAGCACATCATGTAGGAGCAGGGTTCGGCCTTTGCGTAAGACTAATCTACACGTGCCAATCCCTCGAACTAGCACTCTTGCATCGTTTCCCACATATATATATTTTGCTCCATTTGGTATTCGCCGAAATTCTACAAAGGCATCTCGATCCTTTGCTATATGGTCTGTTGCTCCTGAATCAACCACCCACAAAGGATGAAATTCAGTTAATAATACACAAATAGATGCACAAATTTCACTCACTCTTGAGTTAGAATAGTGTACCTGATTGGGCACAGTGAAGTCTCTTGCATAGTGTCCTTTCTGTTGGAAGTTAAAACATTTCACTTTTGAGATGTTTATCTTTCTCTTGCCTTTGGACCTTTTAGAATTCTGTTCTTTCTTCTGCCTTTTACTCCTTTTGGCAGGTTCCTTATCCCGACCTTTGAAGCCTTTCCTTTTGTTCTGGTTTGAACTCGTTCCACCAGAACAGGACTGTGCCACATACACCTCGGCATTACCTTAATCGATGCCAATCTGTCCTCTTCAAGCTCCAAATGATGAGCGATATCCTCAAATGTCTTAACACTGTCCATATGAATCAGTTGCATTTTTATATGCTCCCAACTCTTGGGTAAGGAACGGATGACAGCTTAGACCTGCTGCTCGTCAGTCAACTTATGACCATATTCACTAAGCCCACTCATCATGTTTTCCATCTCCCTGAGATGTTTTCGCATTGAATGATCAGGTCTCTTCTGATAAGTATCAAATTTTATTGTCAAAGATCGAAGTTTAGTTAGAGTCACTCCTCCAAACTTCTTCCGCAAAGCGATCCACAGATCCATTGCGTTTTGATACTTGCGAAATTGCTTAGTTATATCATCCTCCATAGCACTCAGTAGAATGATACGAGCAGTGAAATTCTTCTTCTTCCATGCCAAATAGACATCTTGGTCCCGCCTATGCTGGGCCGTATTTCCATCCTCAGGTTCAGCCATAACCGAACTTAAGGTTTCGAGAGCCTCTTGCTCCTCAAGCACATACTGGATCTTCATACTCCAGATTTCATAATTGTCGCCATTCAATTTCAAGTCTTTGTTTAATTCAGCGACAATTGATTTGGAAGCAGATGCCATTTGTATCCTCTGATTCAAATGGAACAAAGTTGCACGTTATTTTGGGAGATTAGGCAATACATGCAATTTACTATACACCTTAAATAATAACCTAATAAAGTTTTCTATTAGACTCAAATTCGAAATGGTTACTAAAAGTACCAATTACCTTCTAAGTTCTAATGTCCAACTTTATAGGTTAAGATTTTATGCATAGTAAATCTAAATTATTGGATCATGAAGTTCTTAAACTTATAAGGGAATTTTTATTAGTTTTAACTTTATTAAGTCTCTACTTAATAAACATGCAAATATTTTACTCATAAAATATTGTAAGGCAATTAACATTTTAAAATAAACGCATTTATTAAAAAATAATTAAATGCCATAATAAACTCATTCATTCAACCAATAAATAAATCCAAATTTCTCCAATAAGATACTCATATCAAATATAATAATAACAGGAAACATAAATCCTATAAAAGCAAATGCTAACTATAATTGACACTCATGTCAACTACTCTAGAAAACTAGATCTTCTCAAGATCTTCACTAACACTGGGACTGATTCTTTGACCAATTTCATTAACTCATAAGGCAACTCATAAGTTCGCTGATCAAGCCATGGACGATGCACTCTACGTCCACTTCTCAATTTCATCACAGATGGAATGTTGCTCCTCAACACTCCTCTTTTGGCAACTCTGGCCAAAAAATGGATGATAGATTTTTTATAAACTCTATCTCCTATGTACCAAGTGGTTTCCATTAGCTCCCTTAGAACTGGATGATATTCAAAAGAGTTAATCAATGCTTTAATTTGAGCTCTGTCATCCCTTCCTAGGCTTAAACCTCCTATTCAATTGAACTCTTGCATTTGTTCATGCATAGTCAATATATGAGCACTATAGCATCAATATCATCAGCTCAAATGTTCCTCTGTATCCTCATGTTGCTTACTAAATGCACTATTGCATTTCTTAAAGCAATCCCATGCGGGGTTTTAGGAATCATAGGTGTCCTTATCAATATTTTTGAAACACATTACAGAAATTTAAATGGTTAATACACTCACGTATAAACACATATAATTGAAACACATTTCAATCAACAAATAAGGACAAATATCACATAAAAAAATTTAAAATATTTTAAAAATAGAAAACACATTTTCCATAATTATTAAAATATTTATTTTAAAATAAAATAAACAAATATATCTTATGGTTATCAAAAAATTTTGAAAAATTGATCAATAAATCAAAAATATTTTGAAAAACATTTTCGAAAAAAACGGAGCTGATTTGGAGGCCAGAGCACGCAGCACGCACTGACGAAGGGGAGGAAGACGCACTCATGCACCACACACGCTGCCTCCCACTCGACCTAACACGTGTCATCACCACAGCATGACACGTGTCATAAATCCACTGGTCCACCTGGCGCCCACGTGCCACCATTTGGACACGTCATTGCCACGTGGCATGACACTGTCATCCACGTGGCAGACTCTAATTGGTACACATGTCACTATTTGACACATCAGCATGACACGTGGCAAGCCTCGGCCTTCCACGTGTCCATCCCCCATTGGTCCACCTGGCGCACAGGGGACACGTCGAATCCACATGGCATGACCGCAGTCTGCCACGTGGCTCACGACTATTGGGCCACGTGTCAATAATGCGTAATGTTATTGACATGTGCTCGGGCGCGCGTGGGCGGTGCGTGTGGTGGCACGTGCAAGGCACACGCCACCTTCCCGGCTGAATTAGGTCTTCGGATTTCGGCCGGCCGGGGGTTTTCGGGGTCTGTAAACCCAATGGTAAGGTCAAAAATAAAAAATCCCAATTTCTAGACTAGCGTTTCGAATATTCAATTTCGTTCCCTCGAGTTACGGTGTACACATACACAAAATGGAGCCAAAATATACACGCATATATATTTTTCACACAAAAAACAAATTTTTGTTGCGTTTCATGCTTCCTAGATCTATCAATTTTACTCATAAAATTTTAGATCAATTTTAAGTCACATGTCAGGATGCAAAAAATAAAGGCTCTAATACCAATGATGGGAAAATAATAGAAAAAATAATCGAAGTAACAATAGAATTGAAACCTACCTCTTTTATCGCGTAAATCTCGTTGCGAAAGTGACACAAGGATCCCTTTTATTTTGGTCACCTGTCTGGCTTTTACCCACTCAAGATATTAGCAACTAGATCACAATCTAAAATCCCCTGTAATATTAACACAAAAAATCGTGAGTGGGAACAAGCAGCCTTGCGGCATATACGTTTTCTCGTTACTAAATAATGAGATCTCTCATCTATTTATAGAGATCAAGAAGGCTAGAGACTTATCCCTAGTCTAACTCAAAATCCTTCCTGAGATAGGATTTGGTTATTCTAATTAGATTGAATTACCCATATCAATCTGGATTGGAACTCAATCCATTATAGAGTCATGGGCGTATCCCAACTCTATCACATAAATATTGCAACAAATGTTAAAAAAAACTATAACATATAATAATATTTTCCAAAGAATACTTTACATTTTTATCAAACGGTTAAAAACTAAATTTGTTATTCTAAAAAATAAATGTATAGTCTGTAACAACCCAAATAGGGCATAGTCAGAATTTGCATGTAATTCGGATAATTAAAGGTATTTTGGTAATTGTGTATGTGGGAATTTGAGTATTTGAGGAGCTAATTGAAGATTTAAATAAAGTTTTAAAGTGAAGAATGTATTTAGGTGAGTATTGTGTAATTTATCAAGGATTAAAAAGAGAATTACTGGATTAAAAGAGAAAGTCAAGGAAGTTGATTCTTTGGTCCAATAGGAGCATGCCATGTGGACTTGGTGGTTGAGCATTTAATGCAAAAGGAAGAGAGAGGGAAGGGAGAGCAGAAAAAGGGTTAGCTTCCCGTGGAAGCTGTATTTTTCCTCTTCCTTGCTCAATTCCCGTTCCTCTCTTCTCTTTCTTTTCATTTTGATGCTCTTCATCTTTGCATGAGTTGGTGCTTCAATCTTTGTGTAGGATTTCTGAGTTTTGAGCTGGGTTTTGAAGAGGTAAGCTTGGGTTCTTTTTCTCCTTCTTCTTTGTCAGATTTCGGGTTGATATTTGGTTGATTAAGTGTGTATTGTGGCTGGGTTTTTGTGCAAGAATCGGAGGAAAGAAGGAAGAGCAGAGAGAAGGAAAAAGTTGGATCTTGAAGGGTTGGATTGAAGCTTCAATTTATCAGGTTTGGGAGCTCTATTTTGGATGTGTTTTGTTTGGGAGTTATTTGTCCTAGTTTTCTCTTTGGATTATGTGTGAGTTGTGTCTTTATTTTGTTTCTGGAGAATTGTTGAGTGTTGAGTACGTGTAGATGCATGTGTATGGATGAGTAGTGAAATTGGATTTGTATGCTAGTGCTATGATGATGATAATTTGCATGTTATGTTGAAATGAATGAGCATGGTTTGGTATAAATTTCTGAGTTAGGTTAAATTGTGTTGAATTCCAGTTATATCTTGATCAGTGTATTATTATTGTGAAAATTATGTTTATATATGATTATGAGCATGTTTTGGAGGTATTGGAGTAATGAGGCAAGTGTATCACATGATTAAATAGCTTTGTTTTTGGTTGAATTTGAGATAGAGAGCCAGTGAATTATATTGCGTTGAAGAGCCTGATTCTGTCACGAGCACGACACACCTCGCGATCGTGACAGAACCAGGTATTCCCTTTTCTTGCACTAAGCGAGATTTTCTCTGTGGGATTGGGTAGCTCCGAACTCCGAGTCGTGATGGCCAGCACAACTCGGCAGCTTTGGCTGGTGCACGAGTCGTTCATCTCAACACGACTCGTGCCAGCTTATTGTAGCCAGCATGAGTCATGCACCATAGCACGACTCGTGCCAGCTTTTGGCTTGTCGCGAGCCGTGCATCGCGACACGACTCTCAATATTCCCTCACCTATTTGCACGAGTCATGCTCCTCGACGTGACTCGTGCAATCTCCTTCTAGCCTGTAGCGCTGCTGGTTACTGTCGCGAGCGCGACGCGTCTCGCGGTCGCGACAATGAGCCTCCTCCTGCCTGTTCTGTTTTGCCTGAAATGTTTTCTTTGTTGGGTTTTAAGCAGAATAATGCAAATTAAACGCAGCGAAAAATAAAACCCGAAAAACAGGATCCATGTATTTCAATTGATTCAAATGGAAGTGATAAGATTTACTAACCTTTTCAGTGTGGAAATTCTAATTAAACACCTTTAAATCGAACTGAAGACGCTGCCTTTAATACGAACGTCCTCTACTGGTATCCACACGCACGAACAAAATGAACCGAAGTCGCAGGGTTGCTAGTTCCCTTTAGATGCGAATGGATTTTACGATTTTCTTTCCTTCTCAAGGAAGAACAATGGTGGCTGTGTTTTTCTTTTCAGAAAATTAGCTTGAGTTTTTCTTTTCTTCTTCTCAATAAGAAGTTAAGCTAGCTAGGGTATCCAATGTTGGTATCCTATGTTGGTATCCAATGTTGGTATCCAATGTTTTTAACCACCTTAAAACTCTCATTCCTTTTTAAAAAACGGAAATTGAGTTTTGATAAGAGTTAATAACAAGAGATAATAGCCCAATAGCCCAATAAAATCCATATTGTTCATTTTGGTCTTGGTGTGTGACCCAATAGGTTTATATTATTTTGGCAGTGGGCCTTATCCCATAATAAGCCCACAAGTCATAATTGGTCTCTAGCAAGACATTATAACTACCCAAATAATATAAATATCGTTAGTCCGATTTTAACCTGTCAATAGAACATGTTATTATCCTTTTATCACACGATACCTTATTTGAACATAAGTCATGGTACATGTCAAACTTATATTGTTCAAACATTTAATTTCTCGATCACTAAGTAGACTGATAAATTCAAATGATATTGATGACACTATCAATTCATTCGAGCACGGCCATGCATTTTACAGTCCTACTTATCGAGGGGCCCAATAGATATCTCTCTCATTAGAGAGGGACAAATTCCATCTTGATTATTCACTTTCCTCCGCATAATTCTCATTATGTCCGATCATAAACTTTATAATTATCCGATGAAAGATAACGTTTGATTATTTCAAAATATAATGATCCTTATGTAGGAAACTATGATAACCTCAGGTCAAAGGATTCAATAACATATCTATTATAAGATCACTTATGACACTATCCCATGAATTGATCTTATAGTGGGTCTATCCAATACTTTGTTCTCTAGCAAGTACCTATAGATTTGATTTATATCAACATATATAATCATCCCATGATTATCAATACAAATCTATACTAGTCTTAATTTATCTTTATGCCCTTTATTGATAAATGACTAGGGACAACATGAATAACATTGTTATTCATAAACATTACAATAATGTAACATGCCAATAATATCAATGTGAAGAAAACCATTATATAAATGAAAATGTATTGATTACATCAAGGTCCAAATGTTTGGCCTAGGGCATAACCACTAACATTCTTCTCTCTCTTTGTATGGCTTTCCAGTATTGTATAAGTTATATTTTGTATTTTATACAAGTATATATCGATGTTCTAGAGTTGTGTAAATAATTAATGGTATTCTAGTTGCTTTGGTAGTGTCTAATGATAAATGTTAAGAGTGAGTGCGTTAAGCCTAAAGTGTCATAGTAGTGGATAGATAAGCATGCTTATAAAGGGATAGTGAGTGCAGCTGCCTATGTTAGCCCCGTTTAGGCCTTGGGATGAGCCCGCTTAGGGTCTTAGTGATTAGTGATAGTGTCGAGGCTTCAGTCTCCACTTTCACATTATTTTCAGTGTCCCCTGTAGTGTAGTGTTCCTGTATCCACAGCAAATGAAATTCAGGCTATTATGTGATGTTCGGTATTTTTGATCAGTGAAGTGTTATGTATATTTTGAGTGATTCTAGTTTAGTGAACATGCATTTGGTATCTCTAACCCTTGTTAATTTACCGATTTAGTGAGTGGTGTATATATATATATATATATATATATATATATATATATATATATATATTTATGCATGAATTCACATGACTTAGTTATTAGTGTATTAAATCGTGCTCAGTGTTGTTAAGTTAATAGCATGAATGTTGACTATTTATTAAATTATGCTTTGTGCATGTTGACTGCTGCTATTATTAGTGATCTCGGTAAGTGGTGCTTATTTACATGTTTTAGCATGATATTACTTGTATATTGTTTAGTGCCCTTTTGTCTTTGTCCCTCCCCACTAAGCGTTATCACTTAGCATGGGTTGTTTTCCTGTGTAGGTGGCAGGTTTTTGGTTCGGTACAAGTCGCGCATCTGCAGGTCGACCACATAGGAGTAGAGTTTTGTTTATTTTATACTCCTCATGTATTCTTTTTGTATATCACTTTTGGTTATATATTATGTAATTTTTAGATATTGTATATAATTATATTTTGATTATATGCGTTAAGATCTCTTTTCTATTATTGCATAGAGTGTGCTTCTGCTAATGTATGGATGTATGTATGTTTGTACCGTGAGTGTCAGGGTAGCACTCCGGTATCCTTCCAACGGGGGTATCGGGGTGTTACATTTTGTGGTATCAGAGCGCCGGTTTAGGTGGTTCTGGTTGTCTTTGATTATTTGAGTGTCGAGTCTTTGCATGCGAATTGGTTTTATATCGTGGCCTAATGCAGATGCATCTTATGTAGTGTCTAGATGGAGTCCAATCCAAGTGAGAACGTGGGTGAGACAACGGGCAGTGTTAATGCGGTTAGAGTTGAGCAGCCTGCTCCACAGCATCAGCGTGATGAGCGTGATGATATGCCTGGTATGGGATTTGAGAATCCGGCCTTAGTGCAAGGTTTGCTTCAGTTAGTGGATAAGCTGACCACTCCTAAGGCTCCTACTGAGTTATTGAGAAATAGAGGAGCGAAAGATTTTCATGGGACTGCATTAGAATAATCGGATGTGGCCGAGTTTTGGATTGAGAGAGTAGATCGGATTGTACAAGAGATTAACTGTCCCGCAAATCAGAGGGTATCTTGTGCAGTGTCGCTACTTCAAGGGCCAGTGTACGATTGGTGGAAGCTTCTGCTTCGTAACCCTCAACGACCAACTGAGTTGATATGGGAGTTCTTTAAGTAAGAGTTTGAACAGAAATATGTGACGAAGGCATACCGGGAAGCCAAGTGGAAGGAGTTCATTAGTTTAAAGCAGATGGGTATGACAGTGAGTGAGTACGAGAAGGAGTTTAGCCAGTTGAGCAAGTATGTGCCCGAGTTACTTTTGACGGAAGAGTTTAAGTGTCAACACTTCAAGGATGGATTGAGGGAAGTGATTCGAGGACCGTTGTAGCAATGGCGGTCATGCAATCGGTCAATTATTATCAGTTAGTGGCAGGAGCGATCAAGTTAGAGGAATTCAAGATGATTAAGCAGAGGAGTGAGCAGAAGAGGAGAGCCCCAGATAGTGGACTTGGGAGTGGTAAGAAACCAAGAGGTGTTCCGAGTGGCCTAGGAGCAAAGGGTTCGATTCCGGTGCATTCAGACGTTGGGAGTATAGCGCCACCCTCTAATAAGGGAAGTGTGATTCCGGAGTGCGAGCATTGTCAGAAATGCCATTGGGGCGAGTGTAGAAGAATTTCTGGAGCGTGTTTCAAATGTGGAAGCAAAGAGCATTTCTTAGCCGATTGTCCGAAAAGGAGAGAGTTGAAGGATCAGCTCGAGAGTAGGGTGAGTGGTGGAAGGTCAAGAGCGAACCGTAGAGGTAGAGGTAGTGGAAGACCTTCTCAGGCGCCATCGAAAACGGTGCAAAAGCTGCCAGCTGAAGGAGATTATGTACGACCGCGAGTGTACGCGATGATTAGAGAAGATACCCCTAAGCCTGCAGGTCCTTCTGGTAAGTTTTAAATTGTTAAGTTTTGTTTATTTTCGATTTGGATTGGTTGGATGTAAATGGTTAGCGGGAAAATTTTGAGGATGAAATTTCTTAAGAGGGAGAGATTGTAACAACCCAAATAGGGCCTAGTCGGAATTTGCATGTAATTCGGATAATTAAGGGTATTTTGGTAATTATACATGTGGGAATTTGAGTATTTGAGCGCCTAATGGAAGATTTAATTAAAGTTTTAAAGTGAAGAAAGTATTTAGGTGAGTATTGTGTAATTTGCCAAGGATTAAAAAGAGAATTATTGGATTAAAAGAGAAAGTCAAGGAAGTTGATTCTTTGGTCCAATAGGAGCATGTCATATGGACTTGGTGGTTGAGCATTTAATGCAAAAGGAAGAGAGAGGGAAGGGAAAGCTGAAAAAGGGTTAGCTTCCCTTAGAAGCTGTATTTTTCCTCTTCCTTGCTCAATTCCCATTCCTCTCTTCTCTTTCTTTTCATTTTGATGCTCTTCATCTTTGAATGAGTTGGTGCTTCAATCTTTTAGTAGGATTTCTGAGTTTTGAGTTAGGTTTTGAAGAGGTAAGCTTGGGTTCTTTTTCTCCTTCTTCTTTGTTAGGTTTCGGGTTGATATTTGGTTGATTAAGTGTGTATTGTGGCTGGGTTTTTGTGCAAGAATCGGAGGAAAGAAGGAAGAGCAAAGGGAAGGAAAAAGTTGGATCTTGAAGGGTTGGATTGAAGCTTCAATTTGTCAGGTTTGGGAGCTCTGTTTTGGATGTGTTTTGTTTAGGAGTTGTTTGCCCTAGTTTTCTCTTTGGATTATGTGTGAGTTGTGTCTTTATTTTGTTTTTGGAGAATTGTTGAGTGTTGAGTATGTGTAGATGCATGTGTATGGTTGAGTAGTGAAATTGGATTTGTATGCTAGTGCTATGATGATGATAACTTGCATGTTATGTTGAAATGAATGAGCATGGTTTGGTATAAATTTTTGAGTTAGGTTAAATTGTGTTGAATTCCAGTTATATCTAGATCAATGTATTATTATTGTAAAAATTATATTTATATATGATTATGAGCATGTTTTGGAGGCATTGGAGTATTGAGGTAAGTGTATTACATGATTAAATAGCTTTGCTTTTGGTTGAATTTGAGATAGAGAGGCAGTGAAGTGTATTGCGTGGAAGAGCCCGATTCTGTCGCAAGCGCGACACACCTCGCGATCGTGATAGAACCAGGTATTCCCTTTTCTTGCACTAAGCAAGATTTTCTCTGTGGGATTGGCCAACTCCGAGTCGTGATGGCCAGCACGACTCGGCAGCTTTGGCTGGTGCACGAGTCGTGCATCTCAACACGACTCGTACCAGCCTATTGTAGCCAGCACGAGTCGTGCACCATAGTACGACTCGTGCCAGCTTTTGGCTTATCGCGAGCCGTGCATCGCAACACGACTCTCGACATTCCCTCGCCTGTTTCCACGAGTCGTGCTCCTTGACGTGACTCGTGCAAACTCCTTCTGGCCTGTAGCGCTGCTGGCTTCTAGTGTCGCGAGCACGACGCGTCTCGTGGTCGCGACATTGATCTCCTCCTGCCTATTCTGTTTTGCCTGAAATGTTTTCTTCTCTCTCTTTGTATGGCTTCCCAGTATCGTATTATGTTTTGTATTTTATACAAGTGTATACCGATGTTCTAAAGTTGTGTAAATAATTAATGGTATGCTAGTGTTTTGGATACTTACTTTGGTATTGTCTAATGATAAATGTTAAGAGTGAGTGAGTTGAGCTTGAAGTGTCATAGTAGTGGATAGATAAGCATGCTTATAAAGGAATAGTGAGTGCAGCTGCCTATTTTAGCCCCGTTTGGGCCTTGCGATGACCCCGCTTAGGGTCTTAGTGATTAGTGATAGTGTCGAGGCTTCGGTCTCCACTTTGACACTGTTTTCAGTGTCCCCTGTAGTGTAGTGTTCCCGTATCCACAGCAAATGAAATTCAGGCTATTATGTGATGTTCGGTATTTTTGATCAGTGAAGTGTTATGTATATTTTGAGTGATTCTGGTTTAGTGAGCATGCATTTGGTATCTCTAACCCTTGTTAATTTACCAATTTAGTGAGTTGTGTATATATATATTTATGCATGAATTCACATGACTTAGTTGTTAGTGTATTAAATCGTTCTCAGTGTTGTTAAGTTAATTGCATGAAGTATAGTGATTATGCTTTGTGCATGTTGACTGCTACTATTATTAGTGATCTTGTTAAGTGGTGCTTATTTACATGTTTTAGCAAGATATTACTTGTATATTGTTTAGTGCCCTTTTGTCTTTGTCCATCCCCACTAAGCGTTATCTCTTAGCACGGGTTATTTTCCCTTGTAGGCGGCAGGTTTTTGGTTCGGTACAAGTCGTGCATCTGCAGGTCGGCCACATAGGAGTAGAGTTTTTTTTATTTTGTACTCCTCCTGTATTGTTTTTGTATATCACTTTTGGTTATGTATTATGTAATTTTTGGATATTGTATATAATTATATTTTGATTATATGCATTAAGATCTCTTTTCTATTATTGCATAGAGTGTGCTTGCGCTAATGTATGGATGTATGTATGTTTGTGCCGTGAGTGTCAGGGTAGCGCTCCGGTTTCCTTCCAACGGGGGTATCGGGGTGTTACATAGTCACCCTGATTGCTAGCGTTGTTATAAATGTCACAAAAGAATTTTAAATTAAATATTGTTTAAGTTAAATGTGCGATAAATGTCATGAAAATCAAAACTTTAATAATATATATTACTAATGATGTAATATATGTTAGAAAAAGTTTTAAATATAACAATGGCATTTAACATGCATCATTTTATATTTGTAAAAAAAGCTATAAAAAGTAAATATATTAGTAACAACATTACAAAATGCTACTTCAAATCACATTTTATTGGACCTCATAAATGGGGTGGATTGGGCGGATTCAAGCACTGCAAGAAAAAGATAAAATAGAGACGAAAAAATAGAGACAGAATGATTAAATAGAGACGGAAATCAATTTTCGTCTCTAAATAGAGACGAAAATTGCTTTCCATCTCTATTTAGAGATGGAAATCATTTCGTCTCTAAATTTGGTCGCTAAAAATGGCGGGATTGTTTCCCTCCAGAATTGGAGATGGTATTTAGAGAAGGAATAATTTTTTTGTCTCTAAATAGAGACGGAAATCAATTTTCGTCTCTGAAACTAATGTCTGTCTCTAAAAATAGAGACGGAATAAGAACACCATCTCTATTTAGAGACGGAACTCCTATTCCGTCTCTAAATAGAGACGGAATACAAATTCCATCTCTATTTTTAGAGACAGAATAGGAGTTCCATCTCTAAATAGAGACGGAATCCATCTCTAAATAGAGATGGAATTATTAGAGACGGAATTAATAATTCCATCTCTATTTAGAGACGAAATTATTATTCCGTCTCTAAATTTCGGGATTAAATCCCTAACTTCTTCTTTTTTTTCCCCCTCTTTTTTTTTCCCCTCTTCTTTCTTTCCCCCCTCTCTACCTGTTCCAAATCGCTGCCCCTCCCCTCTTCGGTGCCCTTCGCTATCCGGACCCCGTGCCACCGATAAGTCAATGCCGGCGATCTTCTCCGCCCCGTCGCCTGCTTCGGCGTACTCCCTCCGACGAGATCTGCATCAGGTATTTAATCCCTAAATGTGGAAATCAAAATTGAACTTTCAAAATTTAGTCTTTGCCAAATGTTCTCCTGACATTCTTGCGGTTCCAGTAAACTTGCTTCTGATTTGAAATTCTTGGTGGATTTTTACATGCCATAGAGTTTTGGCAATGCTTCTCCTGTAACCATCTGCAATATGATTGTATTTCATGAGCTATGCTATTCTTTATGACCTTCGTTTTGGTTGGAAGTTTTGGCTAAAAACCTTTCTGTTTCTCATTTTATAAAAATGTTTGCCATCTTTTCAGCTGGGAAGTATTAAAATAGATACACGTATTAGTTAACTTTTGAATTCAATGTGGACATACATTGCTGCTCTGGCTCACCTCTTAATTAGCACAAATAGAGGCTAACAGTTGAGATTATTTTCATTTTTCCTTCTTAGAAATGATTAGAGATTCACATATTGCTTCACATTTTTTCTGCTACTGAATCTTTTGAACAGTGCTGGTCAGTGATTTTAGATGAAAATTAGGCAAAAGGATGCGAATACAGTAAGGTGTCCTAGTTTAATGGAATTTTTTCTTTTCAGTTACAAGGGTTCAAATACACATTCTTTAGACAAGATCAGCATTGGTTTTGGTTCGGGATGATGTGTTTTTGGAACTGAAGGTATCTTTGAATGATAAATTCTGTGTGAATGATAAGATATCGGCCTAAATTCTCTGATAGATGCATTAGTATTTAGCTTATCGATGCATACTTTTATTAAATCAGCCACCAAATGTCTGTTAAGGTGGGTGCAAATTGCAATAGATAATTAATTTAGTAAATTTTTTAACAAATGGCCAATTGTTTATCATAATATATATTTATGTGTGCCAACACTTGTATTAATATACATTGAACCCATAATTATTTTTATGCATAACCTTCATGAACTCACATGGGGCTTATGTTATTAGACCCTTTGGTTGATTATTTAAAATTTGATTAACAATACACTTTCGTTTTATTAATATATAAATACACAACCATAATTTTAGGATGTAGAGGAGGCCATATTATGACGCGCGCCGAACCCCAGGTCGCCCCGAACGCCCGCCTTTAGGGCGATCGAGAGAAGTTCATAAAACTTGTAAGAAATTACAAGTGCGTCCATTTTGGGCAACAATGAGGTTTCTTGGAGTCGCCACCCAATAGAACATTGGGAAAGGTCGTCTAGCCACAGTGAGCCTAAGACGGCACTGCTATGTCCATTTTGGGCAAGCGAGAGGGGTCTTGGAGGTCCCATGCTAATAGAACATTAGGATGGCCCTCTCGCCTCGTGGAGCCTAGGACTATGCAAGTTAAAGCCTTTTTACGGGACACAAGAGGTGTCTTGGAAGTCCCATTCCAATGGAACATTGAAATGGTCCTCTCGCCTCGTTTAGCCCAAAGACCAGAGATGGTTTGGGACTTTCCATTTATTCATACCTTGATTAAGTTTATAATTGAGTTTTGAATTTAGCGTTTCATCCCATTTCTCATTCAATTTTAATGCAATTTAATTAAAACAAACGTCAATCATATAAAGAAAGCGGTAGATAAAGTAAATAAAAGCGCATGAAAATAAATTACAACAAAACTAGGGGCGAAATACAACTCCCATTTGTAAATAAAATACAATTCATACATAAATCGGGCTATTTATTAAAGATGAGGACATTGGTCCTCACATGCATGTTTAAAGAAAATAATTTTAATATGACAATTTATTTAGGATGAAAACTAGGACATTGGTCCCATTTTTATTTAGAAAAAAATTAAATTAATTAATATAAATATTTTTGTGATTTTTTAATTAACGTACATAAAGAAATAATTTATTACAAATTACATATAAAATGAATTAATCCAAAATAATGAAAAGCAATAAAAAAGATAAATAACTCCCAAATGGATCTTCAAATCTTCATGAGCTCCCACTTGCCATTAAAAAAACTGACACATGAAAAAATAAGTATTGAAATAAAAATAAATAAATAAAAGCCATGTTAATAAGAAAAATGAACTTAAAAATATGATATGAAAATAGAGCAAATAAAAATGTATCATGTGTGACAAATCAATTAAAATTACACAATAAAACATGCAACTTAACTAATTAACAATTTAGCATGCATAAAAAAAATAACATAATAATAATAAAACTCAATATGCATAAACAAGCCTAAAATAATAATTATAAGATTCAACATGCAAAAAACATAAGAAAATAAACATAAAATTCAGCATGTATAAAGACACAAAATAATAGCATTAACATCCAACATGCATAAAAACCAAAAGTAATAATAAAAATCAGCATGCATAATAATAATAATAATAATAATAATAGTAATAATAATAATAATAATAATAATAATAATAATAATAATAATAATGATGATGATGATACCAGTATCAAATATTAGTAATAAACAAGGATAATAAAAATTATAATAATAAAACTAGCAATTGCAACTATAATAATAACAATAATAAACATAATGAAATCAAAGAATATGAAACAACCCAAATTAAGCATGCAAGAATAAAATAATATAGGGCAAACTAATAAAACATGGCAAATAATACCAACAACAACAACAACAACAACAACAATAATAATAATAATAATAATAATAATAACAATAATAAAGTGAAAACAATAGACATAGAAAAATAATAACATGCATAATGACATGAACAATTAAATAAGAACATAAAAATAAGAAGAAACTAATAGAACTAATAGAATTTACATGATAAAAAGTCTAGAAGAATTTACAAAACCAAAAAAAGATCAAAAAGAAGTTACATGTTAACTAATTAATTGGAAACAAAAAAAAAAGAAATTAAAAACTTAAATTAAGAAATTGAGCCAAGAATGTTTACCCTCAAAATTTATCTTGAAGAAATGAAGGTAGATGATCTAATTCCTTGTCTTGATTTGTAAGAATAAAATTAGAAAATAAAGTATTGAAAATGAATTTTTACTCAAGAACAAATAATTGATTTATTTGTCTCAAAGTAAAAATTGCTTGATTGAAAAGAAGAAAATTCCCAAGAACAAAAATTGTTCTTTTTTATTTCTCAAGAATTCACTTGGAAAAATTCTTTAGAAAAGTTGAGAGAATTTGTTTGAGAGAAGAAAGAAGAAAAATATTTTTCTAAAGAAAATTCCCCCTAAATTTTTCCAAAATTCCCCTTTTATTTTTACCCCAAAAACCAGATTTTAATTAAGAAATTAAATTGATTTAATTTCAATAAAACCAAAAAACTGAAGAAAATTAAAGGTTTGGAATTTTAAAAGTTTTACCATTGAATTCTGCTAAAAAAATTGAAGAAAAATGAATTTTTGGGGCCAAAATGGCCAAAAAACGGAAAACAAAATATGAAAATGGGCGAAGAGGTGGCGCCAGGGGGCGAGCGACGCCCGACGCGCATCGCCCGTGCACGCGGGAGACGCTCAGCGCATCTCTCGCGCACAGCACGTGCGCTCAGCCTGCGCGCCAGGGCACTTCGACGCGCGCCCAGCACTGCCGCAGCCCGACATTCGATTTTTTTTTTCAAATTTTCTATATAACAAAAAAAATTAAAAACTCACTTTTTTTTACCGCAAAATAATTTTTTTAAACATTTTTAAAATACATTTTTATTCATTCCTAACAAATCAAAACAACAAGAAAATTATCACTTCTAACTTTCATTTTTTTGCCTATAAATCGGCACACTTAATTTCATCATTGGGTAATCTTGATCAAGGCTACTCGGGACCCGGTGTCTACAGTTGCCCCCAATTTTTGAGAGGCTAGTGTGTGGGTGCCTAAGTGAGCCAAAATTCAGGAAAGGGAAAGAAGCGCGTACCTGTGGCAACCTCCTTCCAACTGCTCCTTCGAGAATAATGCTGTGATTTGAGCTGTGAGTTGCACTGAGTCGCTGACAAGACTACAAAGTGCCGGGAACCATCCTAAGACGGTGATGCGCCGGGTCTGCTACAGACTTACAAAACGCGAGAAATGTCCTCTTCAGAGGACTGCACCGAGTCTGCTACAGACTACTAAAAGTGCAGGTGCCATCCGCAAATGGCAAGGCGCCGAGTCACTGACAAGGCTACAAAATGCAGGAAATGTCTTCTTCAGAGGATTGCACCGAGTCTGCTATAGACTACTAAAAGTGCAGGTGTCATCCACAGATAGCGATGCGCCTAATAGCTGGTAAGACTGCAAAACGCAGAAAAAGGACTGCACCGAGTCACTAACAAGACTACAAAAAGCGCCCAAGTCTGCTACATACTACTAAAAGTGCAGGGGTGTCATCCGCAGATGACGATGCGCCAAGTCACTGACAAGACTACAAAAAGCGCAAGAGGAGGATTGTACCGATAGTGCAGTGAGCCTACAAATGGCTTAGTGTAGTGACTAATGAGCAGTGTACATGATTATTGATTGATAGTGACTTATTGTTCTTCATTGACATAGTGAAGTGAATATTGATCTTGATAAGTGAAGAGTGAAAAAGCATGTAATGGACGCATTTAAATGATTGATACTATTAATATGTTGACTATGATTGTGTTATATATATAGTACTGATAGTTTGTACAAAGATAGTACAATGTTCATACCATGCTAGTGAAATTAGTGTATAGATATTGATGCCTTTATCGGCCTAGTGAAGTGATCATTGAGCATGACATTGAATAATGATTCAGAGTGTGTTAAAGGTACCACAAGAGTTATTGTATATTGGCATGCTAATCTAATATTGAAATAGCGATTATAAATGAGTTGCCTTGAGTGCTATGCACGCTCTTATTTGTAGTGCCTTGTGAATAGTGTAACGAATATTGTATGATGTTATATTTAACATGAGCTACGATATATTGGCATGCTAGTGTAATATTGATCTAGTGGGTGTACATGATATGTCATATGTGTTAAGCATGATCTCTATTGTGTAGTGCTTTGTGATTATTGTGTTAGTGCTTGTTTATACATCCCCACTAAGCGTTATCACTTAGCACGGGTGCTTGTCTCCCGTGTAGGTCTATAGCGTGGAGATCATGTTTGGAGGCATATCTGCAGGCCACTATAAGAGCTGAGAGTTGTCATTAGGTTATGGTATTGTAATGATGATATCTTATCGTAATTTCTGTTTTGTATAAGTAAAGCATGTATAGTTATGTCCATTTAATTCTGTATTGTAATATGTGATTTATAACCTAAACAGTAACCAATAGTGAACAAGTGCTAGTGTATGGAATAGTGATAATATAGTGATAGTGAATAGAGATAATTATCGATCATAAGGACAATTATATGGATTAAAGGATAATGAGTATATTAATGTAGTTAATTGAATTTAACTATAGCGTGCTTAGTGTTGTGTAGCGCTCCCTTGTCCTTCCAGGGGGCATTGGGGCGTTACAAACAGACCAACGAACACATACAAAATCATGCAACAAACATGCTTACTTAATCATAACAATAATGTACATGCGATGAACAGATTAAATAAATCTAACAACAAATATATACAATATGTACAAAGCGCAGAATATATTGGGAAAACCAAACAAGAAAGGGAAAGAAAACAAGAAAGAATAAAGAAAAGGAAGAAAGAAGAAGTGAACCCAGTATT
Source organism: Excoecaria cochinchinensis (assembly GCA_947683425.1). Classification (NCBI taxonomy): domain Eukaryota; kingdom Viridiplantae; phylum Streptophyta; class Magnoliopsida; order Malpighiales; family Euphorbiaceae; genus Excoecaria; species Excoecaria cochinchinensis. Next base: position 7,919,985 of record CANTUQ010000055.1, read on the forward strand.
TACCCTCAGATATTAACGTTAGATCTGCCGATGATGAAATGTTGGTTTCCTCGTTAGTTTTCTTAAGAATGAAGTTAAAACAGAGACTCCAAAATTCTTGATGAAAGTTTACGTTAAAAAGAAAATAAAAGGTGATTGAATCTCCAACTCAAGAATTGATTTTCTGAGCTCAAGAGACAATCTGAAAATCCTTTTGAGAAGCGAGAATTATTTTCTTGCTCTCAAAGTTTCTTTCTGTGTTTTTCTTCTGTGTTTTCCGTTCCTCTCTAATGCTCTCTCTAATAATTCTTCTCCCTCCTTTTTCTTTGCTTTCACTTCTCTTTAAATGTTTTTTACAGGATCAGTTGTTTTTTCCTACCAAATCCCACATAAACCGTATTTTCAAACCAAATCCCCTGAAACCAGGGAAAGGAAGCATGCTGGAGCATGGGACAGGTGAGGCGGTCCTCTCACCTGTGAGATGGGCCTCATGTGGTGAGGCTTCATCTCACTAATGTGAGATGGGCCCCACGTCTCACATGGGTGAGATGGGCCTCACCCGACAGGCCCCAAAAACCTTCAAAACTACCTTTTTTTTTAAATAAAGCAAAATGAAAAGAATTTTTTTCGAGCAAACCGTCACTTCCTTTTGTCCATTCGCCCGTGAATGGGCATCATTTTTATCATCGGGTAACTTCGGTCTGAGCTACCTCAGGACCTAATGTCTACACATATTTAAAGAAAATAATTTTAAAGTGACAATTTATTTGGATGGAAAAACTATGACATTGGTCCAATTTTATTAAAAAAATCCAATTTATTTATAAAAATATTTTTGTGTGATTTTTAATTAAAGGTGCATAAAATAAATGATTTTATTATTAATTACATGATAAATGAATTAAAGACAAATAAAAGAAAAATAATAAAAACAATAAAAATGATAAATCCCCGGATCTCCTCTTTCGTTCGTATGGATGCTCAAATAAGGAAAAACAAAGATTTGAAACCAAAAACAAACACTAATAAAATAATGTTAGTAATTAAATTGAGAAAATGGATTAAACACATACAATAATAAATTAAAATAAATAAAATATATATTATGGATGACAAATAAATAAAATGACATATTAAAACAAATAGATTAACATATTAATTAATTAACACAAATAAAAACAGAAATTATGATGATGATAATAATAGTAATAATAAATATAATAATGACAACAATAATAATGATAATAGGAATAATAAAACAATAATAATAATGATAATGAAAAATAATGATAAAATAATAATAATAATAATAATAATAATAATAATAATAATAATAATAATAATAATAATAATAATAATAATAATAATAATAATAATAATAATAATAATAGCAATAGTAGTAGAAAGAAAGAATAAATAATTAAATAAAGTAAAGTAAAAATAATATTAAAAACGTTAAATCTATATCTAAAATCACATAAAATAAATAAACGATAAATTAAAAGATTTACATGATTACAAATTAAATATGAACAAAAATAAATAGAAGAAAAAAATGAAATTAGGAGATTGATCCTAAAATATTTACCCTCGGATTTTAGATTCGATGGAGGAAAAATATGATTGAATTTCCTTATTTTGATTCACAAAATAATAGATAGAAAATGAGCTAAAAACTTTTCTCTAAAAATTGTAAAAATCTTATTTTTATGAAATCAAATAAAAAATTAGATTTCAAGAATAAAAAATGATTCTCTTTGTTTCCAAATCAATTTTTCATCCAAAAAATCAATGCAAGACTTTGGAAAAAATCAATTGAAAAGAAAAAAAAAAGATTAAAAAAAATAAGAAAATTAGATTTTTAAGAAAAAAGTATTGTTTTCTTTGTCTCAAAATGAAAATATTCTTCAACAAAATTCAATCCAAAAAATGTTTAGAAGAAATTTTACTGAAGTAAAAAGACTAAAAATAATTGAAAAAGAAGAAGAAAATGCAAAAACCCAAGAAGAGAGAAAAAATGTCTCAAAATAATTCTCCCTTACTTCTTTTTAAAATTTTCTATTTAAATGAATAAAAGTGAAAAAAAATCATTAATATAGAAAGAAAATAGAATTTTTATTAAAATCCCCTAAATTTGGGTTCAAAAAAGGGAATTATCATTAAAAATTTCGGAAAAATATGTGAAAATTAAAAAAAAATAAAGAAAAAACAGAAAAGGGCAAAAAAATCACGATTTCGATAGATCAGGGGCGACCGACGCCCTTCGGTACGTGCGACGGGCTACAGGCCCGCGTCACTCGCACAAGAGTCGTGTGCTGGCGCCCAGCGCGCCGACACGGCCGACATCCGATTTTTTTTTTCTTCTAAATTTAACTAAAAACACTATAATTTTCAAACTCCATTTTTCAAATTTATTTTTTAATACATTATTTTTTATTTTTTATTTTTTATTCTAAAATGCAAATTTGACAAGAAAATCATCACTTTCAACTTTTTTGCCTGTGAACAAGCATCTAATCATCATTGGGTAACTCTGATCTGGGCTGACTCAGGACACGGTGTCTACAGATACGGATACCAGATGTCACAGCACTGCACTGACAGTCATTGCAAAGTAATCGATAATTCTGTAGGAATTTTTTTTTTCCAAGCAATAGCAACCACAAACATACATATGCAAAACTATAATAACACACCAATCTACAAACTATGTACTTATATCATATACCTTTATCTCTTTCTACTGTAATCGTATATATGCCATGCCAATACATTAATCCTTGCTGTCAATTACCTCGTCCGGTCGTCGCTACATCTTCGGCCACCTCAAAACCTCTATAACCTATGCGCAGTAACACTCTACGCGCTGAGCATTAAAATACCCAGTGGTGGATACATATCCTAAATTTTCCACACTAATACTACATGCATGCATACACACAAACATTTCTCATTATTTGGATTATGGGAATATTAATTTCTAAGTCTTTAGACAGTTTTAACTCACTTTTACTATATTCATTATCTTTACCTTTGACATTATCACTGTAATCACACTAATCATTATTAATATTGTTATCAATATCACTATCACTATCACTTTCACTATTAACTCTTACGATATTTTATTATTACGTTCTTAATTTTAGTCAATTATCACTATATCCCCTTTTTGTGTTTCTATAACTATAACATTTTCAATTCGATTATCAATGTTACTATTAATTATATTAAGACTCTTAACATTATAACACTACGATTGGGCTGTCAATTAACAATCCTTTCCATTAGTAATCCTTGATATTACCTTGTTTTTATTTCTGTAACTATTCACTATTAATTACTTTATCTTTCTATTCTAATATCAGTATCCTCATTGTGTACACTAATAATCTCAACACTAATTACATTACATTCGGTCTGTCCATTAATAATCAATTCTATTAACGATTCTTTTATTTATTGTATCAATATTATCACTTGTGAATTCCGTCCTTTTTCCTTAACTTATATACTTAATTACAGTCTAACTTCAAACACTCTATTGTTTATTAAATCACTTATTAAATAGTCATTATTTCGATATTAGTGACACTGGTTTACTATTACGACTTACTTTATGTTCCTAACATTTCGTTTGCTCTCTTGCATTACACTAACTCTTTGCATTAATGTGTTTCACTATATCAAATCTTTCGTTAAATTATTTAACTTTACCCAATTATGAGTCATTTTATCCTTAAATGGATAACACTACAATTCAATTTCTAGCTTACTTAGACACACTTATTATTCGATCACTATTTTCTTGTCTATTTCTTAATCAATGCTGTTTCCATTATTACTAACATTGCCATCACCTCTATTATTTATTCTAGCAATCCCATGTTAATGATTCAATATTACAAATTAAACATTGATCTTAACAATTATCTTAATTCATTTTGTTTTATATTATTATTAGGTAAATTTCTTTTCAATTTTACTCACTTATACAATTGACATTACAATGGATCTATTAATTTCTTTTTTTTTTTTATTACAATCTATCATTATTTTTCATTATTCTTAATTAAACTCTTTTTATATCTTTACTTAGTAAAATACATCATCAATTTCATCAATCCTTTATAATTTTTATTTAATAATCTTACACTATAATTTAATTCACTATGGCCCCCTAATAATCATACCATAACTAATTCACAATTTATTCCTCTATAATTATCACAATTACAAATTTACCTTTCCATTTCACTTTATTAATATTATTATTATTATCCTCATTATTAAGTTTATTAATTTCTATTATCACTCCCTAATTAACCAGCGTGTAACTGAATCATGTTTTTACAATTTCACTTAATAGTCCATTTCTTAATCACTTATTTACAATATAGTCACCATTTTCGCCTTTCTATCTTTCATTGCCACTTATTTACAATTACTTCATTATCTTAACTTTATTAAGATACACACACATTCACAATCACTATATACGTATAAATCAGTTATAACTATTATTCATTTAATAATTATTCATGCAATAATATTCTATGCTTTTTAAATTATTCATTCATTAATTATCACTAACACATTTATTATTTATATCATGGATTAATTACACTTTAATCCTTTAATTAGCCATAATATCGTAATTTTACAATTTGGTCCCTAAACTTTATATTAATTTACAATTTTATCCTTAATTATCTCCTATTTGCAAAAGTGCCCCTAATTAATTTCATTATTACCTTAATTTATTACTTGGCATACAATTTCCCTTTTAGCCCTTACCATAACATTCTAAGCTAAATTACACTTTAGTCCTTGTTTTATGCTTCAATTTCAATATTACCACTCCAATTCACTATAATTACACTTATGCCACTAATAAATCTTAATTTCACGTTAAATTATTATTATTTTTTATTAAATTGTTAATCATATTAGCCAATTAATTTATCAATTCAATTACATAATTAAACAATAAACCTTATTATACACTAATTACATTTTAATCTCTTTATTAAGCTTATTATTTCATTAATTAAATTTTTGTCCTTAATCTTTTTCCTTGGTTTCCAAATTTTATCCTTGACTTTTCCATTAATTACATCTATGTCCCCACTTTTACCATAATACCATCCATGTCCCTTCTTTTATACTAATTTCATTTATGTCATCATTTTACACTTAATTAACAAAATGCCATTACATATATACTTTTAACCTCACTTATTTTTATTTTCCACTTTTACCCTTTATTATTTCTCTTAATTACCAATTTACCCCTTTTTCACTTAAATTACACTTTTAACCTTATTAGTTTACCAAATTACATTTAGGTCCCTAATTTGTCACTTTTACACTAAATTACCATTTTAACCTCATTTTATGCCAAAATTACCAAATTACCCTTAAATTACACTTTTTACCTAACTTTATCACTTTTTACCTACTTAATGTAAAATTACCATTTTGCCCCTAAACATTATATTTATTCCATTTTAGTCTCATTTTTACTCATTTTCACATTTATTACTATTTTCACCACTTTTTATCACATAATTACCATGATGCCCCTAGTATACACCCGGTAGAAAATCTACTGATGGGATATGCGGGACATGGATCCCACAGATCCACTACACTATAGATGACCCAATGGGACCATTCATCAGTGCGCTGCACTACACTAATAACTGTAAACACTATATATACTATACACTTGGATAGACTGTCATTGGCCTATCGATAACGAGTCGTCATGACTCGGACCGCGGTGTGGAATCCCTATAGCTAGCCAATTATATCCTGGAGTAGATTTTACTACTAGAACACTACTAAGGGCAATATAACATTAAAATTCACTTAAATTTTTACATTATGCCAACATACACAATTTGGCCAAGTCATCATTTTCACTTATAATTTCACATACACACTTATTTATCACTGTTCATTCATTTCATGCCAATATATGTCATTAAATATGAAAACACACTATAGAAATCTATCATATTCAATTCGATCATCATACTAATTTTTTATTAAGTTCACTTTAATTCCATTTAACCATCCAATCATACACTTTACATGTTAAACCCATCATATACATCATTTGTATACTATAATTACCACTAATCATGCATTATATATTCATTGTTCAATTCGGAAAAAGTGTGATTTTTTCATAACATCCACTTTAATTTCATTTAACTACTAAATCATCCAAATTACATGTTATACATATAACAAATACCAAATACATGCCATAATTGCCATTATTCATACTTAAATTTCACTGAAACCCATTCAGCCCCACTTACAAGATTTCATCATGTTTGTTTTTCGTTCTTCTTATCATTTTATCTTACATTACACAAGTTATACACATTATTTCCATCATTTATAAGCCATAAAATCCATATATACATTATGTTTTCCTTAAGTTTTCATTCGGCCTACATGTGGATTTTCATACCATAATATTTTAATTTATTCTAATCATATTTATACACTTATTTAAGTCCACTAAGCATGCTTATCAAGTTAGATTAAATTAAACATGCCTAAATCTCATGTTCACTCTTAAACATAACCTAAAATACATACATAATCAATGGAAAAAGAAGGATATTGTAACAACCCGATTTGGCCCTAGTAGAATTTCGGAATTTCTGTTCGAAAATTCAAGAGTTTGTGCATTTAAGAGAGTGTATTTGAATAAGTGGTTGTGTGTGGGTTCTGTCGCGAGCGTGATAGAGTGCTTCCTATGAATTCTAATTGAGTTGGATTATTTTGGATTACTTGATGTGTATTGGACATGTGGCATCATAGAAGAGTGACAAGTGTCATCATAGAAGAGTAACAAGTGGCGGCATAAGAGTTTGACAAGTGGCATTGTAGGAGTGTGCCAAGTGTCATTTTAGGGAAGCGACACTTGGCTTGGCTTAGTTTGGCTTAACTTGGTTTGGCTTGGCTTGGCTTAAGATATGGATGGATTAAATGAGATGGTTGGCATTTATGGCTTGTAGATGGCAATTATTGTAAGAGGATTTGGCTTTAGTTGTTGGAAAAGAGTTGACCGGCCACTCTCTAAGCATTTCTAATTTAAATTTTCTGCATTTGGCCTTTTGTCCTCATTTTATTTTCTTGGCTCTTAGGTTTTTGCCGTGCTCCATTCCTTGTTTGTTTTCTTCTCATTTGGGTGCTCTTAAGTGGATCATTTGAAGGGTTTGATGAGTAAGAGTGGGGCTTGACTTGATCCTTATGAAGAGGTAAGATATAGACTTTCATGTTTGGTCTTCTTCTTCTACTTGGTTTCTGTTTTTGATTTAAAGTGAGAAGAAGCTTAACTAAGTGTTTTCTATGTGATTTGTGAAAGTTGTGGATAAGAGGCTAGTGAAGGGAAAGGAGAAGCTATGAATCGATTAGAGAGAAGCGGTTAAGCCACCTAAGGTAGGGATCGAGTGTGATTATGTTAATTTTGTGTATTTACATGAAAAATGCTTGAACAAAGACATGTGGAAATAAAGAGATGCTTGTTGAGCTTTAATGAGCTCAAGATGTTCATTTTGATTGCTTGCAGTGTTCATGACATGTGTATATATGTTTATAAGTATGTAAATTGATCAAGAGAGTGTGTGTGTAAATGATAGAGTTTGATTTGGCAAATTCTGCTTATTTGTCATATGACCCCTGTGTGATATTTTTGTCATAAGTATCGTTTTAGATGTCTAAATTGAGTGATTCTTGATCCATTATAACACTGACTTATATATCTATAAATGTCACAGAAATAAGCTTGAGTAAATTCTTGCTCTAAGACCTTAAAAATTGGCCAAAACAGAGGTGTCTCTACCTTGGCCGGTTCATTTGACCAGTTCAGATTATTTAGATCATATATGATGTTATAGATGTCCAATTGACTTGAAAATTGTCCCATTTGAAAGTTAACATCCTAGGAAAGATTTGTTAAGAGGAACTTTTTCCTAAAAATGTCGTTTCGATGTCCGTTTAGTCTGAAAAAAATTGAGGTTGTTGGGTTTTTGTCTGGATTTCCGTGGCTCTGCCACGAGTAGTGACGACTGTCACGAGTCGTGACAGTAGCTTACTGTCACTAGTAGTGACATCTGTCACGAGTAGTGACAACCTCCACCCCTTCTCTTTTGACCATTTTATGTGTTTTCTTCCCGAATTGAACCCGTATTGCACCCGAACTTCAGGGTAAGTTCCTATAGCATGTCCAACTCATATTTAACCTTATCAAATGAGCATGTGAATGTTCCCAATTGACATTATATGTAAATAATAGTATGATATAAGAGTTTATGAGTGGAATTAAATGTTATATGTTTTTAACTATTAAACATGATTAATTAAATTTCTACATGAGTTAATTATCCTTGGATTTGATGAGTGCACTTGAATTATAATCCATGCTTGGTATCAAAGTAGAGTATAATCGAGTTGTTTCTTTTGAGCCTGATTACCGTTATAGTGGATAGATAAGCATGCTTATAAAGGGTTAGAGTGCAGCTGCTAGAGTTAGCCTTAATTGTGCCCAGAGTTCGGAATACCTTGTGTATTTCATAGAGTTTTGAGTTAATTCTCCAAATGTAAGATACTGTAAACGGTATCCAGAGTTACCCGTATCCACCATGAAAGGAGTTCAGGCTTGTCTTGTTAATGTTGTGTAGTGAATTTGAGATGACTCAGAGTATTGTTCTGGGTAAATGCTATAGGACATGAGAGTAATGTTTAAGTACATTATAGCTCTGTATACAAGTGTATAATTACATGAGTGTATTTATATGAATATGGACACATGATAGCGTATATTTGAATAAATGATATGTAAAGGTTGTAGTGTGCATGAATAAGTAAAAGAGTAGATGTTACCTACATGTGAGCTTATAGCATTTGATATTTGAACATACAACCTATACACGTATAAAAGCTATATACATGAGCTAGTTGATTTTGTTACATGAATTGTGTGATTTATTTGTGACTTCGGAAAGAAGTCCTCTGCATTATTTTTTTTCATCCCCACTAAGCGTTATCGCTTAGCACGGATGTTTATTTCCGTGTAGGTTTACAGGTTCGGACCAGTGAGCGGACATCTGCGGGTCAAGGCCACTAGGAGTTTTGTTATGATTTCTTTTTGTATAAAATAGAAATAGAGTTTTTACATTTTGAGTAAGATCATTATGTAGATAGAAAGTACAGTGTTTATATATATAAAGCTTTTGTAATATGTACAGTTTATATATGTTATAAGAGAAGTGTGTTTTGTTTGGGCCTAAAGATATTCTAATTATTTATTGTTATCGCTTCCGCTAGTGTATGTATATGTATACGTATGTGCCTGCGTGACACCCCGATATCCCTTCCCGGGGGTATGGGGGTGTTACAGATATTGTTTCCACTCACCTTAGATCCTTGCAATAAACTCTCCAAACTTCCTTTTCCTTCCTTTTTGCCTTGAAAACTGCTTTCTCACAATGAGAACCTAATGTAGCGGAATTCAAATAACACTATAACATCAAATCCATGATTCCTTTCTAAAAAATAACTTCATAAATGAACTCTACACACTTGAAAAACCACATAGGAGTCAATAAACCCAATTAAAAATACCTTAAACACTTACCTCAAATTCACTAAACTTTGAATACTTAGTTTTCTTCACTTTCAATGCACTAAATGCACTCCACTTGCAGTATTTATGTTTTTGAGTGGCTCAATTTTGTTTAAGAGGCTAATATTTGAGGAAAGATTGAAGAAGAAGTGAAGAAAAAAGGAGGAAAGTAAGAAAAATGCCATACGATTTGGAAGAAAGAAGAGAGACGCGGTGGAGAGCAGATTTCTCTAGAAAAATCTGGCCACTTGCTATCTTATATAGTGTGAAAGTGAACTGAATCAGTCCAACAAAAGTGGACCAACCGGTTTGAACTAAAATTTTGGTTTTTTTGCAATTTTCCACTATTTCAAAGTATCTATATGTTACTAAACTTATTTTCACTCCAAAATAATTCCATCATTCTTAAAACATCAAATATAGTCTCCCTGCAAAATTTCAACTCAATCAGAGTCCATTTGGGGCCCAGTTCACCTAAATCGGTCCGATTCGATTCAGTTCGGTTCTGTCGTAAAACACCATTCTGAAGCTGTCAAAAATTACTAAAAATTATTTTAAGCTTGTACACTTCCCACATTGCACCCTTTTGAGCTCAAAAACTATTTCTAAAAATTTGGTCAAACCTTGGTCAAACTCTGGTTCAATTGAACCGAACTAGAGGCCAACTTCAGAAAGTCTTTCGGAGGCCTATTTGACTCCGTTTTCACTCCAAATTATACCACCAGACTACTTATCACTTGCACTTTCCAATGGTCCAATAAAATATTTTTCACTACTTGCTTCCTGAGAGGTCACCCATCAGGGATTTCCCTAGCCAGAGCACGTTTATCCTTTCTTTTCTACTGTCTTTTTTGACCCAATTACAGATATTTTCACCCGAAATTCACACTACATACTCTACAGAATTCACTGATCTCTACTAACCCGATCTTTAGGCCTTTACAATGACTAGGTGCAATCTAAGAGGATGACGTCTGCATTTTGTAAGTCCGGGCTGACTCGGTGCGATCCAAGAGGATGATATCTGCATTTTTTAAGCTTGAAATAACTCGGTGAAATCTAAGAGGATGATGTCTGCATTTTGTAAGTCTTAGGTGACTCGGTGCAATTCAAGAGGATGATATTTATATTTTGTAAGTCTAAGATGACTCGGTGAAATCCAAGAGGATGACGTCTGCATTTTATAAGTCTTAAATGACTCGGTACAATCCAAGAGGATAATAATCAATGTATGGCTTGGATAGTGGCTAGGTGAGAATCAAGAATGACCACACTTCGTAAGTCAAGAAATGACTAGGTGTAATCCAAGAGGATGAAATTCAAATCACAATATTGTTTATCCAGGGAGAAATTAGCTCTTCAGGGTGCATCCATCTAACATCAGCTCAATGGGAATGCAACATGCCAACAAGGCGACGTCAATTGGCCACCAAGAGCGTAGCTTAACACGTCAATAAACTGGTATTAGCCAAACCCACCATAACTCCATCAACACACTGGGAAGGTGGTAGCCTCAGGTACATGTCTCTTTCCTTTTCTTCGAGTTTTGGCACACCTAAGCACCCATGCACTATCTTCCCCAAAACTGGGGGCAATTGTAGACACCGAGTCCTGAGATAGCCAAGATTAGGGTTATCCAGTGATGAAATTAATTGTCTAGTCACAGGAAAGAAGGTTGGACGTGATATTTTCCTTGTTAAGTTCCTTTAAAAAAAAAATATTATGGGGCACCCTGCCCGCCCCTCGAGGGGCGCCTGTGAGGGGTGGTTTATCAAGGGTGGCCCTCAAGGGGCGGCCTGCCTGCCCCTCAAGGGGCGCCCTGCGAGGGGCGGCCTTTGAGGGACACCTTACCTGCCCCTCGAGGGGTGCCCTACCTGCCCCTCAAAGGGCAGCTTGCCAAGGGTTGCCCTCAAGGGGTGCCCTGCGGGGGGAGGCCCTCAAGGGGCGGCCTGTGAGGGCCACCCTGCCCGCCACTCGAGGGGCGGCTTGCGAGGGGCACCCTGCCTGCCCCTCGTCAACTTCTTCCTCTTTTGGCATTTTTACTCCCCAAAAATCATGAAATTTAATTCCAATGCTAATTTTCAAGAATCTTAAGACTTAAATCCATTTTTTTCTGTTTTAAAATTGAAAATTTGAATTAATTAAATTTATTATCTTGGAAAAATCGGTTTTTGGGAGAGAAATACATATTTAGAGTTTTTAGAGAGAGAAAAGAGAATTTTTTCTATGATTTTTGAGGGAGAAAAGAAAAATGATTTTCCTCTTCAAATCTTTGGCTTTTGATCAGGAAAATAATTCACGATCTACCTTTTACATATTGATAATTTTGAGGAATTTCGAAAAATAAAAGTTGTTGTTCTTCATCTCCTTGCCCACAAAGGGCAGGAAGGAGATGAGAAAGTCGCCCCTCAAGAACTATTTCGTCTTTTAGTGCATTTTGCTCCGTTTTCGATCCATTTTCGCGTGGTATGCGTTATTTTGCATGATTTTGCATTTTATCTCCTTCTTTTGGTCACACACACACATATTTATATATTTACTTTTTTTGTTTATTTAATCATTTATTTAATTGGCTTAATTTATCTATTTGCTAATGTTGTTAATTTTGTTATTTTAATATTATAGTATGATTAGTTTTGCTACTGTCATTTACGATTTATTATTATTATTATTATTATTATTATTATTTACTGTGAGTTATATTTTTATTATTGCATCTCATATTATTTTATCATTTTATTTTATCTCATTCTATTTTGCATAACTATTTCTCTATTTTTGACTACTGTCATTTTGCATTTTGGTTTTCTTCTCTCTTGGCTGAGTTTGCTTGGCTTTGTTTAACTTTGTGTAACACCCTTATACCCGTAAATGATACAGATACCGGATGTTATAACACTGTACTGACAAACACTACAATGCACTCGATAGTTCTATAGAATTTTTTTTGTCAATAATAACAATCATAAACATACATATACGAAACTTAACAGTACACTAACATACACATCAAATACTTATACCATAATTCATTTCTTCCTTCAACTGCAGTCGTATACATGCCATGCCAATCCTTCTATCCTTGTTCTCGAAATCTTCTTTCTTGTCATCACTTCATCTTCGGCCACATCAAAATCTATCATAACCTGCATGCAGTAACACTCTTCACGCTCCTCATTAAAAGGCCCAGTGGTGGATACATATCCTAAATTTTTCATAATTAGCTCTATATGCATGCACAGACAATCTTAATTACGTAATCACACCTTTTAAACATTAATTAATCAATTACTTTAACCATTCATTATTCTTATACCCTTTGTCTACTTTTCTATCACTACACTTTAACATTTTCAATTCTATTAATCCTGACAATTTTAACGCTACACTCGGTCTAGTAATTAACAATCAATTACATTAACAATCCTTATTATCACTTTGTCTATATTTAAAATCCATACTGAGGTACATCATTGGTTATCTAATCACTTATTAGAGCAGTTGTTAATGTTCTCTTTGCTGTACCAATTTTAACATTTTTACTTTTTTTATGTCTCTAACGATTCCTTTACATTACCTTCAATTACTTTAACTTTCTTACACTTTACAGTTGCACTAATACTTTTCACTTGTTCAAATCTTATATAGTTTACTTAATTTCCATTAATCGTACATCGAAATATATTCCTAAATTATTAACACTAGAATACAGGGTCAATTTCACGGTCACTCAACTTATCACTTATTGTGCAAAAGTAACCGACTTTTTTTTTTTCCGACTTAAATGTCACTAAACTTCTAATATTTTTGCAAAAAAGTCATGTAGACCAGAATTTGACGAGGACCCTTATCGGATTGATGACATGGCATATGACACGTGGCGATAAATAGTCGGTACATGATTTTTTTGTATAAATGTTAGAAGTTCAGTGACATTTAAGTCAAAAAAAAGGTTGGTTATTTTTGCGCGATAAATGATAAGTTAAGTGACCGTGAGTAAAATTGAACTAGATGTAGCATTTGTTGGAGATACTGTTAAACGACACATAGTTTTTGACATGGCATGCCATGTCATCAATACAACAAGGGTCCTCACCGGATTCCGGTCTATATGATTTTTTTGAAAAAATATTAGAAGTTCAGTGACATTTAAATAAAAAAAAAATCGGTTACTTTTGCGCGATAAGTGATAAGTTAAGTAACCATAAGTGAAATTAACCCCTAGAATACAAGCTACTGATTTATCTAGACACTAATTGTTCCTATCATTACTCTTTTACATTTCTCGATCAAAACTATTACCATTATTATTGACAATATTATGAATCCTATTATTCGCGCTAATAATTCTCTACACATTCACAATGATATAAATTTTAAATTATGGTCTTGATAACTACACTACAATATTTTACTATGATCCTTTCATGTCACTTTATTTTTATTATTATTCTTATTAATTAGTCTTATTGATTTCTATTTTCATTTCTTAACTTATAATAATATATTTAAATTAAATGTACGGATAATTTCATTTAATAGTCAATCCACTTATTAATGTACAATTAAGTTCTTATATTAACACTATTAGGCTTAATTACCTTTATATTCCTCATTTTTCACTTATCCACAATAATGCCACTAATTCACATTTTTTGCCCCTCATTCTTTCTTATTTACTATTATGTCACTTTATAAAATTAGTTATATTACACACATACCCAATTATATATATATATACATTAAATCAATTAAAACCATTAATTACTTAATAATTATTTATACCATAACATTCCATTTTTATTGATTATTTATTCATTAATTATCAACTATACATTTAATATTTATGTTAATGATTAATTCCACTTTAATCCCTTAATTAGCCATACTATTGTAAATTTACAATTAGATCTCTAAACTTTTATCAAATAACAATTTTACCCTTAATTATCTTGTATTTACATAATAATTTTATTTTTACATCTATCTATTTTTTGACCTACAAATTGCCACTTAATCCTTACACTATCAACTTAGACGAATTTACACTTTAATTCTAATATTTTCCTTAACTTTGTATTTTACCACTCAATTTCACTATAATTACAATTATACTCTTATCTACCCTTATTCTCTCATTTAATTCATTTTCCACATATTTTACGTTTACACGTATTCAATAATTACAATTAAACAATAAACTCATCATTAAAAGTCATTATTTATTCATATAGTCAAATTACTAACTATCTACACTTTAGTCCTTCAATTAACCTTACAATTTCAAAAATTACATCTAAGTCCTCACCATTTTCAATAATTATGATTATGTCCCTCATTTTCTCTTAATTACTAAAATACCCTTACTTACTCTTATCTTTCAATTAAGTCATTATTTAAATTACAATATTACATTTTGGTCCCTAAATTCCCACTTTTATGCCAAATTGCGTTTAGTCCCTAAACTTTAAATTCTTTACACTATTATCATTTTATTTACACTTTTTACTTAATTATCACTTATTTTCACTCTTATGTGCAAAATTACTGTTTTGTCCCTAATCTTTTTATTTCTTTCAATTTAATTTAATTTCCATTTATTTTCTCATTTATCACTATTTTAATTAATTTTATTACATATTTACCATACTGGTAAAAATCTATGACCGGATATGCGGGACGTGGATCCCATAGATTCACTACACTAAAGAATGATTTCGATGGAACCATTCAACACTGGCACTGCACTACATTGAACACTGAAATCACTGAACACTGCACTGAGATAGACCGTCATTGGCCTATCGAAAATGAGTCGTCATGACTCGAATCGCGGTGTGGAAACCCTATGGCTAGCCAATTATATCTTGGACTAGATTTTACTATTGGATTATTATTAAGGGCAAATAATATCAGATTTACACTTATATCACTTAATATATCAACATATACCATTCGATCATCAAATACACTTCACTTTAAAATTTACATATCACTTATAATTCACTTCTATTTCATATATTTATCATTTATATCTTAAATTATGCCATTGAGTTCGTTTAATTATATAATAATCATTTTCACTTCACTCTTTTTCCATCAATTTCATTCTAATACACTTATTATTCAATTTTAACATCAATTATGTTATTTCATTACTTTAATATATCATAGCCTATAATATTCACTTTAAACATAATGTATGCTCAACATATAAAAATATTCATTTAAGCAATTAAAGATTCTAAATTCTTTAATTTACACTCCATTTCATTTATACATTCATTTTTAAACATTTTTATTACCAATTTCACAAATTAATCATAAAATTTTCAACATACTCACACTACAAGAAATTACACCTTTTATGACGCAAAACATTATCATGAAAAATTCATTTTTCGTCGTTGAAAAGAAAAGGTGACGAATTTTTATCGTCATAGAGAACGTAACAGTAGGCGCGTAACATAAAAGTTTACGTGACAATTTACTTTTTTTGTCACTATAAGTATCATTTTTTGTGATGAAAATGATTATCGTCATCTTTGGTTATTACTTTTCATGAAAAAAATTATGTCATAAATAAAATTATATTTCGTCACATTATATTATTTATCGTCACAAAAGATTAGCATTTTTTATGACAAATTTAAAATTCGTCACGAAATTAAATATTTTTAATGACGAAACACTGCTTCTAGTTAAAACCATTAAATATTGGTTACGTAATTATTGTCACAAATAAATATAATTTTCGTCATAAAATATTTAATGTCGTCATTAAATCTAATACTTTAAGTGACAAAAAATGATTTCGTCATTAAATTAATGTAAATTAATGATGAATATAAATCATCATATTATTTTATAAATTAGTGACATAAATACGGGCAAAAATAATTGTCACAAAAAATAATTTTAGTGATAATTTTTTATTGTCATTAAATTATAATTTTTTATTACAATATTAATATCGTAATTGTAAACATTATATCGTTATTTATGAACTAACAAGTGGACAAATTATGGCAAATATACTTGTCGTATATGCGTTGTATTAAAAATGACACATTTTAAATTTAATGTTATACAATCAATTAAATTTCTAAAGAAAATCTAATATAATTTATTTATTCAAATAAAAGGTTAATTAAATAAAAACATACTATCTAATGCAAAAAATTAAATTTGCATCTTAATCCAGAAATAAAATATGTTGAAACTTCAAAATTTGCATCTTGTTCCTACAAAAAAAAATCATATATTAGATAAAAAAAAACTCAATCATGTAACACCCTTAATTTATACACACTACGGTTCCAACAATACTGCACAATTACTTGATTGTCTTAAACTACTCTTAAGATTGTTACGAAATTCAGGTAATTATTTTTTTTTATCCTTTCACTATATCCATCTGCCCTATAGCTATTTAGTTTTACTATTCATTCAATCAAAATACAAATATGTTACTTAATTCTACTGAAATTCCGATAGAATTTCCTCTATAATATTACCTATCTCCCTGTAAACAATAAAATCTTTACACTTCAAACAATCATATATTCATTCACCCCACTTCAATTCAAACTCCAACACAAGTTTGCCCATCCTCCAATTTAGGTCCAATCTCACACACACCATATATTTTAATATACTTATATCATTCACTTTCAATACTCAATTCAATTATACAAAATACAAAGGTATAATATTAATACATCAAAACTATCAGCTATAAATAATTTAAGGTATTAATATGCATTTTTTAACTTTTCAGCTATATATATATATTTGTAAAAAAAGAAATTTATATATATATTTATATATATATATATATAAACAATCAAGTAATTGTGTAGTAATATTGGAATCGTAATGTGTGCATAGATTAAGGGTGTTACAAATCATATGCTAAACATTAGAACAAGAAGAATATAATAGTAAGACGCAAGAATATCACATGTTCCAAAAGCTTAGAACAATAAAACAACAAAACATAATAATCAATGTAAAAAAATTGCAACTATCTTTAAATATTAAACTAAAAAATAAATGCACAAGTACCACATTGACGTAAATAAAAGAGAAGTTATACTTGTTACCTGAAAATTCATAAACATCGCTATCAATTGTACAGTTTGGAATGAACCTAAATTAAAGAGTTGCAAAATTAAAAATCACTAAAACATGAGATACCAAGTGAGTCAAAGAGTTTCAAAATGAATACAAGTAAAACATGCAAAACCTTTAGCATTTAAATTTGCCTCTCAGAATAAAACAAGAAAACATAAAAACCAATGTAAAAATTTGAAACTATTTTCAAATATTTTAAATGCACTCTAAAGTTAGGCATAGCATAAATGTATTGGACTTTGAATGACAAGTCATTGTATTAGTTAATTGTTTAAATAATGATAAACAAAATCATATAAGTGATGTGAAATTTATTTGAATAATCACACAATCAAATTGCATTTTCATCTATTCTATTCTATATACACACAATCAATTTTGAATAAACAACATCATGATTCCTCTTTAATTAATATATATATATGAGTAGTAGCCACTCATTGGCTTTTTATTGAGAAGAGATTGCCACATATTTTGCTAAATTCACACAAAATAAAAGGATTTTTGCATTACCATTTTGATTTATACATACTGATACTCCAAAGGGAACAAGTTCTATTTTGCATCTAATTTTGGCTTTTTAAAAGCTATAGTCAGAGTTCATCAGAACTGTTATACTTCATCATAAAAACGAAAAATACTTCATCATCTTGAATAAATTTATTAATTTCAATATTTGTAACTTAATTATGTTTGATGACTTTATTTTGATCTTTACAACTTATGTTTGATTTTTATAAATTAGCTTTCTATATTTTAACCGGTATTTTCTGTTCACAGCTTCTATGTGATATAATTAAGAAGTAGCTAGCTAGCATTTAAACTAATTTTGTAGAATTTTTTTCTAATGTGTAAATTAACATGCTTGTAAAGTTTTAACGATTAAAGATCTGTTAAGAAAGTTCATTACTTAATTCTTGGTCTCGAAATTTTTAAAATTTGGCTTTCTTATTTTTTTTTTGTCATTAAGTATTGCTTAACTGAAATAAGTAATGAACTAAAAAATATATAAAGTCAAACTTTTGCAAGAAAGAAAGATGGAAATTAACTTGAGAATTTTTATATCCTAACAGCATAATTATCAAAAAGAGCTTGAACTACAATAAGAACACACATAAATTTATGGATGAAGACAGATTGCATAACAACAAGAACACACAAATTAACTTGAGAATTTTAATAACCTAACAGCATAATTATCAAAAACAGCTTGACCCACAACAAGAACACACAAAATTTTATGGATGAAGACAGATTGCATAACAACAAGAACACATAAAATCTATCATTGGTTCAAACTGTTTCGAAGCTTCATCTCAAGTTCTAAATAATTAAATACTAAAGTAAATAAAACTTCATCTCAAGTTCTAAATAATTAAAAGAAAAAAAATATCTATTACCTATTTTGAAACTTGCTAAAACCAACGACAGATTGCCAAAACTAATGACAGTAGGTCTCTTTCTCAATTGAAGTAACTAAAAATGAAAAATAAAAAATTAGACTAAGTTAAAATAATAAAACCCAATAAATCACTAAATTTATACAAAAAGAAATAGGCATTTTGTGAAAAAGAGCTGAGGTTCACAGAGATTTACCGAAAAAATTGAAATCTCAGTACCAAATTCACGAGATCAGAGGGAGATTGAGGCAGGGAGAGCGGCAGGGAGATCGGAGGTTGGGTGAAAGAGGCAGGGAGGGCAGCGGCTGGGTGTGAGAGGCAGGGAGAGCAGTTGGGTGAGAGAGGCAGGGAGGAGAGCGGCGACTGGGTGAGAGGCGCAGAGAGGGGTGGGTGAGAGTCTGAGAGAATTAGGGATTAGATCATTAAAAAGACAGAAAATCAATAATATATATATATATATATAAAATCATTAAAAAGACAGAAAATCAATATATATATATATATATATATATATATATATATATATTAAATATTTATATTCGGGTTGGGGATCCTTGCTGGGCGAATAGTCCGCTCCCCATCCCCGTCCCCGAATTCTCCCTGGAGACTTTTTTTCCCCCCATTTTCGCCCCCACGGGGGAGGGGGGGGGGGTGGGAATTCCCCGCCCCGTTCGGGTCGGGTCCCCGATGGGGACTGTAAATCCCCGCCCTGTGAGCATCTCTAGTTACTTCCAGTAATGACTGTATATCGCACAAATAATTTTGTTTTAACATGTAGTGGCTCTCGTAACTCAATTTGAGTCAAAAATTATGCCCCCTCAAATTTTTCGATTTTTCAGCTGGTCTAACCGATTCAAAAAACATTTCGAAATCTATTTTGCATCAAATTTAATTATTTTTTATGATATAATTTCTTTGTCATATATTAACATTACAACTAATTGCGACGAAAAATTATTATTGTCATAAATTTATTGTGTTAGTGACGAAATTATATTTTGTCATAATATATTCATTTTTTGCAACATATTTATTTATCATAAATAACTTATTGTAACGAAATAATTTTATCGTCACTATTTTATTAAATTGTGACAAAAATAATTCATGTCACAAAGAAATAAATATTTCAAGATGAATTTATAAGTCGTAAATAGTCATTTTTTCGTTATATTTTTTTCCCTCCAAAAGAAAACGGTTGGAAATTTTTCCTCTATATCAAAAGTGACGAAATTGTACCTCGTTACAGTATATTCATTTTTTGTGACACATTTATTTATCATAAATAAAATTATTTTTTAAACTAAAATTTTTCGAAAAAATTAATTAATTAGAATTTTTTTTTTATATTGATACGTTATTTGTGATGAAATGATTTTATTATCACTAATTTATTCAATTATGACAAAAATAATTCTTCATGAAAAATAAATATTTTGTGACGATTTTATACGCTGCAATAAGCTATTATTTTGTCACTAAATTTTTTCCCTAAAAAAAAAATATGAAAAATTATCTCTCCTAAGGAAACCATGACGAAATATATTTTTCGTCATAAAATTAATTTATTAGTGACGAAAATTAAAATATAAAATGACGTAAAATAATTTTGTCACAATAATAAATAATATGGTGACGTTTTAAAAAATTCATCGTTGTAAGTTATAATTAGTGACGAAATTTTATGCATCATTTAAAAATTTGTCACAAAAAGTAAAATTTCTTGTAGTGTCATTTGGCCCTCACTTGTACTATACTTTAAAATTTCTCATTTTAAACATTAATTACTTCTATCTCACTTATTAACCCATATTAGCACTAAACATAATATTTTTTTCAATTTATGTCATATATATCAATATTTTTACTTTATATATATTAACTTATCATACCAAATTATTTTTAATTAAATTTCATTTATATTCCAATTAACTTAATACACACTCTATTGTCATTCTAGTGTCATTTTATACCATTATACTTAATTAATTATCAAAGTACACTAAATTACTGTGACGCGCGCCGGACCAGTAAGGCCCTCATTGAACCCGCTTTTAGGATTCGAGGGATTGGTTCGTGTCTTTGTGATCTTGGGTTACACGAGACATTTTGGAATCGCCTACCCAATAAAATATTGGGAGGTTCATCTAATCCCATGAAACCTTTAGGCACCTTTGAGGCATTTTGGAGTCGCCACCCAATTTACAAGAAATTGGGAAAGGTCATCTAACCTCGGGGGTCTTAAACCAGAGAAGGTGTTCGGAACTTCACTTTTATTCATTCCTTAAGTTAAGTTTATAAATGAGTTTTTAACAAGACGAAATTCCATCTCTCATCTCACGCGATCATGCAATAAATTTAAAGCGCATTTCAATCACATTGAAAAGCGATAAAGAAAGAATAAAATAAAGAAATAAATAAATTACAAGAAAAATATGGGACAGAACAATCCCCCAAAATAAAGAAAGCATAAATAAAATAAAAGGATAAACTTGCCCCAAAAATTAATTACAAGGGCCCAAAATGAATAAATAAATAACTGCATCACAAAAAGAAGAATAATAAAATACATCATACATACATTGAGGTATTTATTGAATTTTAGGAACATTGGTTCCTTTGATTAATCTTAAAAAACCTTGGAGAATTATTTTGGGCATTAATTGAGAAAACCGGGATGAGTGATGCCATTTTATAAAATTTAATTCTCCATTTGAAAGTGAGATTTTATTGGTTAAAAATAGGACATTGGTCCATTTTATTAGAAAAATTCCAATTTTAATTATTGTAGAAAAACATGAATTTTCATAATAAAAACGGATCCAAAATACATTTTACATGCAACATACAAAATAATAAAATAGGGAAAATACATCGATTAAAAAAATGCAAACAAAACTTTGAAAGCTTTTAGTGCTTGATTCTCGAACTCACCCCTGGGTAACAATAAAAAAGACAAGTATTATAACAAAAGAAAAAGAAAATTAAGATTAGTAATTAAATAAAATACATAAAGTAAAATAAATTCAAAAAATAAATTAAAATGAAATACATAAAATAAATAAAGGACCCAATTAAATTAAATAAAATAAACAAATATGTTAATTAGGCTGATCAAGTAAATAGAACAAATAAATAAAAGACTAAAATAAATAAGTGAGAATGAATAAAATAATGATGTGTAAACCAAGTAAGTTGGAATTAAAGGAGAAAATAATGCAAAATGGCCACTGTTCACGTGAATGCATGTATGAGAAAAGAAAAGAAAACAAACAATTTTATTTAGTTGGCAAAATAGGATTATTGGGTTAAAGATGCAAAATTAACATGATTAAATTAATTATTTACATGTTAATGACAATAAACATAAATATTTACATGGCAAAAAAATCAATCAAAAACAAATTAATTAATTTGCATGTCAAAATTAATGAGAAACCAAAGCAAAATAAATTAATTACATGTTAAGAATAATAAGAAATCATGGCAAAATAAATTAATTGATTACATGTTAGAAATAAAATCAATAAAATAATATTTACATGAACGAAATAATAAAAAACAATATAATAAAAAAAATAATTAGTTCGGAGCCCAGAAAATTTACCCTCAGATTTGGATTCGATGGAATAGTGATGATTTTCTTGGAAAATTCCTCAAACAAATAATTTAGCAATGAAATTAACCCCTTTTGTTTATGGAGAAAACAAAGAAATTAATTTGAATGGTTAAAATATTGAAAATTGATTTGAAAGTGAAAATTAATTCCTTTTGTTTATGGAGAAAATAAAGAAATTAATTTGGACGCATAAAAGATTGAAAATTGATTTGAAAGTGAAAATTAATTCATTTTGTTTATGGAGAAAACAAAGAAATTAATTTGGATGTTTAAAAGATTGAAAATTGATTTGAAAGTGAAAATTAATTCCTTTTGTTTATGGATAAAACAAAGAAATTAATTAGAGTGATTAAGAATTGAAAATTGAATTTTCAATCTCAAATAATCCTTGTTAATTTAAGAAATGGAAATATGAATTTTTTTGAAGAAAAGTCAAAGAAGAAGAAAGAACAAGCTCTCAAAAATCTGATGTGAAAAATAATGGAGGCTCCTCCTTAGGTTTTTTTCCTCTAAAAATATTTATATCATGGAAAAATAAAGACCTAATTTTATTTGGAAAAGAAATTTGATTTTAATTCAATTTCCTGCCTTTTTTAATGATAAATTAAGCTTTTATTTATTAATTATCTAAAAAAATGATTTAGAATTTAATTTGGACTCAAAAACCTTAATTTGGGTGAAAAAACTTGTTTTGGGGCGAAAATCGGCGGTTGCGGCGAACATCTCGGCGCAGGGGGCGAGCTGCTGCGCAACACGCGCGGATGGACGAGGGCACGCGGCACTCCGAGCGAGAGTGCGTGCGGCGCTCCAAGAGAGAGCACGCGCGCCGCGGCTGCCGCAATGGCTCGAATTTTTTTTTAAAAAATTTTAAATTGAAACCTTTTGAACTAAAAGTAATACTTTCAAGCACATTTTTTTATTTTTAATTTTTAAAATATATATTTTTTATTTTTTATTCTTTAAAAAGTAAATTTTCACCAGAAAATCACCACTTCCAATATTTTTGCCTGTGAACGGGTATCTAATCATCATTGGATAACCCTGGTCTAGGTTGCCTCGGGATCCGGTGTCTACAGTTGCCCCCTGTTTTGGAGAAACTAGTACACTAGTGTCTAGGTGAGCCTAAACTCAAGGAAAAGAAGGAAAGAGACACATACGTGAGGCAGCTATCTTTCCGAATTGGGTGATGCTATTGTGGTGGTTGTCGCCATGTTGTCGGCGTGTTATCCTGTATTGAAGTGGTAGTGCCGTGATCGTGCTAACCCTCCGTAGAGTAGTAGTGCCGTCATCGTGCTAACCCTTCTGAAGTGGTAGTGCCGTGGTCGTGCTAACCTTCCGTAGAATGGTATTGCCGCCATCGTGCTAACCCTTCTGAGTTGTGAAGCGGTAGTACCGTGATCGTGCTAACCCTCCGTGGAGTGGTAGTACCGTCATTGTGCTAACCCTTCTGAAGTGGTAGTGCCGTGGTCTTGCTAACCTTCCGTAGAATGGTAGTGCCGCCATTGTGCTAACCCTTCTGAGTTGGTGAAGTGGTAGTGCCGTGATCGTGCTAACCCTCCGTGGAGTGGTAGTGCCGTTATCGTGCTAACCCTTCTGAAGTGGTAGTGCCGTGGTCGTGCTAACCTTCCATAGAATGGTAGTGCCGCCATTGTGCTAACCCTTCTGAGTTGGTGAAGTGGTAGTGCCGTGATCGTGCTAACCCTCCGTGGAGTGGTAGTGCCGTCATCGCGCTAACCCTTCTGAAGTGGTAGTGCTGCGGTCGTGCTAACCTTCCATAGAATGGTGGCGCCGCCATCATGCTAACCCTTATGAGTTGGTGAAACGGTAGTACGGTGATCGTGCTAACCCTCCGTGGAGTGGTAATGCCATCATCGTGCTAACCCTTCTGAAGTGGTAGTGCCGTGGTCGTGCTAACCTTCCGTAGAATGGTAGTGCCGCCATCGTGCTAACCCTTCTGAGTTATGAAGTGGTAGTGCCGTGATCGTGCTAACCCTCCATGGAGTGGTGCTGTCTATGAGCCCTTTGGTTGATTTGCCCCTTGAGAGGTCTTTGGATGGTCGCCCCCTGAGAGGTCTTTGGTTGATGCTTGAATTGATGTCGTTTTGGTTGGTTGCCCCCTGAGAGGTCTTTGGTTGATGCTTGGATTTATGTCTGGATTGATGTCGTCACTCGGCTTTTGTTGGTGTCCGCATCGAGTCTCTCTTTCTACAAAACTGGAAAACCAAATATGCAAGAAAAATAGTGAGCATGCACGTGAAATGTATGTGTCATGCAGAAATGTAGAATAAGATTTCATCTAAGGGAGTTTGGAGGAGATAGCCGGGCTGGGCTCAACTTGCTGCAGGATCGATGCTCTTTGGAATTGCTTTTGAATTTCATGTCTTTGGGATTGCGTGGTTCTCATCTAATACCTGTAGTCATTTTTTAAAGGTAGTGCGTCCCTTGTGGATTTTCACACTAGCTTTTCTTAGTGGGAAATGCATCCTTTGCGGATTTTCACATGACCCTGTGCCTTATTTTTGCCTGGAGTGGACCCAACCCAATCCAGTGGCTTTTCCTTTTTTTTTTTTTTAAGGACAGACTGGCTATTTCCAGGTTTTCACCCTATCCTTTGGCCTAACTTTTGCTTAGAGCGCCAATTACGGTTTTCATCTCTAACGGCCTTTCTTTTTTTTTTTAAGAGGCTGAAGTTTTTGGCAAAAATATTTCAGGCGTCTTAGATCATAGTTGCATGAGCTTGATTCTTATCATGAGGATGCTGTAGGATTGCCTTCGTAGTTGATAGCAAAATGAGTCGGCTGAATGACCCGAGTGGTGAGAGTAGCAAAGAATAGACAGTAGATGACTTTGATCACACAAAGTGAACTGCTCTGATCACATCAATATATTATTGCATAAATGCATGTGTTTCAATTTGATTTCATTAAACATGATCATTGTTTGGCATTAATCTCAAGAATATAAAACCGCATCTAATCTTTGGATGGATCTTGAAAGCATCAAACTCCTGTTATCAATCAGCCCTCTCAGATTTTCATGATTGAATATTTTCTCTCAGCCCTTAATTTTTGCCCAGAATGCCTTTTTTTCTGGCAGGACGCCCAATTTTAGCAAGGTCACCTTTTTTCGATTTTCGACCCGTGGGGCATTTATTATTTATTTTTATCTTTTTTTTAGCCTTTGCCATGGAATCCTTCTTCAATCCGCATGTGTTGGTTGATCTTGCTTTCACCTTCGTTAGCTGGGGAAGCTACTCTTTCTGGCGACGGTTCTTTTTAGCATCAAAGTTTTGCTCCTAGGTGTTGGTGCTAACTGGTTGGAGTAGTGAGTTTCTTCGCTTGGATTTTGGCCATGAAAATCTATATCTTCCTTTTATTAGCTTTGGTTGCTCAATTTCTGAAGTAACATTTAATGGTTGGGATGGAGTCGTACGCTGACTTCAAATGGTTTAAGACAGGACTATGGTTTAGGATAGGATTATTCTCCTTTTTTTTTCTTTTGCTTTTTTTTTTTCTTTTTCCTTTCTTTTTTTCTTTTTCTTTTTCCTTTTTATTTTTCTTTGCTCTTTTTTTTTTTTTAAAGGTAATGAGCTGTCTTCCTAAATTTGGTTATAAGGGTCCCTATTGGTCTCAAATGATTAAAGGTTAACCTTGACTGATTTCGGGGTAAACATTTCAAATGATTAGGAGGAAAGGAATTCTAAGGCTTGGTCTTAATGAGCTAATCGGAGTTTTATTTTGCTTGGCTTCGATGTTAGGGAGGCAAAGGAATGGCTTTTGAAATTTTACTTATCGTCAAGTTAGCGCATCGAAGCAGCGTTGCCCCCACAATGCTCTTATGAATTATCAGCATGTCATTCCATGTCCAGGCAAAGGCTCTTTAATTTTTTTTTTCTTTTTTTTATCTTTCTTTTATCTCTAAAAAATTTCCTCTCTTCAAGAGTTGCATCAGATGCCATCAAAATTTTCTTCGAGTTTTCCAAAGTTTCGAAATTAAATGCAGTGATATGTGATGAATTAATGTCAAAATGTATGTATCATGATCATGTGAAATGAAATCATTAAAAACACCATACAAATAAGCAAAAATTGTTCATTTTATTGCAAACTGCAAACTGTGTGATAAAAGTTCTTGGAATGAAAAGAAACAAGCATCTAAAAAACTATCTTTCTCTCCACTCTCACTAGTGGATTGAGAAGACCCGATCATATTCACGGTGGAGGGACTGCATTGTAGCCTGCCTTCTTCTTCTTCTCTCTCTTCTCAAGATTCGTGATCTGATTGGTGTCAATAAGATCCTGGATCTTGCTTCTCAATGTTCGGCAGTAATCTGTTAGGTGCCCGATGTGCTGATGGTAGGCGCAGTATTGGTCCTCTCTATGCCCTGGCTGTCCTTGATTCATGGTTGGTCTAGGTGTCAAAGGTCACAGCTTACCCTCTTTCATCAATCTCTCCAGTACCCAAGATAGAGAGCGGCCTAAGTTGGAGTAGTATCTCTAACCCTGCCCAACTCCAGTAGCTGAAACTTCTGCTGTCTTGCCATTTATGCTATTACTGCTCCCGGCACCACCTGATTTGTACCCTGACTGGTTCCCATAGCCTTTCCCAACAAAATTATTTTGGCTTGCTTTCTTTGCTAGGTAGGCCGCCTCAGCCTCTACAGTAATATCCTTAAGTGACTCCTAATCCCTGAGCCCCTTAAAGCTGAGTAAATCTCTCAAGTAAGGGCATGAGTTCTTGATAAATAACCTGATCTGGTCAGTAGTGTTAGGCTTTCTCTTCATCTCCATAACCCTATTCCTCCACCTTGTGAGGTACTCATGGAATGATTCATCACTTGTTTCCTGTAAGAGCTCGAGCTCCTTCAGGGTGACCTCCATTCTGGTGCTGCAGTCGTACTGCCTCATAAATTCTTCAGTCAAAAGGTCCTAATCCTCCTTGGACCTCCTGTCCAGCCCGTGATACCAGTTTACTGTCGGATCCACAAGACTTAGGCAGAAATATTCCACCTTCTGCTTCTTACTCAACCGTGTGCCTTTCATTACTAGGGTATACTGCTTGATGTGTGCAAATGGGTCCGAAGTACCATCGAACTTCGGCAGCTTGGGCATCTTGAATATTTGGGGCAGCAGCTCTTCATCCCCCAAATCTCTATCTTCCGGGTTGATCCCCTTCCTAGCTGACAATAAGCGGGTGATAGCCTCAATCTGCTGCCTCATCCCTCTCAAACCTTCATCCTCCACCACCCTGGGTGCTCTGGCCCTCATAGCTTGATGGACTATTGGCTCGTCATCTTCCTCTTCCATCATAAAATCATCATTAGGGTTAGGGACCCTTTCCCTTCTCGGCTTGATGGGCGCAGCACCTCTGTACTCATTGATAGGTTGATGTGAAGCAGCTCTAATGAGAGGAGCCTCCCCACCAGTAGGTGGTTTGGCTTGCCCCCGAGGAGGGACTGCTGGTGGTTGTGGAGCGATAGGCAGCTGTGGAGCAGCAGGTGCCTGTCGAGCAGGAGGATGAGCAATCCATTCAGCCATGGCACCCATCATTTCCAACATTCTCCGTTCAAAGTCCTCTAGCCTCCTAGCAAGGTCTTGAGTGGTCAAAGTTCTAGTTTCTTCTGCCATTGATGATTCAAGAGAGGATTCACTGATTGATAAGAATGACTCAGAATCCCAATCAGACAATAGTTTCGGCAACTCAAAGAGCAGACTTGTCCTTACTAACTAATCGTCCGAACCTCTAGTCCACTTAGATGAATCTATGATGGCTGAAAAATTTAAATTGTTAGAATGATGCATGAATGACATAGACAATGCATGATTATGTGCTATGCAACATTTAGAATCACATGCAAGCAAATAAATCCTTCCAACCTTATTACTCCCACATATGAGGTAATGCGGTCTCTTTCCTAGGTGTGCTTGATTCATGGGTTAACGGGGAACCCAATGAACGCGTATGGTGCATGTTGGGAAACCGACAGTATAACATCTCTTGACTAATGCGCATACGTATGAGTTTTGGCCTTTATGTATTTAAATATTTCAACTAAATTAAGATGGGCCTATCGGGGCATGAAAGCCTTTGATAAAAGACCATTTAATTTGGTTGATTTTGTTCAATATATAATGGCCCACATAGCAAGCATCGTATTAAGGTACATGTCACCTAGGGGAAGTATCTATTGCCATTACATGAGCTTTGGTCATGGGTGATGATACTTTAGGGCTACCCAAGCATGGTCCCTGCTAACAGGTCTAGCTCATCACGAGCATAACGACCAATCGGGTCTCCATTTGATATACCATGATGGTACGAGGCTTGGGCTGGTGATTATCACGAGCACTTCCCTACAATGAGTGAAAGTAGGGTCGTGCAAAGTATGTGTTTATGTTTTGATGAACTTTTAGAAAGTACTTAAATTGTTATAATTAGCATGTGTGTATTTTCTATATTGTGCTTTCCTTTAAACCCCTTTTGACGGCCATTCTTAGTGGTCATCTATATTTATGCGTTTCCCACTAAGCTTTATGCGTTTCCCTCTAAGCTTTATGTGTAGCACGGATTTTCTTTTAATCCGTGTAAGTGCAAGTGGCTAGGTCCTTCGAGGTCATCCGCAGTAGTCCAGGCCAATGCAAGTTTATGAAGAGATCTTAGGGAAGAGATCTTAGGATAGGATTTGTATAGTCTTAAGAATGTTTATAAGATTTGTAACTCAAAATTTTGAAATATAAGTTTTGTAAAATGTAATATCAGTGTATGATTGATTTATATGTAATAAGCTATGGAAATTTATAGTCTACAAAGTGTATGTGCAATCATTTTCTTTATATGCGATTTTATGGTTTTTGAAACGAAAGATATTTTATAACCATGATTTTCGATATAACTATTGTAGCCTAGAAGTGACTCTTTTGGCAACACCTTGAACCATCGTAGTGAACCCGCCGGACCACGATACGGGTTACTACGGATGGGTAAGGGGTGTTATAATTAGTGGTATCAGAGCATAGGTTTAGTCGGTTCTGGACGACTAGAGTTTAGAAATGAGTTTGTACAGTGTTTGCATTGGCTAATGAGGATGTCCTAGTTTTTGTATAAGTTATGTGGTAAGAATGAATAGATGTTAACGATATCGTCAATGAGACGACTCAGTATGGTACTTAATAAGTTATGATCAGTCTAATGGTAATTTATCTTTTGTTAATAAGGTATTGGATGTAGCTATAGAGATTCTATTTGGAGATCATCTGTAATGTAACATAAGTTATCCATAAGATTTCCCTAAGGGGAAATATTGAATAAAGGTTTAGATAGTACGGGATTTTTGATAATTGGAAGCATCTCGAGGATTGTGACACGCTGTACACCTGTCAGCTACTTTACTTGTAACACCCCAATGTCCCTTAGGAGGACAAGGGAGTGCCGCGCGACAAACCTACTATCACCAAATCTACTAACATACTTAATCAATATTATTATCTTTAGGTGACATTAATCATCTCATTACTATACTATATGATCACTAGCCATTAACATATGCTAATATTCATTAAGCCATTCACTGTTACTAGTTCATTATAGCTTACATATTACAATACAAGTTACATACTTATCTTTTACAAAAATTAGAGCTCTATCTATACAATATCATTACAAAACTATTAACCCAAGAAGTCAACTTCAAGCTCTAATGGTGGCCTGTAGAAAACCCCCTTCAAAATCCAACTCCAAGGTATGACCTATATGGGGACAAACACCCGTGCTAAGCACTAACACTTAGTGGGGATGAAAACAAAACAATACTAATACAAGCATTCACAAACAGTTATTTAACAATAACACGTTACAATCAAACAATAAGCACTCATACACTAGTTCAATAATATATCAACAATTCAATGTTCCATGCCACACAATATCCATAATCGATAGTTCCTATTATACAATAACAAACACTAATATTCACTGGCAACGGAAGGCTTTGATAACATACCATAATAGCATATCTACAATAACGATATCACTATACTATGGCACAACCAATACTACATTGATCATTATAATACAATCTTATATATATACACATAGGTACACAACATTATTAACAAACATAACATAACATGTTATTTATAGCTAGCCTCTATCATACAGAAGTGGATATGGATGCAATAGATATTAAACACTAGAGACCAACGTCTCAAACACTAGATCACTGGATACCCATCAGTATTAATCACTAGACACCCGTCGGTGCCACATTAACAGCTGCGAATCGCTAGCCCTTCATAAGCATGCTTATTTATCCACGACTCGATTACAGGCTTAATGGTTTATTCACTCATTATACATTCATTCACATGGCAATATTTGTTCGCATGATATTAATCATTCACATAGTAGTACTCATTGGCATAGTAATGTTCATTCGTATAGTATTACTCAAGTAGGTATATGCGCATCATGTTAATCAAAGTATAATCATTCATACATCATTAACATTCTCATGTAAAAATGTACTTGAAATTTCTTTATGCATTTCAATCATAATTCACATGGTATACATATATGCCCTTCTTAATCTCATATACAAAATATGTATTGGACACATGATATAAGTCATAGAACATGGAGTAAAAATTCACATTGGAAGATTTTGTCACTTCGCACTCGCAACCTCTGTCGTGCTCGCGACAGTGCAGGGATAACTCTCCTGTCGCGCTCGCGATGATTTTGTGCATTCTCTACTGTCTTGCTCGCAACAGTACACTAACTAGCAGCAATTAGCTTTCTATCATGCTCACGACCCATATCGCGCTCGCGACAGAAGCTAATCTTGCCCCTAAACCCAATATCACACACACTACCATTATCACACGTTTTTACTACTCATGCATATTTTACCTCCTAATTCACATGTCATTTTTAACACATTTAAACCATTATATACACCTTTCTAAATTCACATATACATTAACATGTTCAATCATTCAAAGGTACAAATCATGCTTACACTAATCTTTGGCATAACAATAATTTCAACTATCCACTACATATCAATATCACAATTTTCACTTCAATATCCAATTTACACTAAACCATTATCCAATTCATGGCATTTAGAAATTTAGCACATAGTAAGTAATGTCTATACACATCAAAACACATCCATTCAAATACAATCCCTAACCTCTTGGAGCACTCCTTCACTTCATAACTAGGTGACCTTCTCTTTCCCTTCGGCTTTCTTACTAGCTTCTCCAACTTGCTAACTATTACTTCTTTCCCTAGCCGATGCAATCCTAACCTTAGCATACAATAGAGAAGATGAAAGAATGAAGAGAGAAGGAATAGAAATGGAAGAGAAAATCAGACCAAAGAGAGGAGCAAAATGGCAGATTTTGCCCACTAACCACACTATTTATATGCATGCAAAGATGAGGTGTCATCCATGCACAATCACAAAGATAGGTGGCAACTCTAGGTCAAGACACTTGGATTCCCACGAACTTCCATTATCATAATTAATCTCCACTTAACTTAATTAATCTTCCACTTACACTAATCATGCAATACTACCAATTAGTCACTAAATAATTTAATTTCTTTCAATTAGGTCCCTAATTTCTCATTTTAAACTTAATACAAATCTGTAAATCCTAGTTAACACTCACTTATTTTCACTAATCACATTCAATACTACTAGGGTGATTTTCGGGATGTTACATTACTGATGAGAGCAAATATTTGAATGTGATATATAATGGGGGTTGGGCAGCTTGTATTGCTATTATATAAACTGCATTGATACATTGCATCATTCTGCATACATGAATCATTCAACATCCATTGGATTCTCATCAGTTGTTCATTCATAATGAACATCAACCATGTGCATCTGCCTCAAGTGATAGGAAGCTGATAGGATGTACATTGAGTGTAACAAAGTTAAATGACTGTGATAAGGAGTTAGTAATATGAATTAGAAATTGATAAGAGAAAAACTGAAGGATCTCTGAATGTGTATAAGTATGAGTAAGAGATATGCGTCTATAGACTTGGTAAGTTAGACCCTTCTTTGTTAATAAGTTCAAGTGTAGATTATGATAATATTTTGACTTTTTTTGAGAGGAATGGAATTTGAATCTGATTAGATTGACTTATCGGTTATAGATTTGAACTTGCTAATAAGAGTGAATAATATTATGGACCTTTGAAAAGTGATTAATTGATATGTACTATAAAATATATGTGATGTTTTAGAAGCGATAGACAAATTATGACCAGCGATGCTGGTACTTTAGAAGAAAAATATTATGGTTATTTTGATTAAAAAAAGAGTTTGGTAAATGTGTAAAGGTTTGTCAAAAAGGCGTTTGGATGATATACTAATTGTGCAAGGTGAGGCATAGTTTGAATGATTAAAGTGTAATTGGTTTAAGGACAACTAAGTAAAAAATAAGAGATGAGAATGACATTAGGGACCTGATTATGATAGAGTGCAAACGATCCATAACTCAAATTTTAGAGATTATGATAATAGTAAGAATGATTGGACTCTATGATGATGATGCAAGGTGGCATATTGTAATAATGATAGTTGATGATAATTTGGGTGAGACGACTTGCTATATGGATAGCGATATTGACGTTTTCCCAAGTGGGCTACCATTGTTTCTAGATAATAATAATTGGGAATAAGGAAAAAAAATAAGTTTAACTGAATATCGAAAAGGTTTATAACTATGCTATAAGACAGGAAGTAGTAAGATAGGTTAAGTGAAAAGCAAGGTGTATATGTTATATGATAGTATAAAGATAGCGTATATGAATGTTAGTGATAAAGAGTTTGGTATTCAGATAATTGAATATGAGTGAATTTTGAGGACGAAATTCTTTTAAGGAGGGGAGAGTTATAACACCCTAAAATACACCATAACCGTATTCAGGCATATTTAGGGTGAAGTGGAAACCGAATGTGTTTGATTTAGCGACGAAAGAGTCAGAAAGGACACAACCGTCATTAATTTAAAAGTTTCGGCAAGTTTCGATAAATTGGACAATTATGTCGTTATGCCTTGAATGGCACCAAAAGAATTATTTTTGCAACTAAAAATGTGTAATTGACGGATTAAAATAATTAAAAGAAGTTGAGGACGTGTTTGGTATTAATTGGAAAGTTGAGGGCAGGTTGGGCATTTCAAAATCATGGATTTAATTGATGAAAGTTAATTAATTATGTGGGCTAATGTTGGGAATAATAAAGTTATGGGTTAAAAGTAAGAAGAATAAAGAATTGGGGGATTAAAAGGAAATTTGACATAAAAATCTACAATGGACCAATGGGATAGTGACACTTGGCATTTGGGGGATAAGGATGGATTAAAGGGTGTAAAAGAAGAGAGAGGGACGTGAGAGAGAGGAGAATTCTGTTCATCTCTCGCTTTCCTCACGTTCCCCTTCTTCTTCTTCTTCTTCTTCTTCTTCCAATGCCATTTCCTTTCTCCAAATTCAAGTTATAAGATGTGAATGAGGAAATCTACAAGTTCAAGTGTTTTAAGTGAGGGGTTTGAGTTGGAAAGGTAAGTTATGAGCTTTTGATTTCTTCAATACTTCTTTGAGTAGCTAGAAATCTTAATTGATGCTATGTGTGTTTTGATGAGCAAATTGAATGATTATGACTATGGAAGAGTATGCGAGCAAGGAAGTGCAGTCAATCAAGCTTGTTGGAGCAAAGGAAGTGAGGTTTGGAAACTATGTTGATTGTATGAGTTTTGATGATAAATAATGTGACTTGAGATATATGTGAATGATATGTGTTGATCTATGATGATGGTAGTGAGTGTTGGCTTCAATTTGTTAAGAATGGGCATGTGAATAGGATTTGATGAAAAAAACTGTGTTGGGACACTTGACCCCTCTTTGATTTTTAGGCTGTATCTAGAGTTCTACAACTCCAAATTAAATGAAACTAGTGTTTATGGAAAGCTAAAACACAGACCTAAAAATGTCTTAGAAATAGCCATAAGTTAATTCTAGCTTTAAGTGCTTCAAAATTGGCCAAAACAGAGGTGTCTCTACTTTGGCCAGTTCATTGGAGCAGTTCAGGTTATTTTAATCATATCTAATGATTTAGATGTCCAAAGGATTTAAAAGTTATGGCATATGAAATATAGCATCCTAGGGATAATTTTTTAAGAAAGAAGGTTTGCCTAAAAATAAGTTTTAGATGTTGGTTTAGACTGTTCAAGATTAAAGTTGAAAGCAGTCCTATTACCCTATTTTCGTAAGGCACCTGATGGAGGCTTCTATAGCGAGCGTGACCATGGTTGTGAGCATGACAGAACATGCTTAATGAGGGTTTTTCTTCTTATTTTGAACCTCATGGCTGGCATGAATCATTTCCCACCTTTACCCTCCTCTAGTTTGTGTATTTTGGTATGTTTTTCCTTCCGAAATACACCCGAACTTTATTGAAACTTTTTAAGACTTATCCATCACATGTTTAGAGTTTGTAAAAGAGCAAATAAATGGCTATCACTTAGAGATACAAGTGGCTAAGGTTATAAATAAGAATAATGGCTAAGATACTTAAAAGCTTAATGAGTCAGACACCTCTAAATACATCCAGAAGTGGCATGACATGATATATCAATGTATTATAAGTGAAAATACTGCAATTTTGTATATTGAACCTTTAGAACTACGGAGTTCTGATTCCTAATCCCTTGGGATACATAGGAAGCTTAGAATACCATTCCAAGTCTGAACTAAAGTATAGAAACTTATTTGTACATAAAAGATAATGTATTAACTGAGACTGGTAATAAATATGACATGTATGCGTAGATGTATAGAAAGTTCATTAGGCCATTAATGATTTGAGCCTCGAGTAGGCTTACTTATGGGTTAAAATTGTTATAGGATGTTAAGATTGAATTTAATGATTTTGTTAAGTGTGTCATAAACTAAAAATGAAACGAAACTTTCATTTATGCAATGGTTTTTAAATGACTATCTAAATAATGAATAATACGAGGTGTTTGGATGTGTGTCATGTGGGCAAAGAGTTAATTTGGTGTTTTGGGAAGGTATTGTTTATTGAGAGCTATGCAGGGTAGTGACAAAACGTGACGCTCGTCTCTGTCGCGAGCATGACAGAGAATCCGTGATATGATCTTCCATCGGACACTCTCTGTCGTGAGCGCGACCTTATGTGCGAGCGCAATGGAGGCCCTCTCGCTCTCTGTCGCGAGCGCGACATATGGTGTTATTCATCTCTATCGCGAGCATGAGTATATTTGCGAGAGCGACCCTCCTTTGTGCTCTGAATGTTTACTTGTTTAATTTACTTTGCATAGTTTTTCACTTATGGATTATATTTGATTCAATATATGAAATAAAATATGATGTTGCTTATTGAAATTACCATGCTATATTATGTGGATAATTGAACAATAATTGGAAAAATAATTTAGCCCGCAATAGTCGAGTCGTGGATAGATAGGCATGCCTATAGAGCTCTGTTAGCTGCAATCCCTATGTGTTCTGGATCCTGATCAGGTCACCGTTTGGGTCCTCACGATCCTTATAAGTTGAATCTTATTTAAGATCACCAATGTGAAAACGTTTTTGATATGAAAAGAAAAGAAATTATTTTGTAGCTACGGGTACCAATGTGTTCACTCATTATCCACTTTATTGAGTTTGCAGGCATAACAATGTGTATGAATATGACATGAAATAATGCAATTTTTGAAAATGATACTACATGAAATGTATAAGATGTATTTTGTTATGGTGAACTAAATACTTGTTTGATCCGATAAAATAATGTGATAAGGCATCTGTAAGCAAGATGTGTAAAGTGAATGTTGGGAACCAGAATGATTGTGAACAAGTGAGCAAAGTTATATGTATAAGATGTGGAAAGGTGTTAATAATTGTGTAAGTGATTTGTTAACAACGATATTCGAATAAAAACATATATTAACTAAATAAATGTATATGCAAAGTATGTGTTTATGTTTTGATGAACTTTTAGAAAGTACTTAAATTGTTATAATTGGCATGTGTGTATTTTCTATATTGTGCTTCCCTTTAAACCCCTTTTGACGGCCATTCTTAGTGGTCGTCCATATTTATCTCTTTCCCACTGAGCTTTATGCTTAGCATGGATTTTCTTTTAATCCGTACAAGTGCAACCGACCGAGTCCTTCGAGGGTCATCCGCAGCAGTTCAGGCCAATGCAAGTTGATGAAGAGATCTTAGGATAGGATTTGTATAATCTTAAGAATGTTTGTTAAATTTTTAACTCAAAATTTTGAAATGTAAGTTTTATAAAATGTAATATCAGTGCATGATTGATTTATATGTAATAAGCTATGGAAATTATAGTTTACAAAGTGTATGTGTAATCATTTTCTTTATATGCGATTTTATTGTTTTTGAAATGAAAGAAATTTTATAACCATGATTTTCGACATAACTTTTTTAGCCTAGAAGCGACTATTTCCGTAACACCTTGAACCGTCGTAGTGAACTCGTCGGACCACGGTACGGGTAACTACGTACGAGTAAGGGGTGTTATAATTAGTAGTATCAGAGCATAGGTTTAGTCGGTTCTGCATGACTAGAGTTTAGAAATGAGTTGGTACAGTGTTTACATTGGCCAATGCGGATGTCCTAGTTTTCATATAAGTTATGTGGTAAGAATGAATAGATGCTGATGATATTGTCAATGAGACGACTCAGTATAGTACTTAATAAGTTATGATCAGTCTAATGGTAATCTATCTTTTGTTAATAAGGTATTGGATGTAGCTATGGAGATTCTATTTAGAGATCAACTGTAATGTAACATAAGTTATGTATAAGATTTCCCTAAGGGGAAATATGGAATAAAGGTTTAGATAGTGTGGGATTTTTGATAATTGGAAGTATCTCGAGGATTGTAACACTTTGTATGCCCGTCAGCTACTTTATTGATGAGATTAAATATTTGAATGTGATATATAATAGGGGTTGAGCAACTTGCATTGCCATTATTTGAACTGCATTAATACATTGCATCATTCTGCATACATGAATCATTCCACATCCATTGCATTCGCATCAGTTGTTCATTCATAATGAACATCAGACATGTATATCTGCCTCAAGTGACAGGAAGCTGACAAGATGTACATTGAGTGTAACAAAGTTAAGTGAGTGTAATAAGGAGTTAGTAATATGAATTAGAAATTGGTAAAGAAGAAAAACTGAAGGATCACTGAATGTGTATAAGTAATATGAATTAGAAATTGTATATTCCCTTCCTTCATTAGTCTCTTTAGCACCCATGATAAAGACCAACCCAAGTCCGATTAGTACCAAAGGTTTGCTTCAGTAGCTAAAACCTCAGCTGTCTTGCCTGTCTATTACCACTGCTGGAGCTTGTTGACTTACTTGTTGTGACGCGTGTCGAAGGCCCCGAAAACCCGCTTTTAGGGAGTTCGAGAGAGGTTCATCGAACTTGTAAGGATTATAAGGGCAACTATTTTGGGCAATAAAAGGTGTTTTGGAGTCGGCACCCAATAGAAAATTGGGAAAGTTCATCTTGCCTCTATGAGCCTATGACAATGCGTATATATCTATTTTAGGCAACAAGAGATATTTTGGAATTTTCTTCCCAATAGAACATTAGAAAAGTTCATCTAACCTCATGAAGCCTAAGATGATGCGTATAAGTCTATTTTGGGCAATAGAAGATATTTTGGAATTCTCTTCCCAATATAACATTG
Source organism: Excoecaria cochinchinensis (assembly GCA_947683425.1). NCBI lineage: Eukaryota > Viridiplantae > Streptophyta > Magnoliopsida > Malpighiales > Euphorbiaceae > Excoecaria > Excoecaria cochinchinensis. The sequence continues at coordinate 7,958,553 of CANTUQ010000055.1, forward strand.
GAAAGATTCATCTAATCTCATGGAGCTTAAGACCAATGAGAGTTCGGGACTTTCCTCTTATTTACACCTTGGTCAAAGTTACAAGTTAGTGTTTGAAATTAAAATTCCATTCCTTTTCTCATACAGTTTAATGCAATTATTAAAGCGCGCAATCCAAACACATAATGAATACTGTAAATAACACAAAATTAAAATAAAATAAATAAGAGAACATTAATTTATAATAAAAGTAGGGGCGGAATACAACCCCCAATAGAAAGAAAATATAAATCATGCATAAAACGTGGCATTTATTTGAGGTGAGGACATTAGTCCTCGCATGCATGCTTAAAAGAATGATTTTTAAGTTGACAAATTTATTTAGAGGAAAAATTAGGACATTGATCCTATTTTATTAAAGAAAACCTTATTTATTCATAGAAATCTTTTGGCGCTTTTTTTACATTAACGAACATAAGAAGGGCATGTATAATAGCGAATAAAAATTAAAAGGATTAAATAACTCAAATGAAAAAGGCGAAAAGAAAATGAACCAAAGCAATGCTTCCAAATCATCCCAGTTAATCCTCCTTTCTAGCATCCAATATTCAACCAAGTGAAACTTAAGAGAACAATAAGATAAAAGGTGAGTAGCATTAGTATAAAACATCAGAAGCAAAAATAAATGATAAAACAATAGAAGAGGTGTCAAAATAAATCACCTAGAACTAGTAAAACAAGTCAACATTTAAAGTGAAGAGATAAAATGACCAAAAGGGACGAGAAGAGACCCAGGGATGGCCAAACAACCGAGTGAAGGCAATCCTTGGGGTGACCGATAGGAGGAAGGGATGCATCGCGATGACCTATTGCTCACTTGAGTGACAGCCGTCGGTAAGGCCTTCAGCCCGTCGGTCATCTCCAGACCTCAAAAAATGAAAAAAATTAATTAGAATCCAAGCTTTCACATTTTTAATTCATGCAATAAATTACCAATGAAGCAAATAAAGCGATAAAATGAATTAAGTTGTGTTTTGGAATTAGTTTATATGTCTATGCCAAGGTATTGAAATTATTGAAAGAATAGTTAATCCAATGTTTACCCTCGGAATATTGATCTTTGGAAGGCAAAAGTCGTGTAGATCCCCCTTGAATGTTACAAGGATCGATTGGTCAATGAAAACTGTTGAAGATATTTTCCTTTACAAAAAATTGTTCTTTTCCAAAATAATTTGAAATTTTTAGGAAGGTAAATCAAGAGAAGAGAATTGATTTCTCTTTCTCGATTTCACTTTTGTCTTTTGCAATAATCTCGAATCTTAGAAGGATAGATCGAGTGAAGAGAATATATTTCAGTTTCTTGAGTTCTTCCTAATTCTTTTACGAAGAGTTTCAAAAGAAAATCCAATATAGAAAGAAAACTTTTACTTATGAAAATCGATTTTCTTCAAATAAATCTCCAACCCTTTTCTCTATCTTCAGCCTGCTATTTATAGGCTAACTTTTGATTAAAGGATAAAAATAAAAAATCAAATCTTTTAAAAATTCAAATCATCCTTAGAGATAGTATTAAATCTTTTTAAAATTCAAATTACCTTTTAGAAGATAAAAACAAATCTTTTTGTATTCAAATTATCTTTTAAAAGATAAAATTAAATCTTTTTAAATTAAAATTGTCTTTTAGAAGATCAAATCAAATATTTTTATTTATCCTTGAAGGTAAATATTAAATATTTGATTTATCGATAAAGATAAAGTGATTTTAAATAATCCTTACACATGAAATCAAATACTTTTAGTTTGTTTCCGAGGATAAACATTTAAAATTTTTCATTTATCCACAAGATAACCACCGAATCGCCACTAGGCTCCAACTGAGGGTTGCCCCTTGATCGATGGATGGCCGTCGGTAAAGCGGACAGCCTCGACTTCCGAGAGATGGGCACCCAGTCGTGCAGGAGGGGCAGGCAACCCTCGGGTGAGGAATGGCCAGAGGCCATCACTTGGTGCATCCGACGGGCAGCCGGTTGACCGACGGGCATGGGTCAACCAAAAAACAATTTTCTTTAGGTAAAAGGGCTTTTTCCGAAATGAAAGAGATATAAAAGGGATTCTTGGCCACCAATATCCTTTAAATTTGTGAAATCCAAGGGTAGAAGCATACAACCTCACTCCTTTACATGTGAAACAGGTACCAATATGTTCATCGGGTAACTCTGATCTGAGCTGCCTTAGGACCCGATGTCTACAATTGCCCTCAATTTTGGGGAAACGAGTGTACCTTATGTAGTCCTTACCTTTTCCTGTGTTGGTAGAGAATTGAAGATCATGGATTGTGGCTTATGATTGTCGCCACTAATTCGTTCTGAAGACTTCAATTAATCCTTCAGGCATATGATTGTCGCCTCTGGGACTTTGGCATATGATTGTCGCCTCTTTTAAAGAACTATTTTTGATCCACCCAGCATATGATTATCGCTATCAAATCGCTGGTAATCTATCCGAACATTGATTGTCACCAACATGATATCAGCTTATGATTATCACCATCGAGCCATAAGCATGTTATTGCCGCCATGACTCATTCTGTAGACTATAATTTGTTCATCTGGCATATGATTGTCGCCTTTGAGACATCGGCATGTGATTATCGCCGTTGAGCATTAGGCATATGATTGTTGCCACCGCTCATTTTGTGGACTATGGTTGATCTACATGGCATATGTCTAGATGTCGGCCTATGATTGTCATCGATGAATCATTCGTATATGATTATTGCCATCAAAGTGTCAGCCTATGATTGTCACCAATAGATCACTAGCATATGATTGCCGCCACTGAGCTATTTCGTAAACTGCAATCGATCTGTATGGCATAGGACTATTGCCATCCAAATGTTGGCATATGATTATTGCCAGTGAGCTATAGGCATATGATTGTCGCCATCTCATTTTGCAGAAGATTGAGTTATGATGAATTTGACTTTTGTGTCGTGACATAGACTATTGGAATGTATTTCCTGTAATTCAAAGAATCATATTTATTTTTTGTATTAACTGGATCCTTTTAAAGCATAAATTTTTCATCTTTTATTTTCTCTTATTATTATTTATCCTTTATCTTTCTTGCTCTTTCTTTTCCTTACTTTCGTTTATCTTATTATTTTAAAGCGTTAAGTATTTTTGAACAAAAAATGAAATTTTAGCAAACTGTAAATATCACTAAATAAAATGAAATTTTAACAAGAGGTAAATATCATTAAATAATGCAAAGTTTGTACATCAATAGATATATATATACAAATCTCCCTGAATATGTGTTAAAGAGGAGAGTAATCCGATGGCTCGTCTGGGTCTTGATCACCGTCTGATACATGGATCGGCTGTGTACTTGATGAAGATGGCCCTACCTTGGAAGTCGATAGTCCGGCTTTGGAAGGGGAAGGCTGATCCCTAAAGACTGAGGGCTCGGCTCTGGTGGCTGCCGGTTGAGGAATGACAACCGCTGGTGGAGATCGTGGTGCGGTCAGTGGCTTTGCTCATGCAGGGTGCTGAAAAAGGATTCGGGCATACCCATCCAGAAAAGGCTGAGCATAGGTCTTGACGAACCCCAGGAACTCGCTGATCACTCTTGCTAGCTCCGAGAAAAGCTGTGTCTGCTTCAAGCTATGGCATCTAGAGGCATCCCTAATTCCTATGAGCCTATTCTCCATCTGCTCTCTCAACTCTCCGATAGACCTGGAGATGGCTAGTATAGAAGCCTCTAAAATCTCCACCCGGAACTGAAGAGGGGTAATAGACTCATCAACCATCTGAACGGCCTCATCAATCCTCTAGGCTGCAGATGCCTGAGATGCACTTAGACCCTATCTCAAATCCTCTATTAGCCTCTCCTATCTATCTAGATGCTCGCCTATCATCTTGTCTCTCTCCTCCATGTGCCGATCCATGGCGGTGAGGGCGGTGGTCACAGTTGAGATAATTTCCTGCTATATGGATGGAGATGGTGACTGTGCACTGGGCTATGCTAACTCTGTACAGGAATCTAGTGGTGGAGGAGAAGTAGACCTAGATGCCCCCGAATACCCAGGCCGGCTGCAAGGGTGGAATCTCCTAGCCTCTCGAGACTCAAAGCGCTAGACCTGCAATGGCGGGGGAGTGTGGCTCTGAGCTCACTGTGACACTGGAGTGAATAGCAGATCATCTAAATCTAAGTAAAAATCCATGTCTTGAGGAGTGTGAGGCTGCTCTTTCTCTTGATGGGACTATTGTGGAGGCTGTACCTCCCTTTGGGGCTCCCCCGAAACGTTCGCAGCTGGCTGGAGTTGAGGGAGATGAAAGAGGCGCCTAGTGTATGCCACTGCAAGTAGTCTATACTCATCAGGATGACTGTGTATCTGAGCTACCATCCCCATAGTCTGGGCTACCGCTACATCCATATAAATATCCTCATCCAATGGAGGCCCAAAGTCCACTAGAGGAATCCAAAAGTACATCAGAAGCCTGGTGATCACTCCCCCTCCACATATGAATGAGGCCGTTCCATGTACCAATCTCACCAAGTTAGCCAAGACCTCTTGGCTAATGTTGTGGTGTCGGTCTGTCACCATCGTCCACATGCTCCAAATCTTAGTGCCGTTGACTAACCTCGGATTCCCAGCTCGGACCAAGTAGGAGCTGGATAGTATTCTGTGGACATACCTCAAGGCTTGCGATGAGAGCATAGTGCTCTTCGCCGTATCATGGTCGTAGGGGCTCCTAGCAATGTGATGGCCTCTTAATGCTGTCTCTAGATGGCCTTCTGTGGTATTATCATGTCTGCCCCAGATGGAAGCCCCATCGCCTGGGCAAAGACTCTGCTGGCGATACTGAAGTGATCTCCTCGGACCCAAAACTGTATGACGCCCTCGTCAGTGTCCGTTTTCTGAATTCCTCTATAGTGAAACATGGGTAAAAACTCCCTCGTGATCTCTGGGTGAGTCTAGAATTATGGTCTGAGAAACTCCATCCACTCTACTTCCTTTAGAAGTGCCTTAACCTCATCTAACATCCCTATGCACTGGAGGAAAGGTCTTGAGATATATCGAATGGTCTGGAACTAGATGTGATCCACGGCCTAAAATCTCTCTCTCATATCCAAAGTGATCCATGCTGGAGCCTAAGGCTTGGGCTAGCCCTGAGGGATGTTTCATCTCGGAGGCATCTTGAAAAAAAGAGTTAGTTTTGCATTAATGCATGAGAGTTATAAGTAAACTAACTATATCTTTAATTTTTAGAAATTTTGGTAGCATTCCGACTAGGATGTGCCTAACCCAAAAAAATTTTGGCAGCATCCTAATGAGGATGTGCCCAACTTCCTGCATGAAAAGCACTAAAATGTTTAAGCCTCAGGCCCCCACAACAATTTTACAGGCGCAATTATTTTACCCAAACATAAATGTGAAAATGGACAATCCTACTTTACCATTTTATCCTACTCCTGAGAAGTCCAACTTACGGTTGCAGAAATAGAATAATTATCCCAAAAACAACTAATTAAGTGTGCAAAGCATAGACTGGAAACCTAGTTTCATTTACATTTCCTAGCAGGTATATCTACAATACATCTAAAATGCAAAAATAATGAGAAAATTTCAAAGAAAAAAGAGATAAGTTTCCAAAAACCAACCTGTGAGTTGATGAATCACACTAATAAAAACTTGAAATAAATGCAAAAAGTTTAATCCCAAACATGCGTGATTGTGAGGGGAGCGTTTTGGCGTAAACAGCATGCAAAACGGATAAAAAAATGACAAAGAAAATGCAAAAAATTGAAGCTGAGCATTAGTTTGCACAGAGGAAGAAGAAAGAAGAAGAAGAGAAGGAGAGGAAGCAAGCAAAGAGGCGGACAATGGCTCACTATATATAATTGTTAACGACCGACGGGCAGGCCGTCTATGGAGCGAGCGACGGCAATCCTACAAGCCCGTCGGTCATTTTGAATTTTCAAATTTTTTTTTAATCTAATGGTCATGTTTCTAAAAGACTCCCTAAATGTCTTGAGCCCTATTTTTAGTGTATGATTGCATCCATCGAATTTGTTTCCTTGCAACTAAAATGGCACAAATACACGTAAAAGATTTAAGCATGTGAAATGCTTGAACCATGCAGATCAAAATCCACCCAGGCGGTCAAAGGTTGACCGACGGGCTAGCTGTGACCCGCTTGAGCCACGCCCATTGGTCGCTACTTTCTTTAAATACTTGTCTTCTCCTCGAATTTTATGCACTACTCTTTTTGGTTCCATGTCAGAGCTCTTCCTCTAGGTATTTTCTCCGCTTCTCTTCCTTTTTTCCTTTCCCATTTCTTTTCTTTTTTTGCTTTTATTTAATTTTTGCCCCAAAGTCTTGAAAATGTCGTTATTAACCCTTATCAAAATGCATTGACTTCTGGATGACCCCCGAACTTGGGAAAATACTACTTTTACCCCTTTTCTGGCTTGAAATTTTTGAGGAGAGTTAAAGTGGACAAGAATCTTTTATTGGCTGCAGTTCGCTTTTGGGATCCTCGGTTCCACGTTTTCAGATTTACTTACCAAGAATTGTGCCCCCTGCCCGAAGAATTCGCTGCCATCATTGGAATAAGGTTTCCTCCTGGCATACCACCTTGCATCCCGAGCTGTGGTTTGATTCATGTGAGCGAAACTGCATTTGGCCTTAGGTATTTCGCCTTCAACTGCAGCTAGATTGGCTCCCCAGGGTACCATTTTTGCTTTAGAACTGTTAATTGAGGCACTAGAAGGCTTTTCTGATCTACCCACATACCAAGCTAGTGTTTTCCTATTATTTTGCCTTTCTAGATTTTTGACGGTAGTTTTCGAGGAATTAACTGGCTATTTCTAGTTATTCGGGATTGTTGATGGCCTCTATCGCAGGCTGACCCCATTTCTCTTGATTCTTATTGAGACCATTTTGGATTTGGATGCTAACCGTGCTGACCCTTTCAATGCCTTTACTGGAAGCCCCTTATTGCTCCAAGTGAGTGTTTGTCATTATTTTAAAAGGTAGTGCATCCCTTATGGATTTGCGTGCTAGCTTTTCTTTAGTGGGAAATGCGTCCTTTTGGATTTTCACAAAATCCCTTGTCTTATTTTTGCCTGGAGTGGTCCCTACCCATTCCAGCAACTTTTTTTTAAGTTGCAAATAACAAAATATAGGATAGACAAAGGCTCAATACTTTTATTGTGAATCATAAAATTAGTCAACTCTTCACATGACACTTCCAATAACTTGGTTCCCTATGCATGGGTAATTCTAATCTCCCTAATTTTCCTTATTTCAAATATGGTTACAGGAGAAACTGAAACTACTATCGAAGCCTCCTTCCAGGGTGATCAACAACTATTCGTTGAGGCAATTCCTTCCCAGATAGTGGTTGTATTCCTTTGAATCTCCTGATGAAGGTGTTGCTAGATTGGGTGAGGTGGCGGATGACAACATCAACTTTATGTGCCTCTGGCTGCCCCTTTATTTTGTGACTCTGGACGGTTTTTTAGGATGCGTTCCTTTGTGTGGGCTTCATAAGGCTACCTTTTATATTACCGCCCGCTGTGTTCGATAGTTCGGAGGGAGTCAAGATGTTGTGAGGCACCCTCTATCTTTCTGAACTGGCATCTTATCCTCGGCTTTCACCTCCAAGTACCATAGCCTTTGGACACAACCGCCTGTAAAGACTATTATACCACTAATTGGAGATTGTACCTTTGCTTCTATAAGTGCATATAATAGGTGAGTCTGCAGTTGATAACAAGACCCATCGACTTAGGCATCTGGCTGGCGAGAGTAGCAGCAGAGCATAGTTATTAGATTACATAATTCAATAAAGAATAATGTTTTTCTTTTATAAAAGAACTAGATGGTAATGCATACATGAGTTTAATTGTTTCTTTTTATATCTTTCTGTAAAATTGTGTACATTTCAGTATGATTTCCCCATAAATGATCATCATTTGATATAGATTCAACATGCAAAATCGCACTTAATCTCAAAATGGATCTTGAAAGAATCGAACTCTTATTTTGCAATCAGCCCTCTTGAATTTTCTTGATTGGACATTTTCTCTTAAGCCTCTAATTTTTGTCTAAGGTGCCCTTTTTCAATTTTCACCCTGATGAGGTACCCATTTTTAGCAAGGCTGCCTTATTTTAGTTCTTAACGAATGCCTTTTGACCTTTTTCTCGAATGACCGTGCAAGCCTTTTCTGATAGATTTGGTTATGGTAATAAGCTCGCAACCTATTCTCATCTAACATATTAAACTGCAGCAATCATTACTGCACCCAATCAGCTTCCGGGATCTCGGCTTCTATAACTACCCTTAAAGACCTGAGCTCTATTTCAACTAGAAGTACCCCTTCTGTCTCGTATACTAAAGAATAAGGTGTGGGTGAAAGTTTTGATGGTGGCTTTATAGCCCCAGAGTGCAAAAGGCAACTTCTCTGTCCAATCCTTATAGTTCTGAACCATTTTGGACAAGATCTTCTTGACATTTTAATTAGCCGTTCAACTGCCCCATTGGCTTGTGGCGATATGGAGAAGACTTGTGGTGCTCGATGCCATACGGCTGGAGTACCTTTCTAGTTTTAACCATAAATTGCACCCCGTTATAAGACATAATGTGGTGTGGGAGACCATATCTACATATCAAATTCTTTTCAATGATCTTGGCCATGTCTCGGGCATCGATCTTCTTGAAAGATTCAGCCTCTACCCACTTAGTGAAGTAATCGATGGCGACTATGATGAATCATGTCCATTAGGGGCTGTAGGGTGTATTTCTGTCATAATATCTATTCCCCAAGTTGCAAACGGCCATGGTGATGTCAAGCTGTGCAATTCTGAAACTAATAAATGCCTCAGGTCTGCATGCTATTGGCACAATTGACACAGCTTCACGTATTTTGAGCAATCTGTACCCATCATTAGCCAGTAAAATCCCTGTCACGTAATCTTCTTCGCTAGCATTAAACCGTTCATGTGGGCTCCATGAACCCCAGCATGAGTTTCTTTCATAACCTTCTTAGCTTGTTTCTTGTCCAAACATCTTAATTGAATTCCGTTGCCTTGCTGTTTGTATAGCACACAATCTAAATAGATAAACTAAGTAGATAGTTTGTGGATCAATCTTTGGTCCTTTTCAGTGGCTGCTTCTGGGAATAACATCTTTTCTAGGTAATTTTGAATGTCATAATACCCCGGCTTCTCATCGAAAACTTCAATTTCAATGATTTGATTAGACTCAAAACTGGGCCTCTCAGAACTTGAGATTAACACAGGTTTCATTACAACTCATGCGGGGTTATCCCACATAGATACCAAGGTGGTAAGGGCATCTGCAAATTGTTTTTCATCCCTAGGCACAAAGTGAAATGTACATGTCTCGAATTGATTGCTCCACATCTTTAAATGTATTATGCATGGCATCAATCATTCTTCCTTAACAAACCACTCTCCTCGAATCTGATGGATTACCAGTGATGAATCCCCAAAAACCTCTGCATTCTTTGTAACACCCCATACCTATACGTAGGGGAGCTCACCTACATAGAGGAGTGAGTGCCTGTATAGATAAGGGTGTCACAAAATAAAATGAAAATATGCATAACAAAAGCGTGTAATAATAACAATAAAGTAGAGTAATTAAAAACTTATAACTCAAATAATAGATCAACATAAATTCTCAAATCTCACTCAAAATATACATTACAAAAAGGGATACAATATCATCCTTACATAATTATAAAAGATCAAATAATTATAAAATCATAAACATAACCAAAAGGTTTTACATCAGAGTATTAAAATAGAAAAATATAAGGCTACAAAAATCTCTCTAATATGTTAGCTCTGATGGCTACAGATCGTACTCCTCAAAAACTCTGACAGCTTCCACACCTGCATAGATGAAACACCCGTGCTAAGCGATAACACTTAGTGGGCAAACAAAAGATGAATGACCACTCACAGTGACCATCAAAGCAAAACAGATACATATGGTAGATACAGAAAAATACATATATCCATGTAAGAACGTAGTACTTATATCATACCTTAAAATTCACGAAAGATACTTAACATAATTACATTCATCTAACATCATAAGACAATTTGCATTCATTTGATAATCAAAGATATGCCTGTAAACTCAGAGTCGCGGATAACGAGCGAACACATTAGTACTCGTGGGTACGAACAAAAGCAACTTCTTTCATTTTCATTCAAAAACATTTTCACATTGGTGATCTTAAACAAGATCCGAACACATTAGGATTGCGAGGACCCAAACAGTGACCTGATCAGGGTATAGAACATAAAGGGGCTGCAGCTAATAGAACTCTATAGGCATGCCTATCTATCCACTAACTTGACTCTTGTAGGCTAGGCATAATTCAACACACTGAGCATATATTGAAGATATTGAATAACATGATAATTCATACATAAGGGCAATTGCAATACAGGAGTGAGTAACCATGCAAAATGGCATAAAAATAAACAACATAAAAGAATAGGGGACAGTCTTGCTCGTGGTAGAAGGGGCAAAAGGCCTCTATCGCGCCCACAATAAAAAGGGCAGAAAGGCTTCTGTCACACTCACGATAAAAGGGGCAAGGGAGATCATTATCGTGCTCGCACTCATAGACGTGCTTGTGACAGCCATTAGCCCGACTGTTGCTTAGCAACTGAGCTCTCTATTGCAATCGCGATAGAGGCAAAGTCCTTGGCAGGAGCTCGGATGACTGAGCTCTGTCACGCTCGCGATAGAGTCGGGTTTCTAGTTCCTTCAACCAAAAATCTACAAAAATTCTCATCACCTAAACCATCCCCAACTTGCAATTCACCCATCAAACCTCAAAACAAACATTAATAGGCATTCAAAACATGTTATACAGCATAAAACTCAAGATTGATTCTAATTAACATGCATTAAAACATCAAAATAAGCAATTCAAACCACAAATTCATCAAACCCGGAAAATTTTCCAAAAACCTTGAAAAATCATACCCAATCTCAATTCTATTACCAAAATAAATAATTCCACTTCAATTTAACATCACACACTTCAACTAAGAAAACATGAACACATTTTCACTCTCAATTTTTGGAAATTAAACAGAAAATTCAAAGATAAAGAACATATGCAAAAATAAGCAAATTACAAAACCTTGAATTCCTAAGCTCGAAGGGATCAATGAGCTGAACTCCCACCAATAATCTCTTTCCCTTTAGGATCCCTAGGAGGAATTTCAGCTACAATAACCCAAAGACACTAAAACTCATAAACCCTAAACACAGCCACAAGAGAGAAATGGGAAAAGAAAATAAGAAGAAGAAGAAGAAAAAGAAGAAGAAGAAAAAGAGAGCAATACTTACTTGAGTAGCTCTAACATTAGCCAAACCAAACACCAATCACCAAGGTTAGAAGGAATGAAAGTGGGCAAGGAGGAAGGGAAAGAAGAAGATGAAGAAGGAGGAGGGCCGGCGTAAGAAAGAAAAATGGAAGAGAGGGGCAAACAAGGCTCTCTCTCTCATTTTCTCTTTCCTAAGCTTATATACCCTCACCCTTTCACACCTTCTCTCTCCTGCCACTTGTCACAAAATCATTGGTGAGTTTGGCAAAAATCCTCTTCTAATACTTCTTATTCTCGCAACAACACAAATAAAATATAACATACACTTATACCCTTAAATAGCCCACCCACACACACACACATACTAGCTTAAAACTACTAGAGCGGGAATCGGGGTGTTACAACTCTCCCCTCCTTAAAATAATTTCATCCTCGAAATTCTCACCTGAACTGAACAATTACCAGTATTGAGATCTCATCACTAATTTCGGTTCCCAAGTAGCTTCTTCGACCCCGTGATGTTGCTATAGTACTTTAACCAAAGGAATTTGCTTATTTCTGAGTTGTCTCATTTCCCAAGCCAAAATAGCCTTAGGTTCTTCATCATACGAATAGTTAGGCTGAACCCGCACATCCTGAACTGATAGCACATGAGACACATCTGATCTGTACCAGTAAAGCATCGACATAAAGAACACATTGTGCAACTTGGCTAATTCCATTGGCAAAGCTAACAGGTAGGCAATTGGACCAACTCTATCTAAAATTTTATACAGTCCTATAAACCTCGGACTTAACTTCTCCTTTATTCCAAAACGTAAAACTTTTCGCCAAGGTGACACTTTTAAAAATACTTTATCTCCAACATTGAACTGAATATCTTTTCGCTTCAAATTAGAATAGGATCTCTGACTGTCCTTGGCTACTTTCAAATTCTATTGCACCACTGTAATCTTTTCTTAGGTGTCCCTAACCAATTTCGGCCCAACAAAGCAATGCTCAGCCAGTTTAGTCCAACAAACTTGAGTACGGTTCCTTCTATATAGAGCCTCATACGGTGCCATACCGATGCTCATCTGATGACTGTTATTATATGCGAATTCCATTAAAGATACTTATATGTCCTAACTACCTGAGAAATCCAAAACGCAACCCTGAAGCATATCCTCTAGTATCTGAATAATCCTCTCTAACTGCCCGTTGGTCTAAGGATGGAAAGCAATGCTGAAATTTAGTCGCGAGCGCTACAATGGGTGAAATTCGCCTCTATTGCGAGCCCGACCGTCCCCTGTTTTGCTATGTTATTTGTTCTATGTATTTTTTTGCATGGTTGCTCTCTCTCATGAATCTCAAATGACTTTATGTATGAATTGTGATTTAATTCAATATATTCGATATACATGATAAATGTGTTGAGTTATACCTAGCCTTCATGAGACAAGTTAGTGGATAGATAGGCATGCCTATAGTGTTCTGTAAGCTGCAGCCCCTTTAGTATTCTGGACCCTGATCAGGTCACCATTTGGGTCCTCGTGACCCTCTTCTGTTGGGTTTTGTTTAAGATCTCCAATGTGAAAATGTTTTTGAATGAAATGAAAGAAGTTGTTTTTGTTCATACCCACAGGTACTAATGTGTTCACTCGTTATTCGCAACTCTGAGTTTGTAGGCATACCTTCGATTTTGATATGTTTCAGAAGTATTGTGTATTGCTTTAGTATTGATGTTATATGTTTATGACATATGAAGCATGTTATGAATGTATATTGATATAAGTCTGTTTTGATTATATCCCCAGGTGTATGTGCCATTTGTATGTGTTTTGCTTTGACGGCAACTGTGAGTGGTCGTTCATCTTTTGTTTTCTCCACTAAACATTATTGCTTAGCATGGGTATTTTATCTGTGCCGGTGTGAAAGAAGTCCGAGTGTTGGGGTTCCTATCCGCAGCTATCAGAGCCAACACAATAGAGAGAATTTGTAGTCTAGTTTTTGTATTTTGTATTTTTTTGTCTAATGTAAAAGCTTTTGTTTTATATATATATATTTTGTAATTATTGTAAGGATGATATTGTACCCCCTTTTATAATGAATATTTTGTTATATAAATGAATGAGATTTTAATGATTTCGGTTGTTTTTTTAATGTGATGTAATGTTTTAGTTTACTCCATTTTATTGTTATTTTTGGAATGCTTTGGATTTGCATGTATGATTGTTTTGGTGACACCCTTACCTATACGAGCACTCACTCCTTCCTGCGAGTGAGCACCCTTACATATAAGTATGGGGTGTTACAATTTTATTGGTATCAAAGCATAGGTTTAGGCATTTCTGGGCGATCGTAGAATAGAATTTTGTCTAGGATTGTGTTGGCCTGATACGGATATCTTATATTTTGTTATTAGATGGAGTCTACAGGTGGGTCCCTCTAGGGGTCAGCGAAAAGTGCTAATTCCCTAGAGCAAAATCCATTTGTGTCTGGTCCTGCTCAACCAGCTAGGGTACAATATGAGGCTCTAGCCATGCCTTTTGAGGCTATGTTGAAGATATCTTAGGATATGGCTCAAGTCTTATAGAGTGTGACGACCCCGAGAGCTCCGATAGAGAGTGTAAGGAAGTATGGAGCTAAGTACTTTTATGGGATGAGTTTGGATGAGTTCGATAAGGCAGAGTTATGGATAGAGAAGGTAAAGAGGGTTTTTGAAGAGATCTGCTATCCGCGGGATAGGCAAGTGGAGTGTGTGATTTCGCTCTTGTAGGGTTTCGCTTATGATTGGTGGAGATTAGTTCTCAGTCAACCGCAATTTCCCGACCCAGTCACATAGGAGTTCTTTGAGAGGGAATTTCACGGTAAATATGTGACTAGGGCATACAAGGAAGCTTGATGGGTGTAGTTTTTGAGTTTTAAGCAGAGGGCGTTGTCGGTGGCAGATTATGAGAAGGAGTTTAACCGGCTTAGCAAGTATGCGCCTCCAGGTGTTCTTATAGAGGATTTTCGATGTCAGCACTTTGAAGCGGGTTTGAATGAGTCTTTGAGGGCAATGTTGATATCATTGATGAGTACCCCGGCGGTTAGCTAGTAGTAGATTGTACAAGCTGCTTTGCGAGAAGAACGCTCAGAGACCGTTTTAAGGGAGAGAGCTCAGAAAAGGAATGCTCCTCGTGGAGGTTTATCCTCTGGGAAGAGGTCTAGGGGTTCACAAGGGAATCCTCCAGATGAGTCTACTCCTAGCCCTGCTTTGAGAGGTAGAATACAAGGGTCTTTTCTGGGTTATGGAGTTGGTAGAGGTGGTTCGAGTGGTCGAGGTGATGTGGTACCAGAGTGCTCTCATTGTGGTCAGCGCCATCGGGGCGAGTGCCATTGGTTGACCGGTGGCTGCTTTAGGTGTGGTAGCACAAATCATTTCTTGGTCAACTATCCGAATTTGTCTGAGAATGTGCAAAGGCGGCAAGAAGTTAGTAGAGCAGGGTTTAATGCCCCTTAGGCTAGTTGAGGTCGAGGTCATAGTGGCCGGCCTAGAGAGGGTGCTTCATTTGAGTCGGTAGATCACCCTCTAGTGGCACTAGCGAGAGCATATGCCATGAGAGGTCGGGCAGAGCAGGATGCACCGGAAGTGATTGCTAGTAAGTTCCTACTCTTTGACACTGAATTGCATTCTCTAATAGACCCTGGGCCCACACATTCATATTTATGTTCTGATAAGTTGTGTGCTAAGTTACCTAGTGTGGATTAATTAGACTATGAGATTTGTGTGAGGAGTCCCTTAGGGCATAGTGTCAATGTGAGTAAAGTGTTTAGGATTGTCCTTTGATGGTGCAAGGTGTAGAATTTCTTGTGGATTTTATTAGTTTGCCTTTCCATGAGTTGGATATGATTTTTGGCATGGATTGGTTATGCAAGCACCGGGTAGTAGTGGACTGTCATAAAAAGACAGTAGTACTCAAGGGTCGTGATCAGTCTCTAGTGGTTGTGAGAGGGTTGGGTTCTAGTCCCGTGGGGAATGTGATCTCAGCAATACAAGCAAGAAGGTTTATGAGAAAGGGATGTGAAGCATTTTTGGTTTTAGTTTTATATTCTAGATGAAGTCAAGTTAAGATTCAGGATATCCCAGTAGTGAGAGAGTTTGAGGGCATTTTGCCTGAGGAGTTACCGGGTTTGCCTCCTAAGAGAGAGGTGGAGCTATCCATAGAGATTACACCAGGCATTACTCCTATTTCAAAAGCTCCTTATCGAATGGCTCCTATGGAATTGAGAGAGTTGAAAACTCAATTACAGGAGCTATTGGATAAAAGCTTTATTTGGCCTAGCGTTTCGCTATGGGGTGCTCCGATTTTATTTGTTAAGAAGAAGGACAACACCTTAAGGATGTGTATTGACTACCGGCAGATCAATAAAGTTACAGTAAAGAACAAGTATCCATTGCCATGGATAGAGGATTTGTTTGATCATCTCAAGGGAGCCGGAGTATTCTCCAAGATTGACTTTAGGTATGGATATTATCATTTGCGGGTTAAGGACGTGGATGTGGCTAAGACTACTTTTTGGACACGATATGGCAACTATGAGTTCTTAGTGATGCCATTTAGTTTGACTAATGCACCTGTGGCTTTTATGGATTTGATGAACCGAGTGTTTAGGCCATATCTTGATCGATTTGTAGTGGTATTCATCGACGGTATTTTGGTACATTCAAAGAATGAAAGTTAGCATGAGGAACATTTGCGGTTGGTACTTCAAGTATTGAGAGAACACCAGCTTTATGCTCAGCTTAGCAAATGTGATTTCTGGTTGAAAAAGGTGTCTTTTCTAGGACATATTGTATACTTGGAAGGTATCCAAGTGGATCCGTCGAAAACTGAGGCTATTGTGGATTGGAAAGCACCTCGGAATGTGCCTGAGGTTAGAACCCTTTTGGAATTAGCTAGATATTACAGACGGTTTGTAAAGGGGTTTTCGGTTATGGCTTCACCTTCGACAAGACTTATTCGGAAAGAAGTTAAGTTTGAGTGGTCCAACAAGTGTCACGGGAGTTTTAAGCAGCTAAAGAGGATGTTAGTCGAGGCTCCTGTACTTACTCAACCCATTTCGAGTAAAGAGTATACTATGTACAGTGATGCATCTTGTAACACCCCCTACCCATATGTAGGCGAACCCATCCGCATTGGAGTGGGAAGTCATACGAGCAGGGGTGTCACACCAACAGATCAATACAAAAACATACATTCATCCACAATAACATATATAAATACAGCGGAAATTAAAACTTTGAGAGCATAACTGATCATGCATTAATGTAACAAAATCATTACAATAATGTTCTGATCAATTGCCAAAATAAAAGAATTACATAACATAAATATACATAGTGAAAGCTTGAAAAAAACTAATACATGAGAGTTCTATTATAAAAAGAATCATCATAACTGCTACAAAAATAAGCCCTACACTAATCCCTTCTGTGTTGGCTTGACTGGAGGTGACTCTACCAAGACACAGCACCTTCCGTACCTGCACGGATAAAACACCGTACTAAGCGATAAACGCTTAGCGGGGAAACACAACAGTAAAGTGGACGGCCATTCACAATGGTCGTCAGATAATAACACATACGATATGGCACATGCAGATAATCATACATAATATAACACACATATGGATATACAACATATATCGGGCCACATTTATAACTTTCATAAGTTCATGATCACGTTCAGATAACAGTTGATTCATATACTCATCATTATGCTCATTCGAATATCATATTCTTATAGCATGCCAAAGCAAACAAAAAAAAAATACCTGCTGACTAAAAATAGTGGAAAACGAGAGAACACATAACATACTTTACGGGTACGAATCGAACGCATAACGTACCTTACGGGTACGAATCGAAAACTATTTTATTTTATCACATTCAAAACATTTTACAGAGGGGACCTTAAACAAGATCCAAAACACATAAGGGGTTCACGAGGAACCAAACGGGACCTGATTAGGGTCCAAACGAAACAGAGGGCTGCAGCTAAGAGACTCTATTAGGCATGCCTAACTATCCACTAGACTGACTCTTGCAGGCCATGTAATACAATTCACATTCCAAATCATAGCATATTAATTATCATGAAGGATTCGTAATATTGCATATAATATATTAAGCATATAATATTGCATACAGAAGTAAAAATTTATGAAGAAACCACTTGAAATTCATTTAAGAAGAGAAGACAAAATCGAAAAAACAGGGCATAAAAAGGTCACTGTTGTGCTCGCGACAGAGGCGAACTTACCCCAGGTCGTGACCACGGCAATCTGTGCGATCTTGCGGGGGAATCGAATACAACTCACTGTCGCGCTCGTGACAGTGAGCTGCCAGCCAGATCCGTCACGCCTGCGACAGAGGATCGCCAAAATCATATCAGCAGCAGAGCACTCTGTCGCGCTCGTGAAAGGTGTCACGCTCGTGACAGAGGCTCCGCTGCATGGCTCGACGGCTAGGCAGGCCGCTCGGCAGAGGGTTCGAAAGCATGTGAGAGCTGCTTTCACCGAGCTCTATCGCGAGGTCGCGATAATGTCGCGCTCGTGATAGAGTCGTGATTTCCACCCCTTACGCGAGGAATCTACAGAAAATTCACCTCCACAACACCCAAACCTCAAATATCAAACCAAACATCAACTTACCTCATCTCCAGCATCCCACAAATCATTAACAACATAAAACACAACATTTATACCAAGAATTCCAATTAAATCATGCCAATAACAACATCAATTTACACAATTTAAAATATCAGCACTATTCATCATTCATCTCAATCAAGAACACAATTGAGTTCATTAAGCCACATTCAAGCCTTCTTAACACATCTAAATCAAAACCCATAACATTTAAACTACAATAAACATCAAGAAACCACAAATTTCCAGAAATTCATCTAAAGAGCAAAAAATATCACAAAAATGCATAAATCACAAAAACTCCCAAACCTGAATCTCCTTACTTCCTAATCACTTAGTGCCACTTCTCGATGCCTTCTCCTTCCCTTTGGGATCACGAGGAGGCTCAACTAAACAACAACCCAATAAGTGCACAAAAACAAAAACCCTAGATTAACTCTAAACCCAGAAATTAGAAAAAGAAGAAGAAGAAGAAGATGAACAAGATGAAAATGCAGAAAACTCACCAATAAGAATGCTAGGAGATGATCAATTCCCACCAACTATGAGTTGAATCCAAGCTAGGGCACAAAATGGGAAGAGAAGAGGAAGAAGAGAAATGAAGAGAAGAGAGAAACGGGATTGAGGGAGCAGAATTTCTGATTCCCTTTCTCTTTCCTGTTCTAAATCCCTCTCTCCTAACCCTAGCCATGTGTCCTCTTCCTAGTGGTGGATCTTGATCACTCGCACCCAACAAGCATGCACTACACATATACATAATGAAATCCCAACTTATAATACCCTACAAATGTGTGAACACACACACACTAGCACAACCCAACAAACACATTCCACTATGGTATGCTCATGCACACACAATCACAACCCAACTAACTCACACCCTAATACCATGTGAGCACCCGCACTATAATACAACCCACTAAAATATGAAATTCCCAAAATACCCTTATGACATGCAAATACACATACGCAATGCATGCACAAACATGGCTCAAACTTCTAGGGGGCAAATGAGGTGTGATAACTCTCCCCTACTAATAAGAGTTTCGTCCTCGAAATTCTCACCTGTACTGAAAAAATGCGGATACTGAGCCCTCATGGTTGCCTTTGGTTCCCAAGTAGCTTCTTCGACTCCGTGGTGACTCCATAATACTTTTACTAACGGGACTTGCTTACTCCTCAACTATTTCACTTCCCGAGATAGAATAGCTTTCGTTTCCTCATCATAAGAAAAGTCTGGCTGCACTTGCACCTCCTGAACTAACAAAACATGTGAAGAATCCGATCTATACTGACGTAGCATTGAAACATAGAATACATCGTGTAACTTCGTTAACTCCATCGGTAAAGCCAATCTATAGGCTACCGGACCAACCTTAGCTAACACCTCATGCAGTCCAATAAATGGAGGACTAAGCTTACCTTTCTTTCCAAATCTCAGCACTTTTCTCCAAAGAGAAACCTTAAGGAAAACCTTGTCCCCGACCTTAAACTGAAAATATTCCTCTTAAGGTTAGCATAGGACTTATGTCGATCCTTAGCTGCCTTCAAATTTCGCTGCACAACTCTGATCTTTTCCTCGGTGTCTCTAACCAACTATGGCCTAATAACTGAACGCTCGGATAGCTCGGTCCAATAAACTGGAGTCCTACACTGCCGACCATACAAAGCTTCATATGGTGACATACCGATGCTCGACTGATAGCTATTGTTATAGGCAAACTCCATAAGCTACACATATCTGTCCCAACTACCCGAAAAATCCAATGCACAAGCCCGCAACATATCCTCTAAAATCTTAATCACTCGCTCTGATTGACCATCTATCTGAGGATGAAATGCCGTGCTGAAATTCAACTTGGTATCCAAAACTTCTAAGTAAACCTTGGATCCTGATCTGACACTATGGACAACGACACTGCATGCAATCTAACCACCTCATTTACATAAATGCTGGCCAACTTATCCATCAGATAATCCACTCTAACTGGTAGAAAATGAGCTAACTTCGTAAGCCGATCCACTATTACCCATACTGAGTCATGCTTCTTCTGAGTCAAAGGCAAACTAGATACAAAGTCCATGGCGATATCATTCCACTTCCACTCGGGAACGGATAAAGGTGTGAGCAATCCTGAACGAACTTAATGCTCAGCCTTTATTTGCTGACATGTCAAGCACTTAGAAGCAAAATCCACAATATCCCTCTTCATATAAGACCACCAGTAGAACTGCTTCATGTCTCGGTAGTGTGTGCCTCACTCAAAAGCTGTTTCCTTAACTCCTCATTCTCAGGCACACACAAGCAATTTCTATACCTAAGTACCCCATCAGAAATTCAGAACTCTGACTGCTTACCAGAACTGACCTCTTGCAAAACCCACTGCAACCTCGCATTATCCTTCTGAGCATCCACAATCCTCTGTCTCAAAGTCGGCTTCACTCTCAACTAAGCAACCAGAGCCCCCTCTGAATCAAACCTCCACCTGAACCGCTTTAAGAACAAAGCAAAAACCGACTTCCGACTCAAAGCATCCGCGACCACATTGGCCTTACCCGGGTGGTAATCCAATATGCAGTCGTAGTCCTTGAACAACTCTAGCCATCGGCACTGCCTCATGTTCAACTCCTTCTGCAAGAGGAGATACTTCAAGCTCTTATGGTCCATAAAGATCCTACACTTCTCCCCATATAGATAATGTCGCCAAATCTTTAAAGCAAAGATTACAGCTGCTAGCTCCAGATCATGCGTCGGATAATTTCTCTCATGTGGCTTTCACTGACTGGAAGCATAAGCCACAACTTTTCCCTCTTGCATCAAAACACAACCAAGACCAATACCCGAAGCGTCACTATACATTACAAACTTCTTACCCGAGATGGGTTGAGTAAGTATAGGAGCTTGGACTAACAACCTCTTCAATTGCTCAAAACAAGCCTGACACTTATCTGACCACTCAAATCGGACCCCTCATCCCTAACTGCAGCTTGCATAATCTGGTAATACCCCACTCCCAGAGTACCCATCAAAGAACTCAACATTGCCCGCAGCGACTCATTCAAACCGGCCTCAAAATGCCTACACTTGAACTCCTCTGTCAAAATACCTTCTGGTGCATACTTCGCCAAACGGTTAAATTCCTTCTCAAAATCAGATACAGACATTGCTCTTTGCTTCAAACTCAAGAACTTAGTCCACTTAGCATCCTTGTATGCCTGAGTCACATACTTTTTCGTCAACTCTCTTTCAAAAAACTCCCAAGTAATCGGGTCAGGCAACTGAGGATGTCTACAAACCAACTCCTACCATTCATATGCAGATCCTTGCAGCAAAGCCAATGCACACTCTACTTTCTGATCGGGAGGACACCGAACTTCTCTCAAAGCACGCTTTACCTTATCAATCCACTTCTCAGCGACTTTTGACTCATCCAAACCTGTTCCATAAAAGTCTTCAACACCAGCTCTTCTCATACTCTCAGTAGGGGCTCTAGGGGCAGTCACTCTCTCCAAGACCCTAGCCATGTCCTGTGAGAGCTTGAACATAGCTTCAAAGGGCATGAATACGGCCTCGGGTTGTACCCTAGCAAGTTGAGCCGACACAAAAACTGAAGGATCAGCAGCTTAAGGGTTCACACTCTCGCCGGACTCCTCAAGTGATCCACGCATCGAATTAAAAGCCATCTAAAACAAACAAGAGGACAACCGCATCAGCCAATACAGTCCTAGACATATCCTCATCTATGCACATCACAACAACAACAACAACACCTAGAAAAGCCTAAACCTAGGCTCTGATACCAAAAGCTGTAACACCCCCTACCGATACGTAGGTGAACCCATCCGTATTGGAGTGGGAGCCGTACGAGCAGGGGTGTCGCACCAATAGATCAATACAAAAACATACATTCATCCACAATAACATATATAAATACAATGAAAATTAAAACTTTGAGAGCATAACTGATCATGCATTAATATAACAAAATAATTACAATAATGTTCTGATCAATTGCCAAAAGAAAATAATTACATAACAAAAATATACATAGCGGAAGCTTGACAAAAACTATAACACCCCGAAACTGCCTAGTAGTTTGAGCCTGTCTGAGTCTGTTTGTGCCTGTCTATGTGTATATGTGTGTGCTTACCTATGTGCATTGTGATGTTGCATGCATGTTAATTTATGTAAGTGTGTGGTGATGTTAGTGATGTATGAGAAGAGGAGTGGAGTTAGTGTGTGCTTCAAGATAAGGAAGTAGGGTGTGAATAAGTGATGATAGTTATGTGTATATGAGAGTATGGGAGTAGGGTAGGCATGTGGGATCACTTTCCTATGGGAGAGTGACACTTGGCTTGAAGATTAGGATGATTTAATGGGTGTATGAGAGAGAAGACAGCTGTAAACCATTTTGCTTCTTCTTCCTCTTCCCGTTGCCTTCCTCTCCCTCACGCCATTTTCACCTTCTTTTTCTTTTTTCCTCTTCTTTCCTTCTCCTTCCTTGCATATTTCTGCTCTTCCCTCCTTCCTTGGGTGATTGTTATAGCTGGGTTTGTGTCTCTTAAATTCAAGGGTGAGTATATGAGAGTTGTGTCTTAAGTTCTTCTCTCTCTCTTCTCTCGGGTTGATTTTCATTTATGTGTTATCTTAGAATTAAACCTGATTGTGCTTGATTTGTGGTTCATAGGAGCTTTTTAGAACATCTAAGGGGAAAGAAAAAGCTAGTGGAAGAGGAGCTCACGACTAGGAGCGAAGGAGATCAGGTTTGGGAACGTTTGTATGATTTGTGCATTTTGCTGGGTATTGATGGTTGTTGGTATTATTGTGAAATTGATGTAAAATATGAAGTGGATTTGTATGTGTAATGTTGATTTGAAGTGAGTTGTTTCAAGTGTGAAGTATTGAGTTTAAGGTTGTTGTATGAAATTCTTTTAAGAGGAAATATTGCTCTTGAGAATTTTAAGTTTGATCCTGTAATTATTTGATTTAAGCATGTTAATTGACTTGTATATTAGGATGTAAGTGAGAAAGAATGGATGAAGTGTTGGGTTGTGTTTGTGGATGTGGTTTAGAGTAGTTTTGCTGGAATTTATCGCAACTTGGCATGGGTCACGGTGGCAACTGATTTGGTTACCACCGTGAGGTCTGTCAAGGTTGCATTCTGTCCAGGATTTTGGTATGTCACGGTGGCAATGAATGTGGTTACCACCGTGACCTACCTCAGATTTGCATTCTGTCCAGGATTTTGGTATGTCACGGTGGCAATGAAAGTGGTTACCACCGTGACCTACCTTAGCATTGCATTCTGTCCAGGATTCTAGTATGTCACGGTGGCAATGAATGTGGTTACCACCGTGACCTACCCCAGTTTTGCATTCTATTTTGGGGCTTTGGTATGTCACGGTGGCAATGAATTTGATTACCACCGTGACCTATCCTGTTTTTATAATGAATGTTTAATTGTTAATGTAAGATCTAAGAGTGGAATTAATGATTATGCATATTCAATGACATTGAATTAATGCTTCATTTTGATAAAGTTTATAGTGTTTCTAAATATCGAATGATTTCTATTTGAATTCGATGATAGATTTAAATTGGATGATCATTGCCTGCAAGCCAAATAAGTGGATAGTTAGGCATGCCTAATAGAGTTATGTGTAGCTGCAGCCATGTGTACGATTTGGACCCTGATCAGGTCCCCCGATTGGATCTTCATGATTTTCCTGTTGAATCTTACCTAAGATTCTATGTGAAAATATTGTGGAATAAGAATGAAAAGAATGTCTTCATGCCTTCGGGCGTCTATGCGATATGATTTGATACTGATGCCTTTGGGTATCTATGTGTACTCGTTATCCACGGTTTTGAATGAGCAGGTGATTTTGTGTTTTACATGTATGAAATCTGAATAAGGATGTGTTGAGATAAACTTCTTATGGTTTATGAATGATGTTGATTATTCAGATTTATTTTATGTGATGTTAACTTATGAATATGCCCTCAGCATTTGTTTTGCCTGTAAATGTCACTGTGAGTGGCGGTTATGCATATTGTGTTCCCCACTACGCGATTTCGCTTAGCACGGGTGTTTTATCGGTGCAGGTGTGGAAGGTTTTAGTAAGCTCGGTCAGGGCGTGCCGCATCAGGAAGACCATCGCAACTAGGGATCGAAGTTTTGTAGTATAGGTTTTCCTTTCTTTTGTATTAGATGTAATATTTTGTGTGCCCATTTGGAACAATATTCTTTTGGGCCTTTGTTTATGTAATCTTTTGTAATATGTACTGATTTTGTCTATATATATAATGGAAAGAAAATTTTTATCCTGTTCAGTATCGCTGTTTGTCTCTTCTACGAAGCTTTATTTTGTCTCGTTATTATGTGTTTCTCTGTATTGTTACTGTGATCTTCGTTTGGAATGTGACACTCCTATTCTCCCTCCTTCGGGGTAGAAGTCTCCATGGTATAGGTTGGAGTGTGACAAAAACTAATACATGAGAGTTCTATTACAAAAAGAATCATCATAACTGCTACAAAAATAAGCCCTACACTAATCCCTTCTGTGTTGGCTTGACTAGCGGCGACTCTCCCAAGACACAGCACCTTCCGCACCTGCACGGATAAAACATCGTGCTAAGCGATAAACGCTTAGTAGGGAAACACAACAGTAAAGTGGATGGCCATTCACAGTGGTCGTCGCAGAATAACACATACGATATGGCACATGCAGATAATTATACATAATGTAACACACTTAGATCACATATGGATATACAACATATATCGAGCCACATTCATAACTTTTATAAGTTCATGATCACGTTCAGATAACAGTTGATTCATATACTCATCATTATGCTCATTCGAATATCATATTCTTATAGCATGCCAAAGCAAACCAAAATAAATACCTGCTAACTCAAAATAGTGGATAACGAGAGAACGCATAATGTACATTACGGGTACGAATCGAACCAATAATGTACCTTACGGGTATGAATCGGAAACCATTTTATTTTATCACATTCAAACCATTTTACAGAGTGAACCTTAAACAAGATCCAAAACACATAAGGGGTTCGAGAGGAACCAAACGGGACCTGATCAGGGTCCAAACGGAACAAAGGGCTGCAGCTAAGAGACTCTATTAGGCATGCCTAACTATCCACTAGACTGACTCTTGCAGGCCATGTAATACAATTCAGGTTCCAAATCATAGCATATTAATTATCATGAAGGATTTATAATATTGCATATAATATAATAAGCATATAATATTGCATACAGAGGTAAAAATTCATGAAGAAACCACTTGAAATTCGCGATCTCGCGAGGGAATCGAATACAACTCACAGTGAGCTGCCAGCCCGATCCTTCGCGCTCGCGACAGAGGATCGCCCAAATCAGATCAGCTGCTGAGCGCTCTATCACGCTAGCAATAGGTATCGCGCTCACGACAGAGGCTCCGCTGCACGGCTCGACTGCCAGGCACGCTGCTCGGCAGAGGGGTCGGACGCGTGTAAGAGCTGCTTTCACTGGGCTCTATCGCGGGGTCACGACATTATCGCGTTCGCGACAGAGTCGTGATTTCCAGCCCTTACATGAGAAATCTGCAGAAAATTCACCTCCACAACACCCAAACCTCAAATCTCAAACCAAACATCAACTTACCTCATCTCCAGCATCCCACACATTATTAAAAACATAAAACACAACATTTATACCAAGAATTTCAATTAAATCATGCCAATAACAACATCAATTTACACAATTTAAAATATCAGCACTATTCATCATTCATCTCAATCAAGAACACAATTTAGTTCATTAAGCCACATTCAAGCCTTCTTAACACATCTAAATCAAAACCCGTAACATTTAAACTGTAATAAACATCAAGAAACCACAAATTTCCAGAAATTCATTGAAAGAGCAAAAAAAATCATAAAAATGCATAAATCACAAAAACTCCCAAACCTGAATCTCCTTAGCTCCTAATCACTTAGTGCCACTTCTCGATGCCTTCTCCTTCCCTTTGGGATCATGAGGAGGCTCAACTAAACAACAATCCAACAAGGGTTATCGCTTAGCATGGGTGCTTATCTCCCGTGTAGGTCGTAGATTGGAGTCGCATTTTGGAAGGTTTCTGCAGGCCACCGTAGGAGTACGAAGGGTCATGTTTGAGTGTAAAGATTTTGGATTATAAAGCTTCATTTTTGTAATGGTTATTCTTTTTGTACACATATAGTGTTGAAAGTAGCATATTGTAGTGAAGCTTGTAATCTGTAATAGTGAACAGTGAATAATTAGTGATGCTGTATAACCTAGTGGAATGCATGACCCATAGTCATTAGTGCATGTTAATATGAATAGTGGTGATAACAGGGATTAAATAATGTTAGCTATATGATAATTGCATTCTTAGTGTCGTGTAGCGCTCCCTTATCCTTCCAAGGGGCATTGGGGCGTTACAAGTTGTGGTATCAGAGCATAGGTTTAGGCATTTCTGGACCATAGAGTATATGATAGATAGAATTATCATGAGTCTGTGTAGAGTGTGGCCATAATGCAGATACTGTATGTTTATTTTGTAGAGTAATATGGAAATAGACCCTAGTGAAGAGATAGGAAAGACGACTGGAAATGTTAACCCGGGTAGGGCAAATCGTAATCCTTTTGTACCTGAGCCTCCACTAGATAGGAATCCGAATCCACCTTTAGTGCAAGAGAACATAATGTTAGTGCAAGGGTTGATGCAAATGATTGATAGATTGACGGTCCCTAAAGCTCCATTGGACCTAATTAGGAAAAGAGGGGCAAAAGAGTTTAAGGGAACATCAATGGATGAGTCAGATATAGCAGAGTATTGGTTAGAGAAAATAGATCGAATATTGCAAGAAGAGAATTGTCCGCAAGAGCATCGAATGGAGTGTACTGTGTCTATGTTTCTAGGGCCAACATACGATTGGTGGAAATTGGTATTGAGGAATCCGCAGCAGCCTAAAAATCTAACTTGGGAATTCTTTGTACAAGAATTCGAGAAGGAGTATATTACTAAAGCTTATCGAGAGGCTAAGTGGAGGGAATTTGTGAGTCTCAAGCAAGGAAACATGGGTGTAGCAGAATATGACAAAGAATTCAGCCGTCTCATTAAATATGTGCTAAATGTCCTAATGACGGAAGAGTTTAAATGTTGCCAATTTGAAGAGGGATTGGAAGAGATGATTAAAGGGTTATTAGCAGCAGTGATGCCGATACAGACGGTCAATTATTATCTGTTGGTACAAGCTGCATTAAAGGTAGAGAAATCTAAGATAGTTGAAAGAAAGAATCAAAAGAGAAAGACACAAGATAGTGGACATGGGTATAGTTTGGCAAAAGATAATCAAGGTTTATATAGCGCAATTCCAAAAGAAGCGACCCGAGACAAGCCGAATAAGCGAACCCGAGTTTTTAAAGTTTGATTTACAGCTCCATCTAGTAAGGGAAGTGTCCCGGAGCCATGCAAACATTGTGGATGATCTCATTGGGGTATATATCGGAAGCTTACCGATGCTTGCTTCAAATGCGGAAGTTCTGAACATATGGTAGCAAGATGTCCTCAAGCACAAGAGAATCTGAGTTTGCAGTTGAGAAGAGATAGTGTATCAACCCCTACGGGTGAAAGAAGAGGTAGAACCGAGAATAGAACTGGTCAAGCCGGACAGCAATCGGGCATAGCTTCAGAAACAGTAGAAGGACCTAATGTACCGAAGGGAAAAGTATATGCCATGACTTTAGAAGAAGACAAGAGAGATCAAGATGAGATGATTAAAGGGTTATTAGCAGCAGTGACGTCGATGCAGACGGTCAATTATTATCTGTTGGTACAAGCTGCATTGAAGGTAGAGAAATCTGAGATAGTTGAAAGAAAGAATCAAAAGAGAAAGACACAAGATAGTGGACATGGGTATAGTTTGGCAAAAGATAATCAAGGTTTATACAGTGCAATTCCAAAAACAGCGACCCGAGACAAGCCGAGTAAGCGAACCCGAGTTTCTGAAGTTTGATTTACAGCTCCATCTAGTAAGGGAAGTGTCTCGGAGCCATGCAAACATAGTGGACAATCTCATTGGGGTATTGTGACGCGTGCCGAACCCCATGGGACGCCCCGGAGGCCCGCTCTTAGGGCGATCGGGAGAGGTTCATGAAAACTTGTAAGGTATTTACAAGTTTTCATGAACCTCTCCCGATCGCCCTAAGAGCGGGCCTCCGGGGCGTCCCATGGGGTTCGGCGCGTGTCACATTACAAGTGCGTCTATTTTGGGTAACAAGGAGGTTTCTTGGAGTCGCAACCCAATAAAACATTGGGAAAGTTCATCTCGCCTCAGTGAGCCTAAGACGGCGCATAATATCCATTTTGGGCAAGCCAAAGGGATCTTGGAGGCATTCACCCTAATAGAACATTGGAATGATCCTCTAACCCTATGGAGCCTAGGATTTTAAATTTAAGTCTTTTGGTGGGACACAAGAGATGTCTTGGAGATCCCATTCCAATGGAACATTGAAATGGTCCTCTCGCCTCGTTGAGCCCAAAGACTAGAGATAGTTCGGGACTTCTCATTTATTCATACCTTGATTAAGTTAAAATTTGAGTTTTGAATTTAAGTTTTCATCCCTTTTCTCATACGTTTAGATGCAATAATTAGAGCGCAAGTTGGTCACATAAAGAAAACGGTAAATAAAGTATAATTAAAATAAAGTACATAAAAATAAATTACAACAAAACTAGGGGCGGAATACAATCCCCATTGTAAATAAAATACAATTCATACATAAAACGGGTTATTTATCAAGAGTGAGGACATTGGTCCTCGCATGCATAATTAAATAAAATAATTTTGAAGTGACAATTTATTTGGATGAAAAATTAGGACATTGGTCCCATTTTGTTAGGAAAAATCCCAATTTATTTAATATAAATATTTTTGTGACTTTTAATTAACGTGCATGGAAATAAATAAATTTATTACAAATTACATATTAAATAATAAAAGCAAATAAAATTAAAATAATGCCAAGAACGCTAAAAAAGCATCCCATAAAAATTGTGTCTCCAAACCTCCATGGGCTTCCACTCACCATTGGAACACTCACACATGAAAAATAAGTATTGAAATAAAAATACAAATAAAGATGCTATTAGTAATAAAAAAAATGAATTAAACATGTAACATGTAAAAAATGAATTAAAGTAAACAAACAATATGCATAATGTATGACAAATTAATTAGATGGCATAATAAAATATAACTTAACACATGAACAATTTAACATGCATAAATAAAAATAATAAAATTCAACATGCATAAAAACATGAAAATAATAAATTATAATAAGAAACAAAACTAATAAAAATAATAATAATAATAATAATGACAAATAATAATAATAATAATAATAATGATAACACTAATCACAATAACAATAACAAATAATAATAATGATGATAATAATATCAAAGAATATGAACAATCAAATTAAATAAGCAAGTAATGATAATAATAATAATAATAATAATAATAATAATAATAATAATAATAATAAATAAGAATAATAAAACAAAAATAATGATGGTAATAATAATAGTAAATTATAATAATAATGATGATAATAATAATACTAATGATAATAATAATAATAATATATGAACAAAAATAATGACAAGTATATGAACATGAACAATTAAATAAGAAATAATATGAACAATTAAATAAAAGATTAAGAATAAGAAATAATAATATGAGATTAAGAATAAGAAATAATGATAAAAGATTAAGAATAAGAAATAATGATATGAACCATTAAATAAAAGATTAAGAAATAAAAATAATGATATGAACAATTAATGATAATAATACTAATATGAATAATTAAATAAGAACACAAGAATAAAAATAACAACAATTATATTAAAATGAAATAAGAAAAAGAACACAAAAATAGTATGGACAATTAAATAAGAACTAAGAAAATAGATCTAAGAGGATTTACATGTTAGTTAACTAATTAAAAATTAAAATTGGTGCCAAGAATGCTTACCCTCAAAATTGGATGTGATGAATGAAATTGGATGATAAATTCCTTGCTTTGATTTATGAAAAATAAAATGTAATGAAATTTTATCCCAACAACAAATAATTGATTTATTTGTTTTAAGGAAAAAATTATGAAAATCAAGAACAAAAAAAAAATTCACAAGAACAAATAATTGATTTATTTGTCTCAAGAATTAAATCAAAAAAATCAAATTAGAACACTTGGAGAAATTTTCTTGAAGAAAAGAAGAAGAAGAAGAAGAAGAAAAAGAGAGAAAGAGAGAAAGTGTATTTTTCTTAAGAAAAATCCCCCCTAAATCCTTACTAAAAACCCCTTTTTATAACTCCAAAATTTAAAATTTTTAATTAATTGAATTAAATAAATTTAATTCTAATAATTACAAAAAACTCATGAATTTGAAGAGTTTGGAGAATAAAAGGTTTTTGCATTAAATTGCACAAAAAATGAAGAAAAAATCAATTTTTAGGCCAAAAATCGGAAAAACAGCAAAAATCGGCAAATTGGGGCGCACAGGGGCGATCGACGCCCGTTGGCGCGCCCGACGGGCGTCGGAGCGTGCAGGGGGCGCTGGCGATGCCCAGCGTGTCGCCCGCGCAAGCACCGCCTGTGCGCTGGGGCGCTGCAGCACCCGACATTCGCCGACTTTTTTTTTTAAAAAATTTTCTAAAAAACTATAATTTCAAAACATTCCTTCTTTGTCCCAAAATAATTTTTAAAACACTTAAAATATTTTTTTAAAAATAAATTTTTATTTATTTCTAATAAATCAATTTGACAAGGAAATCATCATTTTCAACTTTCATTTTTGCCTATAAATCGGCACACTTAATTTAAGCATTGGATAATCCTGATCTAGGCTGTCTCGGGACCCGGTGTCTACAGTTGCCCCCAGTTTTGGGGAAACTAGTGCACTAGTGTCTAGGTGAGTCTAAACTCGGAAAAGGGAAAGAAGCGTGTACCTGAGGCGGCCGTCTTTCCGAAACGGATGATGTTGTTGTGGTGGTTGTCGCCAGCTTGTCGGAGTGTCGTCCATTGTTAAAGCGGTAGTGCCGTGATCGTGCTAACCCTCCGGGGAGTGGTAGTACCGTCATCGTGCTAACCCTTCTGAAGTGGTAGTGTCGTGGTCGTGCTAACCTTCCGTAGAATGGTAGTGCTGCCATCGTGCTAACCCTTCTGAGATGATGAAGTGGTAGTGCCGTGATCGTGCTAACCCTCCGGGGAGTGGTAGTGCCGTCATTATGCTAACCCTTCGATTTGATGAAGTGGTAGTGCCGTGGTCGTGCTAACCTTCCGTAGAATGGTAGTGCCGCCATCGTGCTAACCCTTCTGTTTGATGAAGTGGTAGTGCCGTGGTCGTGCTAACCCTCTGTAGAGTGGCAGTGCCGCCATCGTGCTAACCCTTCTGATTTGGTGAAGTGGTAGTGCCGTGGTCGTGCTAACCCTCCATAGAGTGGTAGTACTGCCATCGTGTTAACCCTTCTGAGATGATGAAGTGGTAGTGTCATGGTCGTGCTAACCCTCCGGGGAGTGGTAGTGACGTCATCGTGCTAACCATTCTGATTTGGTGTTGTCTGTGAGCCTTGGATTGATTGTTCTCTGAGAAGTCTTTCGTTGATGGTTGGATTGATGCTCAAACTAATGTTTGGAATGATGTTTTGACTGATGTCGTTTTTGGTTGGTTGCCCCCTGAGAGGTCTTTGGTTGATTGTTTGATTGGTGTTTAATCGGATGTTTGGATTGATGTCATCACTCGGCTTTTGTCGGTGTCCGCATCGAGTCTCTCTTTCTGCAAAATTAGAAAACCAAATATGCAGAAAAAAATAGTGAGCATGCACGTGAAATGCATGAGTAATGCAGGAATGCAGGATAAGAATTCATCTTAGTGGACTTAGAGATGATAGCCAGTCTGGCTGCAATTTGCGATAGGATCGATGCCTTTTGGAATTGCCTATGAATTTCATGCCTTTGGGATTGCGAGGTTCTTATATGATACCTGTAGTCATTTTTCTGAAAGTAGTGCGTCCCTTGTGGATTTTCACACTAGCTTTTCTTAGCGGGAAATGCATCCTTTGCGGATTTTCACATAACCCTGTGCCTTATTTTTGCCTGGAATGGACCCAACCCAATCCAACAGCTTTTTTTTTCTTTTTTTTTGAAGGACAGACTGCCTGTTTCTAGGTTTTCACCCTATTTTTTTGCCTAACTTTTTCTTAGAGCGCCAATTACGGTTTTCACTCTAACGGCCTTTTTATTTATTTTTTTTTTTTTGCAGATTGCTAAAGCTATTGCCAAAAATCTTTCAGGTGCAATCGGTATGTGGTTACACCCATGACTATGGTTGTATGAGCTTGATTCTTCTCATGATGGTGCTGTAGAATTGATTTCACAGATGATAGCAGGATGAGTCAGCTGAAGCGCTTGAGTGATGAGAGTAGCAGAAGGCAGATAATAGATGATCTTGATCACACAAAGTGAACTGCTATGATCGCTTCAATATATCATTGCATAATTGCATGTGTTTCAATTCGATTTCATTAATCATGATCATTGTTTGACATTAATCTCAAAGAATATAGGACCTCATCTAATCTCAGGATAAATCTTGAAATCATCAAACTCCTGTTATCAATCAACCTTCTCGGGTTTTAGGATTGAATATTTTCTCTCTGCTCTTAATTTAATTTTTTTTTAAGCAAATTCTAGATGCAACGTTGGGGATGAGACTCAACTCAAATGCATAAATGCACTTATGGCTCCCTGCTTGAAGCTCAAGAAACACCATATGTAACACCCCAACCCGTACGTAGGTGAACCCATCCTCAAGGGAGTAGGAAGCCATACGAGTAGGCGTGTTACCGAACAGAAGCGATACAAAGCATATAACTATGAAAGAATTTAAAACTTTAAAGAGCAAAAACTGAACATACATAATTCACAAATGCGCATATTTTAAACGAAAGCATACACATATACATATTTACAATCATACAATAGGAGCCTCAGACGGAAGATCGGACAGAGGAAATACTTAAGACATAAATATAAAAATATTTACATCGCCTAAAATATTACATCATTCTCTTTACATATTATTACATATACATATTATACAGAATTACAAAATCCAGGCTACAGAAACTGAACAAAATACAAAACTTCTAGCTCCTATGTGGCCGACCCTGCAGATGCGCAACTCAAACAAAAGCAAACCTGCCACCTGCACGGGGAAAAGAACCCGTGCTAAGCGATAACACTTAGTGGGGAGAATACACGAAAATATAGATGGCCATTCACAACGGTCGCCAAGGCATAATACATACACAATGGTGAATGCATAAAATCCTAACAGATAAATATACATGCTTGCATAATATAGCCATGCACTCAAATGTCCTTAACTACGTTCATACACTCATACGATTAACACACCTAATTATCATGCAAAATCATTATATATATCCAACATACTTTTGTTATGCCAAAAGATATATACCAGCCCAAACCCAAGATACGACGTCCAAAACACCACACTTCCACTGCGCAAGCCTATTACATAAATTATCATGCCCTGAAAC
This sequence comes from Excoecaria cochinchinensis, assembly GCA_947683425.1. Classification (NCBI taxonomy): domain Eukaryota; kingdom Viridiplantae; phylum Streptophyta; class Magnoliopsida; order Malpighiales; family Euphorbiaceae; genus Excoecaria; species Excoecaria cochinchinensis. The sequence continues at coordinate 7,992,272 of CANTUQ010000055.1, forward strand.
ATAAACACATAATAACATACCGAAATTACTACAGTAGCTAACAATAAGGAGCTATATAGCATCATATTAAATTTGTTACATATGCTAATTCAAGATCACATTCATAAGTATGCAAATCAATATACTTAATCTTAATAACTAACAATACATATTCACGTTAATATACATATACTTCAACCACAGTATTCAGTAATTCTGACTCGCATTCATATACATATTAATTTCTCAAAACTACTATACAGAAATGTAGTGTCCATATTATGTGACATACCGACTTCACATACACATACTATAAACAAGACCATTTACAGATAACCATAAGGTACAATATACAGGTCAAAGTTACATTTAGCCTGTTCAAAGACTTGTAATCACATTCACATATCCCAAGATCATACTCATACGGATATCACATTCTTATGTTCGTAACTAATCAGAATCGCATGCTTTTAAACACGACATAACAAATCATACTCCTGCTGACTCACAATAGTGGATATCGAGTAACTGAATTGTACCTTACGGGTACGAATCGAACACATAAGGTACCTTACGGGTACCAATCGAACACATAAGGTACCTTACGGGTACGAATCGAACACATAATGTACCTTACGGGTACCAATCGAACACATAAAGTACCTTACGGGTACCAATCGAACACATAAGGCACCTTACGGGTATTCGAAAAGCAACATCATCTTTTTCCACATTCCAAAAACATTTCACATAAAAGGGTTCGCAAGGAACCAGCCAGGGACCTGATCAGGGTCCGTTCGTTTAAAGGACGCTGCAGCTACACATAACTCTATTAGGCATGCCTAACTATCCACTTACTTGACTCTAGCAGGTCATACATCATTCAAATGATGTGTCAAATCAGACAGTATATAAATATCCTCATACATAATCCAGAGTATAGTAGACCTATAAAGAAATTCAGAACATCAACTATGCATCATATTATTCATATTACGAAGCATATAATATAATTCCATCAACATACTTTAGCACTATTCAATGTTCTAAAACTTATCAGAGTCAAATATGAAAACATTATCATGCCAATCATTAACTTAACACCCAAACTTTACCTTTAAGAACTAAACACTCTTTACAAACACAGGGTAGGTCACGGTCATAACTAAATTGGTTGTTACCGTGACATACCAAACTCTCGGCAGAATGTAATCTTGGGGTACCTCACGGTGGTAACCCATTAGGTTGTCACCGTGACATACCCACACTCCCAAAACAGAATGCACTTCTGGCGTACCTCACGGTGGTAACCCATTAGGTTGTCACCGTGACATACCCACTGCCCAGAACAAAATGTTATTCCACACACACTTTATCATATCATTTATACCAACTATTTGAACATTTATATAAGTACTTACTTACCCGGTTTGCCGCATTATGGGTCTCCATTAAAAAGAGGAATTCATAAGCTAAAAGCATTAAAGCACATTTACCATTATCGTAATATATAATCACTTAAATATCCACATGAACCATAATAGCATCATAGATATCTTGCATACTAATACGTTCTATAACATTTATTATCAATGCATGCATCGTATAATATTGTTAGGTAATTACTTTAATCACGCATTCATTGCTCATATCCCCTATATACATTTTCCATTAGGCAAACTCAATTCATAAATATGCATACTTGTTCATATCATACATGATCAATATCACAAGCATATCCTGTTCGATAATTAAAAAGCATATATACATTTTATTTCATTATTAAACTCTTATGCTATAGCTTTAATCACTTATAATTTGGATTGACAACCACCCAAATACTCATTTCATAAGGTTAGAAATGAGTTGGACATGCTATAGGAACTTACCATGAAGTTCGGGCGCATTTCGGGAAGAAAAACACTCAAAATATGCATATTAGGAGGGGGTCACGGTGGTAACCAATTGGTTGTCACCGTGAGGTCCAAAAACGAGCATTCTGTCCAGTATTTTCATATGTCATGGTGGTAATGAATTTGGTTACCACCGTGACCTACCAAAAATTTGCAAAATAGAAGCTAGAATTCAGGACTGCTTCATAACTCATTTTTGTTCAGCCTAAACGGGCATCTAAACTACATTTTTAGGCAAAACTTCCTCTTAACATTTGTTCCCTAAGATGTTATCTTTCAAATGTAACAAATTTCAGATCAATTAGACATCTATAACTTAATATATGATCTAAACAACCTATAGTGCTCCCCTAAACCCGGCCAGAGAAGATAGCTCTACTTCATGACCACTTTTGAGACCCTTACATGTAAAGTTAGCGCAAACATATTTCTAAGCCATTTGTATGAATATGTCCTAGTTTTCAAACGGCACTAGTCTCATATCCATTGGAGTTCTAAAACTCACAATAATGCCTAATAACTGAAGAAAGGTCAAGTGCATTCTAACCCAGTTTTCACCCAAAAACCTATTCACATGCACAAATGAACAATTTAAACCAACACTCACTACCATCATCATAAATCATCAACATCACATTCAAGAAGCTTATATCATACATGAATATACAAAAATTCATATATATAAAAGAAAGTTTCCCAAACCTCTATAAAGCATAACCCACTATCCTCTTCAAGCTTTAATCCTCAATCTTTTCCTTTACTTTGCTTCTTCTTATAACCAATCACTTGCACCCACAAAACCCAGAAAATTATTCTTAATCCCCACCCTAGATCCCAAATCAAAAGCAAACCTAAAAGGAGAAGAAGATCAAAGCATAAATAACTAAACCCTAACCACTTACCTCTTCAATCATGCTTCCCAAGCTCCACCAAATCAACTCTAACTCACTCAAAACCAAAAGTTGAGCAAGGAATGGGAACCAAAGGAAAAGAAAATGGAGAATAGGGAGGAAGAGAGGGCAAAAACGGGGACTCCTCTCCCTTACACTTAGTCTTTCTTTTACACTAAATGCACACCTACCCAATTCCACTTGTCCACTTCCTATAGGTTCACATGTCATAATCTTACAAGCCCACTTTGACTTACTCAAACATGCACCATACACCAAACACACACAAGCACCTCTTACAATAATATCTTCATGGTACTAAACTTAAGTCACACCCTAACATTTCCTTATAACCCACTTTCCATTCAAGGCACCATGCTCATAAACCACACAATAAAAATCTCTTAGCCCACATACATCCTACTACCATACACTACAAGCATACCATAATAATTCCTTCACTTAACTTATTTAATTAATTTCTTAGCAAATAAATCCTTCTTATCCATATTACTCATGTACAAATTATCGAATTACCCTCACTCACTCTGACTGAGCAAGCATATTCCGACTAGGCCCGGTTTGGGGTGTGACACCATATGCCTCTTCTTACGTACCGAACCTTATTAAAAGATCATCTTCGCTAATTGGATAAAACTGAACCAAGAATCAAAAGGTCTTACTTTGGTTGTAACGTTAGGCTTAGGTAGATGGCCATCAAAGATGGATCAGGTTGCTAGAGAAGAATGGCCGCTCAATTCAATGGCGTACTATAAAGGAATAACCCAATTTGCGATAGGATTAGGATTTGATAATATTTTTAGCTTATCAAGCTCAGCATAACAATCAAGTTAAAGCGATTGCCACTAAAACTCATCGAGAGGTTACTATCTTGAGCTCTACATTTTCTTTTTTTTTCATTGCCTTTTTTCTTTACTTTTCCCCTATGTTTTTTCTTTTTTTTTTTTATTTTTGCGAGCTCATGTCTTTCGCGCATGACTAAACCCTCTTCCCAAAGTGTAAACTCATCCTTACCTGGGCAATTTTTGATAACCCAATGAACTGTCAATGATGTACATCCATCCTTACTAGAACGGCCATTCTTCTAGGAGGAGGCAAAAATTATTTTAGGCGATGGGATAGTTTTAACATGTGTAACAACAAAATTGGTACGCATTTAGCATACCTCCATAAAGGCTCAATGGGCTAGCAAGCGGTCGTGAAACAAAGGTAGGAAATAGTCATTTAGAGAGCTATACAAAGAAAGGCTGCCTAAATCATTTTCTAGGTTTTGTCTTATCCATGGATCGCTTTGACGGGTAATCAGAAAGGTTCTAGTGCTCTTAATGAGTTTTCATCCAATCCCCTAATTGCAACTAGTTTTTTTTTCTTCTTTTTTTTTAGCTCTCAGAAATTTTCCTCTCTTCAGGAGTTATATTAGATGCTATCAAGATTTTCTTTGGGTTTTCCAAAGTTTTGAGATTAAATGTAATCGTATTAATTGAATTAATATAAAAAAATGAATGCTTCGTGATCATGAGAAATAAAATCATTAGAAATATTATACAAATATGCAAGATTGTTCATCTTATTGAAATTAACAACACTATAAATATTGTCATAAAAAGTGTTCTTGTAATAAAAGAAGCAATTAAAAAACATATTCTTCCCCTCCATCACATTCATGGTGGGGGAACCGCATTATACCCTGCCCTCTTCTTCTTGTCTCTTTTCTCAGGATCGGTGATCTCCTTGGCATCAATTAGATCTTGAATTTTGTTCCTCAGAGTTCTGTAGTAATCTATTAAATGCTCGGTGTGCTGATGGTAAGCACAATACTGATCCTCTCTGTGTCCCGGCTTTTCTTGATTCATGGTTGGCCTGGGTGGCAATGGTCTCAGCTTGCCTTCTTTTGTCAATTTCTCTAGCACCCAAGACAGAGAACGGCCCAAATTGGAGTAGTACCTCTGAACCTGTCCAACCTCAGTTGCTGAAACCTCGGCCGTCTTACCACTTTTGTTATTACTGCTTCCTGCACCGCCTGGTTTGTACCCTGACTGGTTGCCATAACCTTTCCCAGCAAAGTTGTTTTGGCTTGCTTTCTTTGCCAAGTAAGCACCCTCAGTTTCTACAGCAATGTCCTTAAGGGATTCCCAGTCTCTGAGACCCTTAAAGCTGAGCAGGTCCCTCAAGTAAGGGCAAGAGTTCCTGATAAATAGCCTGATTTGGTCAGCAGTGTCAGGCTTTCGCTTCATCTCCATGACCCTATTCCTCCATCTTGTAAGGTACTCATGGAACGACTCATCATTCTTCTGCTGTAAAAGCTCGAGGTCTTTTAAGGTTACCTCCATCCTAGTACTACAGTCATATTGCTTCATGAGCTCCTCAGTTAAAAGGTCCCAATCCTCTTTAGACCTCCTATCTAACCCATGGTACCAGTCCACAGCCGGACCCACCAGACTGAGGCAAAAATATTCCACCTTCTATTTCTTGGTCAACCCCGTGCCTTTCATCACCAGGGTATACTGCTTAATGTGTGCAGATGGATCCGAAGTACCATCAAAGTTCGGCAGCTCAGGCATTTTGAACCTTTGGGGCAACAGCTCTTCGTCCCCCAGATCTCTGTCTTCGGGGTTGATCCCCCTTCCATCTGATAGCATGCGGGTAATGGCTTCGATCTGCTGCCTCATCCCTCTCATCACCTTATCTTCTACCCTGGGTGCTCTGGCCCCCACAAATTGAGGTGCTACTGCCTCTTTATTTCCCTCCTCCATCACAAAATCTTCCTCAGGATTAGGGATTATTGCCCTTCTTTGCTCAACAGGCACTGCGGCCATATGTTCATTAACAAGTTGGCGGGGAGCATTAACTATAACAGGGGCTTCTCTTCCAGCAGGTGGTTCAACTTGCCCCCCAGCATGAACCATCGGGGGCTGTGGAGCAATGGGTGGATATGAAGCAGCTGGTGGTTGTGGAGCAGCTGGTGGTTGTGGAGCAGGAGGATGAGCAATCCTATCGGCCATAGCTCCCATCATTTCCAACGCTCTTCGCTCAAAATCCTCTAGCCTCCTGGCTAGGTCTTGAGTTGTTAAGGCTCCAGTCTCTTCTGCCATGGATGACTCTCTGGTCGATGAGGGTGGCTCAGAATTCCAGTCAGACGCTAATTATGTCAAACCAAGAGGCAGATCTATCCTCACCAGCCGACCGTCAGAACCCCTAGTCCACTTCGGTGAATCTATAATGGCTGATAGATTTAAAATGTTAGGATGATGCATGAATGATATATACAATGCATGATCGTGTTGATGCAGCATGGACAATCACATTCAAGCAAGAAGATCCTTCCAACCTTATCACTCCCACACACGAGGTAGTGTAGTCTCTTTCCTAGGTGGGGTTGGTCCATGGGTCAACAGGGAACCCATTAGACGTGTATAGCGCATGGTGAAAAGCCGGCAGCATAACATCTCTTGCCTATTGTACATACGTATGGGTTTTGGCCTTTATGTATTCAAACATTTCAACCATATTAAGATGGGCTCACCGAGGCATGAAATCCTTTGATAAACGACCATTTAATTTGGTTGATTTTGTTCAATATATAATGGTCCACATAACAAGCATTGTATTAAGGAGCATATCACTTAAGGAAAGTATCTATTGCCATTACATGAGCTTTGGTCAAGGGTGATGATACTTTAGGGCTACCCAAGCATGGTCCCTGCCAATGGGTCTAGCTCATCATGAGCATAACGACCGATCGGGTCACTATTTGATATACCTTGATGGTACGAGGCTTGGGCTAGTGATTATCCCTAACACTTCCCCACATTAAGTGAACGTAAGGTCGTGCTTCGGGAACGCACCGGGGTTAAAAATAGGGACCAAACTAGCATAGTTCTAAGGCTCTAGCATGGATGCAATGCAATTTTGAAAAGGGATAAAATTTTTAAATTAAAACTCAATTATAATTTTTAACCAAGGTATTTTGGAATCGAAGTCTCTATAATCCCCAGTGGAGTTGCCACTGTGACGCGCTCCGAACCCCGTGGGATGCCCTGGAGGCCCGCTCTTAGGGCGATCGGGAGAGGTTCATGAAAAATTGTAAGGTATTTACAAGTACGTCTATTTTGGGCAACAAGGAGGTTTCTTGGAGTCGCCACCCAATAAAACATTGGGAAAGTTCATCTCACCTCAGTAGCCTAAGACGGCGCATAATATCCATTTTGGGCAAGCAAAAGGGATCTTGGAGGCATTCACCCCAATAGAACATTGGAATGATCCTCTAACCCTATGGAGCCTAGGATTGTAAATTTAAGTCTTTTGGTGGGACACAAGAGATGTCTTGGAGATCCCATTCAAATGGAACATTGAAATGGTCCTCTCGCCTCGTTGAGCCCAAAGACTAGAGATAGTTCGGGACTTCTCATTTATTCATACCTTGATTAAGTTAAAATTTGAGTTTAGAATTTAAGTTTTCATCCCTTTTCTCATACGTTTAGATGCAATAATTAGAGCGCAAGTTGGTCACATAAAGAAAATGGTAAATAAAGTATAATTAAAATAAAGTACATAAAAATAAATTACAACAAAACTAGGGGCGGAATACAGCCCCCATTGTAAATAAAATACAATTCATACATAAAACGGGTTATTTATCAAGAGTGAGGACATTGATCCTCGCATGTATAATTAAATAAAATAATTTTGAAGTGACAATTTATTTGGATAAAAAATTAGGACATTGGTCCCATTTTGTTAGGAACAATCCCAATTTATTTAATATAAATATTTTTGTGACTTTTAATTAACGTGCATGGAAATAAATAAATTTATTACAAATTACATATTAAATAATAAAAGCAAATAAAATTAAAATAATGCCAAGAACGCTAAAAAAGCATCCCATAAAAATTGTGTCTCCAAACCTCCAGGGGCTCCCACTCACCATTGGAACACTCACACATGAAAAATAAGTATTAAAATAAAAATACAAATAAAGATGATGTTAGTAATAAAAAAATGAATTAAACATGTAACATGTAAAAAATGAATTAAAATAAACAAACAACATGCATAATGTATGACAAATTAATTAGATGGCATAATAAAATATAACTTAACACATGAACAATTTAACATGCATAAATAAAAACAATAAAATTCAACATGCATAAAAACATGAAAGTAATAAATTATAATAAGAAACAAAACTAATAATAATAATAATAATAATAATAATAATAATAATGACAAATAATAATAATAATAATAATAATAATAATAATAATAATAATAATAATAATAATAATAATAATAATAATAATAATAATAATAATAATAATAATAATAATGATAACACAAATCACAATAACAATAACAAATAATAATAATGATGATAATAATAACATCAAAAAATATGAACAATCAAATTAAATAAGCAAGTAATGATGATAATAATAATAATAATAATAATAATAATAATAATAATAATAATAATAATAATAATAATAATAATAATAATAATAATAATAATAATAATAATAATAATAATAAATAAGAATAATAAAACAAAAATAATGATGGTAATAATAATAGTAAATTATAATAATAATGATGATAATAATAATACTAATGATAATAATAATAATAATAATAATAATAATATATGAACAAAAATAATAACAAGAATATGAACATGAACAATTAAATAAGAAATAATATGAACAATTAAATAAAAGATTAAGAATAAGAAATAATAATATGAGATTAAGAATAAGAAATAATGATAAAAGATTAAGAATAAGAAATAATGATATGAACAATTAAATAAAAGATTAAGAAATAAAAATAATGATATGAACAATTAATGATAATAATACTAATATGAATAATTAAATAAGAACACAAGAATAAAAATAACAACAATTATATTAAAATGAAATAAGAAAAAGAACACAAAAATAGTATGGACAATTAAATAAGAACTAAGAAAATAGATCTAAGAAGATTTACATGTTAGTTAACTAATTAAAAATTAAAATTGGTGCCAAGAATGCTTACCCTAAAAATTGGATGTGATGAATGAAATTGGATGATAAATTCCTTGCTTTGATTTAGGAAAAATAAAATGTAATGAAATTTTATCCCAAGAACAAATAATTGATTTATTTGTTTTAAGGAAAAAATTATGAAAATCAAGAACAAAAAAAAAAATTCACAAGAACAAATAATTGATTTATTTGTCTCAAGAATGAAATCAAAAAAATCAAATTAGAACACTTGGAGAATTTTTCTTGAAGAAGAGAAGAAGAAGAAGAAGAAGAAGAAGAAGAAGAAGAAGAAGAAAAAGAGAGAAAGAGAGAAAGTGTATTTTTCTTAAGAAAAATCCCCCCCTAAATCCTTACTAAAAACCCCTTTTTATAACTCCAAAATTCAAAATTTTTAATTAATTGAATTAAATAAATTTAATTCTAATAATTACAAAAAACTCATGAATTTGAAGAGTTTGGAGAATAAAAGGTTTTTGCATTAAATTGCACGATAAAATGAAGAAAAAATCAATTTTTAGGCCAAAAATCGGAAAAACAGCAAAAATCAGCGAATTGGGGCGCACAGGGGCGACCGACGCCCTTCGGCTCGCCCGACGGGCGTCGGAGTGTGCAGGGCGCGTGGGCGACGCCCAGCGCATCACCCGCGCGCGCACCGCCTGCGCGGTGGGGCGCTGCCGCGCGCGCCCAGCGCTCTGCCGTACCCAAGAGTATGAACGGCCATTCACAATGGTCGCCAAGGCATAACACACTCACAATGGCTAATGCGAACATTCATAACACATATATAATCAGGCTTGCATAGTAAAGGCATTAATTCGAAAACTCACAACCATAACCATATACTTACGTCGAGAATGGGCCAAAACAGACATCATACAATACACGATACAAGTATCATCATGCAGAACTACATACAATATCACATGCATATACCTACCGAGGTATCAAATATCAGTACCTTTCCGTGCATAGTCACAAGAGGTATTATACATGCAACTATCATGCCATAGTACACACGTTCTAGCCAAGAACCAACTGACAAAGTCAAAGCACAACACTTCCGCTGCGCCACTCTGATATATATGATATCATACCGAAGACACTCCAAAGAAGAGACCAAAATAATAACATAACATCGCCTCATCATACGACAATACGAATAAATCTTACATACACTTACTGAGATCCATTAAGTATTAATGCATAATCTCTAACTATCTAAACATGCATAAGATCATCACCCGACGATGCTCATTCGCTAGCTGAAACCACTTACAGAGCTAATACACCTCTACCTTCATAGCATTCAAAGGTCAAGTTCCTAAGATTAAACATATTAGTTCAGATACCCCTAGTACTAACTGATCCGATTCACGTGCTTAAATTTAATGAAACCATGCTGAGTCACATACGTATATACATAATATTCGAATCATATTCATGACATTCTGAAGCTCATAACACATCATATGAAAAATGCGGATAATCGTGTTAGATATAAAATCATACTTACATAATAAAGACATACATTCCAAAGCCCATAGTCACGTTCATATACATATAAACTGATTCCTCAAATCATTATCATGCTCATTCGGATATCACATTCTTATAGTTATTTCAAAGCAAAACAAAATAATAAAGCACCTGCTGAGTCACCATAGTGGATAACGAGTGTACGGGCAGTACCTTACGGGTACAAATCGGCCAAAGGGGTACCTTACAGGTACAAATCAAAAACCATTTCATTTTATCACATTTAAAACATTTTACTGAGGGGGATCTTAAGCAAGATCCAAACACATTAAAAAGGATCACGAGGATCCGAACATATTAAAAGGGTTCGCAAGGAACCAAATGGGGACCTGATCAAGGTCCAAACGTCCAAAGGTGCTGCAGCTAAAGAGACTCTATTAGGCATGCCTAACTATCCACTAGACTGACTCTTGCAGGTCATGCGTAAAACAATTCACGTTTCGAATCGCATAATGCATATATATATATATATAAATATATATTATCATGCATAAACCATAGTACAATAGACATAGAAATACGTTCATAATGTCAGTCATGCATCATACAATTTATGTCGCAAAGCGTATAATATAATTCATGCCAACACACTATACCCATATCTTTATTCTATAGCACCAGGGTCAAGTAGGGGAACACTATTATACCAATACTTAACAATGCAAAGTCTTAATCATGCAATGATACAATTTACACTTAAGCATAGCATAAAATTTCTTAGAGGAGGATCATAAGTACAGATATGCATAATACATTTCACATTTAATATTACATGCTCATGATAAACAACCATGAAATTGGCATTCATAACTCACTCGATTTCAGATGGCAATATGCGATACCACACACAACAACTAACATTAATAAATCACATCAAGCAACCCCACTTCATTCGATATCCTTTAAATGTGTATAACTTAATCTCAACTCATAATTATGCTTACTTATTCATGTTACACATGCTCATACAGATTAAGGTATTATAACCCTTAAATGTCATTTAACTTGACTAGATTCTATTCATACAATTACACCTAATTATTTCATTAGTTTGCATTAATCTTAATCCTATTCATGATTATTTTCCAAGTGATAACTATTCTTATACTCATTTAATAGTCCTAAACATGCATCGGATAGATCCTAGAAAGTTTCGGTGCAATACGGGTTCAATTCAGGAAGAAAAACACATAAAATGGTCAAAATAGAAGGGGTCACGGTGGTAATGAATTCGTTGTGACCGTGAGCTCCAAAAATAAGCATTCTTCCTTCTCTAGCCATTAGTCAAGGTGGCAATGAATTCATTGTGACCGTGACATACAAAAAATTTGCAAAACAGAAAGCAACACTCAGGACTGCTACACTACAGGTTTTTGTTCAGCCTAAAACGACATGTAAACGACCTTTTTAGGAAAAACTTCCTTCTTAACAAATGTTCCCTAGAATGTTAAATTTCAAATGAAATAAATTTCAGATCAATTGGACATCTACAACTTCAGATATGATATAAACGACCTATAGTGTTCAAGTAACCCGACCCAAACAGACACACTAGGGTTTTGGAAAAATTTCTGGATCTTAGATCAAGAATTAGCCCAAGGTCATTTCTAAGACTTTTAAAGGCATGGAAGTAATGGTTCTAATGGCTCAATAATCACATGATTTAGAGATCTAAAACTCTACTTATGATGAAAACAATATACGGAGGTCAGATGAGAACTGAACAAAATTGCCAAACTCACCACAAAACATCAAATTCAAAGAAATCCCCAAACTCATGCATTTCAATACCAACCCTCATATACATTTATATCAATCAACTACATGGATTACTAACACCAATACCTAAATTAATTCATGCATAATCTCATACCCAACACACTCAAATTTCTGGAAAGCAAACACAAATACACACTCATGATCCAAGGAGAATTAGGCAATGACAACTCAACACTCAAATGCAGAAATCAAAGCTCCCAAACATTTGCACACACTCAAAACACACTCCCAAACCTAGAATTAAAGCTTCACTTCGGCCCTCTCACGATCTCACCTTCTCTTTCCCTTTCCTCTTTCTTCCTTCTTCTGATTCTTATACAAAACCCAGCCAAAACACAAAATGAAACCATGAGAACCCCAATCAAAACCCATAAAATGCAGGAGAAGAATAAGAAGAAGAAGAAGCCATAAAAATCCATGATCTTATCTCTTGATTCCCACTCAAAACTCAAGAAAACACAACGAAGAGGAGATGGAAGCAGAAAATGGGAGTAAGAGAGAAAGAGGGGGACGGAAAAATGGAAGCAAGGAAATGAGGAGCTTCCATAGGAAACTTCACCAATTTCAGCCCTCCCTACCTCTCTCTTCCTTTCCCAATTAATGCTCACCAACCCCATGCCATATGTCACCATCCTAAAGGTTCCATCATCCCATCATAACTTATTTACTCTAGTTACCATACACAAAACACACCCAAACAACTCTTATAATAATATCTCCATGGCACCATATCTACAAACCCACACTATAAACGCTCTTAACCCACTTATATCCTACTTCCATACACTGCAAGCACACCATAAAATTCCTCCACTAAACTTATTTAATTAATTCCTTTGCAATTAAGTCCTTAACATCTAAATTCCTCATGTACCAATTTACTGAAATACCCTTAAATTCTCGATTTGGCATGCAAATTCCGACCAGGCCTGTTTTGGGTTGTTACAATCTCTCCCTCTTAAGAAATTTCGTCCCCGAAATTTCCCCGCTAAATGCTTATATCCATACAACCCAAACAAACAAAACCGACTTTTTTTTTAAAATTTTCTAAAATACTATAATTTCAAAACATACCTTCTTTGTCCCAAAATAATTTTTAAAACACTTAAAATATTTTTTTAAAAGTACATTTTTATTTATTTCTAATAAATCAATTTGACAAGGAAATTATCTTTTTCAACTTTCATTTTTGCCTATAAATCGGCACACTTAATTTCATCATTGGATAATCTCGATCTAGGTTGCCTCAGGACCCGGTGTCTACAGGTATATGTCGGAAGCTTATTGGTGCTTGCTTCAAATACGGAAGTTCTGAACATATGGTAGCAAGGTGTCCTCAAGCGTAAGAGAATCTGAGCATGCAGTCGAGAAGAGATAGTGTATCAAACCCTACGGGTGAAAGAAGAGGTAGAATCGAGAATAGAACTGGTCAAGCCGGATAGCAATCGAGCATAGCTTCAGAAACAGTGGAAGGACCTAATGTACCGAAGGGAAAAGTATATGCCATGACTTTGGAAGAGGACAAAAGAGATCAAGATGAGATACCTAGTATGAGTTAAGTTATAGTTACGATTGTTAAAGTTAGTGTCTTGCATAATGTTGTATAACATATGGGGTAGAGTTATAACATGTATAGGTTTGGAAAAAAATTTCGCGGATGAAATTTCTTAAGTGGGGGAGAGTTGTGACATCCCAAAAATCACCCTAGTAGAATTAAGTGTCATTAGTGTAATTGTGTACATGATAATTAGGGTTTACAGCATTGGACTTGATTGAGATATGAAACTAGGGACCCAATTGAAAAGAAATAAAGCATTGTAGTGGCTGAAGTGTAAATTGCAAGATTAGTGATAAGTGGAGATTAAATTAGTGTAATGGTGATTAGTTGAACTTAATTAAGAGTAAATTGAAGTTGAGTGGACTCCAATTGTGAGTGTCTTGGCCGGCCACCTAGCATGAGAGGATTGAGAGGTTGACACCTCATGCATGCATGCAAGCATGAAGTGGTTTAGTGGGTTTATCAGCCAAATTGTTCCTTGTATCCGTCCACTCTCGCTCTCTCTCTATCTTTTCATTGTTTTCCAGCTTCTTTATCTCTTCTTTACTTCATTGTTACCTCTTTCAATTGCATGTTGAGTTTGGGAGTCAATTTGGTTAGTGATGGGATGTAGCTAGCAAGGTAGAGTTTACTTACTTGATTATCTTTCTTCTACTCGTTCTTTGAGCTTCGTTGAGTTGTAAATTGTATTTTGAATGTAAATTGTGCATGTGAGTTGAAGAAGGGAGTAGAGCTGCCAAGGGTAAAGAGAAAGTGCAATAGAAGAGTAAAGGAAAGAGTGTTCCAAGAGGTTAAGGATTGTGTGTGTATTGATGTGTTTAATGTGTGAAAATCATTGTTAAGGATATGTGATAGTGTTAGTTGGCTTGAATGAATTAATGAACAAGTGTATAACGGCTATTGAAATGAAACTAGTGATATTGAAATGTAGTGAGTAGTGAAGATATTGCCATGATATGTTGCTATGTGTGATCTTGAATTTGTATAGATGAACATGTTAAAGTTGTATAATGAAGTGTTGAAAGATTCATATGAGAGTTTGATTGTGTGTTATGGCATGTAAATGAAGAGATAAAGTATGCTTGTGTAGTGAAAAAGGGTTGACAAAGCAAGAGAATGCAAGAATGAAAAGTGTAAGAAAAAGCACAGATGTGTCTTGGTAAAGCACAGCTGTGTCTTGGAAATTTGGCAGGAGTCACGGTGACAACCAATGTGGTTGTGACCGTGAGTTGTCAAATTGAGCATTTTGTTTTGTGTTGAGTGTATGTCACGGTGGCAACCAGACTTGTTGTGACCGTGACCTACCCCAAAAATGCATTCTGTCCGTGAGTTGGTGATATGTCACGGTGGCAACCAAAGTGGTTGTGACCGTGACCTACCACAAACTACATTCTGTTTTGGGATTTCAGTATATCACGGTGACAACTAGGTTGGTTGTGACCGTGACCCCTCTATATTGGCAATGCAACCCTATTGTATTTGGATGTGTATTTGATGAAACTATATCCATGATTGAGGACCTTATTGTATGAGCATTATATCAATGTTAAATGAAGTTTATATGCATACAACTAAGATGACTATGCGAATTGGAGATGCATGATAGCCTAACTAAGTTTGAGTGCATCATTATGCGAATATACCCCTATGCGAATTATAGATGCATGATTAGCCTAACTAAGCTTGATTGCATCATTATGCGAAATAAATTACATATGAGGGAAGTTAACTCATGTGCTTGGATTTTAACATGCGAATGAGCATTATCATGAGAATGAACCATGTCATGCGAATGAATTCAGTTACACGAATAATTATAACATGTGAATGAATGATGACGTGAATAAGTATGTGTAGTGAATGAACAAATAAACCTTTAAGCCTGTAGTTGAGTCGTGGATAAATAAGCATGCTTATGAAGGGCTAGTGATTTGTAGCTGCTAGCGTGACACCGACGGGTGTCTAATGATTGATACCGACGGGTATCCAGTGATATAGTGTTCGAGACCTCGGTCTCTAGTGTTTATTAAATAGTGTACCCGTATCCACCTCTAAGACATTGCAGGCTATTAACATTTAAATGTTTAAAGATGTTAACATGATATCCATAATTGTGTTCCATTTATGTAATGTTAGTGTTGTTCTCTCAATAGTGAATTATTAATACCATGCTAGTGATATCATGTTAGTGAAATCAATGTATTGTTAGTGTAGCCTTTATTGGCATAGTGAAGTGATTATTGATCCTGGCAAGTGAATAATGCTTATAGCATTTTATAGACATCACATGAGCTTTTGTGTATTGGCATGCTAGTGTAATATTGATCTAATGATTTTATATGATATGCCATAAGTGTTAGGCATGTTCTTTATTGTATAGTGCTTTGTGAATGTTTTGTTAGTGCTTGTTTCTACATCCCCACTAAGCGTTATGGCTTAGCACGGGTGCTTGTCTCTCCTGTAGGTCGTAGATTTGAGTCGCATTTTGGAAGGTTTCTGCAGGCCACCGTAGGAGCGCTAAGGGTCATTTTTGAATGTAAAGATTTTGGATTATAAAGCTTCATTTTTGTAATTGTTATTCTTTTTGTACTCGTATAGTGTTATAAGTAGCATATTGTAGTGAAGCTTGTAATCTACAATAGTGAACAGTGAATAATTAGTGATGGTGTATAACCCAGTGGAATGCATGACCCGTAGTCATTAGTGCATGTTAATATGAATAGTGGTGATAACAGGGATTAAATAATGTTAGCTATATGATAATTGCATGCTTAGTGTCGTGTAGCGCTCCCTTGTCCTTCCATGGGGCATTGGGGCGTTACATTCGGGGCCCCCGGGGTTCGGCGCGTGTCACACCATGAAAATATTAAAAAGAAATAAAAAGAAAAATTAAAGCATATGCTACATGATACTTTTAAATTCTTCTAATTGAGCATACAAAAGTTAATTATTAACATCAAATTAACCTCAAAACCTAGTCAAGATTAACATGTAAAGAAACAACTTATAAATGTGGAGAAAATAAAAATAAAACATACATACATATACTCAAAATCAAAATGAAATAACACCAACCACGAACAATCATGCATATCACACAATATCAGAAAATAAACATGTAACATCCCGTTTCCCACCCTAGTAATTTTGAGCTATGTTGCTGTGTGTATTTTTGCATGTGTTATTTTTTAATTTTGGAGTCCATTGCATGAGGTAATAAGTTGTTAGGTTGTATTAGCATGTTTTGGTGTGTGAGTATGAGTTGTGTTTGGGTGTGTTGAGTAGAAGAGAATAGCTAGGGTGTGAATTGTTAAAACCCACCAAGATGTTGACATGTGGCAAGTGGTAGGCTTTATAAGCCAAAGAGAGAGAAAAAGAGAGAGAGAGCAGATTTGCCCCTCTGCCATTTCCTCCTCCTCCATGTCTTCTTCTTGATTTTCTTTTCTTTCTTTTGCTCCAATTGTTGATGGATTTTGGCAATTCAAGTGTTAGCAAGTAAGTGAGTTTCTTCTTCTCTTCCTTCTTCTTTTCTCTTTGTGATCCCCATAGGTGTGAGTGTTCTTGTGCTTGGGTTTTGAGTTTTTGCATGTTTTTGGTTTGTTGGTTTAGAAACACCTGTTAAGGAGCCCAAGGGGAAAGAAAAATCTAGTGGTAGTGAAGCCCCTTGATTTTATAGAGCAAAGGATCAAGGTTTGGGAATGTTCAATTTGTGCATTTTTATTTGATTTGTGATATTATGTTTGATTGTTATAAAATTGATGTATGCATGTAGTTGAGCATGTGCTTAAGGGTATTATAAGTAGTATTATTGAAGTGCTTTGTTGTATTGTGAAGTTTGGGGGTGATTGTGGGTTTGTCTCGCTCAAAATTCTGGGTTTGTGAGGATCTACAAGGCGGTATGAATTGGGCATACCACCATGTGATCGTATTTTGTGCTTTAGTATTCTTGTCCGGGATTTTACACGGCGCTAAGGACTTTGCATACTGCCGTGTAAAGTCATTCTGTTTTAAAGGAGTTTCATTGTGCATTTTACATGGCGGTAAGGGTCTGGTCATACTGCCATGTAAATGTATTCTGTTTCTGGGGAACTTTGGCTCGGCAAGCCACATGGCGGTATGGTTTCTCCTTACCACCGTGTGGAATGTCTTACATGGCGGTAATAATTTATCATACCGCCGTGTAAATGCCCTCTATTTTGAGAAATAGAACTTTTGATTTCTGTATATTTTCGTCCCTTTTAAACTTGTTTTTGCTTTCAATCTATACCTAGTGGCATCTCATCTATTGAATTTTATGGAATTGTATTTTTTTTGCTTCATCTAATTATGTTAATGTTTTGTTTCGATTTTGAAATGTGTTATGCATAGCCTGCAAGTGTCAATTAGTGGATAATTAGGCATGCCTAAAGAGTTCTGTTAGCTGTAGCCCCAATGTGTTCTGGACCCTGATCAGGTCCCCATTTGGATCCTCATGATCCTCAATGTGTTTGCATCTTGTTTAAGATCTTCAATGTGAAAATGTTTTTGGATGAAAATAAAAAAATTGCTTTTGATCGTACCCACGGGTACTAATGTGTTTACTCACTATCCGCTATTATGAGTTTGCAGGCGTTTATGTGATTCTTATTTGTTGAGGAATTGATTGGTTTCATAAGTGATATGTATATATATATATATATTATGAACTTTCACTTAATGCTATACGTGATGTGTATTGTTATCCTTTTGGTATGGTATGTTTGCTTGTGGCATATGTATGTGTTTGTTTTGATGACCATTGTGAATGGCTGTCCATATTTGTGTTTTCCCCACTAAGCGTTATCGTTTAGCATGGGTGTTTCATCCGTGCAGGTGTGAAAGTAGAGGAGTTTTTGGGAGTGTCTCCCAGGCCAGACCAACACAGTAGGAGTGCAGATTTGGGAAGATTAGATTTTGTTATTGTATATCAGTTGTAATCTTTTGGTTTTATTATTGTGTAACTTTCTTTTGTGCTCCTTCAACTATGTAGTCCTGGAAATCTTGTAATTATTGTAAAGGCACCTTTGTAATGGCAATTTTTTTTTTAATGAACTCTTGGTTTTATCAATGGAATAATTATGAGAGAGTTATGCTTTAAATTCTCCTTTGTTATTTATTCTTTTATTTAGTTATTTGTATTATTTTTGTATCTATATTTATTTGTTGATTTTTGGTGACACCCTTGTCCATACGGGTGTTCACTCCCTTCGTGGGTGAGCTCCCTTATATATGAGTATGGGGTGTTACAAAACGCATGCTATAGAACCTAAACAAACACACGCGCATAAATATAATCACAAAGTCTAATATCCCTCCCCCTCATTTAAAATTTCACTTTGACCCCAATGTAAAACCTAAAATGGCAAGAAAGGTTAAGAAAAACTCCCCTCAAGAAGTGCCCCTAGGCGAGCCCGGTGGCAAAGGAGTGAACTCAAAATTTTGCTTGCGAAAGAAGGACATCAACTTGCGGTGCATCGACTTTTGACAGCGTCTCAAATCCTTAAGGTAAGTCTCAATTTCGTCCACCCTTGCAGTAAGATTTTTGTTAGCAGCATCCATAACATCTAGACGATTGAGGACCTACTGCCAACCCACAGAACTAGCTCTTTTATGAGCCCCAGAAACTAAATCATCATCCTCGAAATCATCGCCAAAGGAAGCTTCATTAACAAGTGCCTTTGCCTTAATCTTTCCCACCAAGGACTTGGTATTACGTTCTTCAAAAGACCAAAATCTGGGCAGCCAACCAACCCTCGTAATCAACTGTGAATTCTTCGAAAACACCACATCAAGCAGCTCAATTCTTTCATCATCTTCTAGTTCAAAACCACTTAATTGCCCCAAACACCCAAAATAATGCCAGTCACCATATGAATCCCATCCCCGCCGTTTTATTCTTTGACTCAGAAGTTGTGTATAAGCCATCAAAAATGAAGGAAATGGAACACGAAGTCCGTTTAGCCTGCAACAATGACAGCACAAAAAGATCATTTGTTTGGACTTTGTTACTCTCAACTCCTCCAAACAAGCAATTACACAAATACATGTGAAAAAGGAGGATAACATTACTTTGAAATAACCTATTAGATGAATTTTTAGGTGTAAAACCATCTAAACCAGTTAATTTCCTCAAACAATCAGTTGGTTCAAAATGTTGAGGAACGAAAACTTGTCCATTTAAAGGAAAGCCAAACCAATCATGCATCTCACTAAAACAAAACATATACTTATTTCCCTTATGCCTAAACTTAAACAGGACTTTTCTATTATCAACATAAGCTAAAGTAACAAAACATTCAGGAGCCCAATCTCTCCTAATAGGCAAAGACATGTGTGCAAAGTTTTCCCATTTCATAAATTTCAACAGTTTGCCAAATTCTTGACTAATAGAAAGTGTATCTAACAAATCAAAATCAAGATGCATCATACCCACAATCTCTTTCATAGAAAATATTGAAATTGTTTACCTTCTTCATCAGAAAAAATAAGAAATGGACACTTATATAATCTAGAAAGAAAAGTAGAACCTATTGGTTGAGAGGAAGAAGAAACATCCTTCCCAGAACGTTTATAAACCATCTTCTTGAAATGAACCATTGTAAATCAAAGAAAATTATTTGTAGAGGAAGAAAATGCAGAAGAAATGTAATCAAAAGCTAAAATTTTTGAAAAGAAAAGCTTATGTTGGGGGATTTGTAAAGAAAAGCTATAATTTCTTAGATGAAAATGAGTAGAGAAAGTGAAAAGGTAGGTTTGAAGTGGGAAGAGATGGATATAAAAGGTTTAAAATCTGCCCAGATTTTAAAAATCTGCCTAGGGTCTCACTCAAGATATATGTCGCGCTCGCGACAGAAGCTATTCTTTGAAAAACAAATACCAGCCATAATAGAAAGTCGTGAACGTGATGAATGTCGCGCACGCGACAAAGAAGAAAGCTACAAAAACATTTAAATTTTTCAAAAAGAACTCAAATTTTCTAATTGATACACCTATGGATTATAAACAAAACATTAAAAATAGAATCACATAAAATACATAGAAAAATAAAATAAATAACAAAAATAATAGTAATTATAATAAAATAAAAAAATTATGCATTTATTTAACCAATTTTTTCAACTAAACCTAAAAAAATATAAAAAACATCTCGTCCATGAAAATCACCATGCAAATATATTTCATAATGCTAACCATTTGCTTTGAATAATTCTCCTTATCATTTTTTAACTCTAAAGATCCATGTTCAAAAACTTAAGTGACTGCAAATGGACCACTCCAATGAGATTTAAGTTTCCTTGGGAATAACCTTAACCTCGAATTATAAAGAAGTAACTTATCCCTGACCTTAAAATTCTTATGATGAATATGTGCATCATGCCATTTCTTAGTTCTCTCTTTATAAATTTTTGCATTTTCATAAGAACTAAGTGGTATTTCATCTAATTCATTCAATTGCAAAAAGTGCTTAGAACAAGCTAATTGCAAATCATAATTCAAAGTTTTAATCTCCCAAGATGCTTTATGCTATAATTCAATAGGTAAATGACATGTTTTTCCAAACACTAACCTATAAGGAGATATGCCAATAGGGGTTTTAAATGCTGTATGCTATGCCCATAATGTATCATCTAACTTATGCGCCTAATCTTTCCTTGAATTTGAAACTATTTTTTCGAGGATCCATTTCCAACTCCCTATTAGACACTTCTACTTGACCACTTGTTTGTGGGTGATATGGTGTAGCTTCTTTGTGGTGAACCCCGTACTTATACAACAAAGAAGAAAAAGAATGGTTAATAAAATGTGTACCTCTATCACTTACAATTGCTCTAGAAACTCTAAATCTAGAAAATAATTTCTTTAAGAACTTGATTACCACTTTGGAGTCATTTGTTGGTACAGCTATAGCCTCTACCCATTTGGAAACATAGTCAACTCTAACCAAGATATAGTTTTATCCAAATGAAGTAGGAAAAGGACCCATAAAGTCAATTCCCCAAATGTCAAATATTTCTACCTCTAAAATATTAGATAAAGCCATCTCATCCCTTTTTCCAATATTACCAACTCTTTGGCAATGATCACATCGAGCAACAAATGAACTGGCATCTCGGAATAATGTAGGCCAATAGAATCCACATTCAAGCACATGAGTTGCTATCTTAGTACCTCCGTTTTGACCTGCATACAAACCTGAATGACAATAAGTTAAAGTATTGAAATATTCTTCCTCGCGTACACATCTCCTTATTGACTGAATATAGCTCCTCTCAAATATAGTGGTTAGCATTCGAATAGAACTTTTTCCTTTGTTAATAAGTCAAATCATGTGGCAAAATTCCTACAGCAATAAAACTAACAAAATCAGCAAACCATGCATTACTTAAATGCCTTTCCAACAGTAGGGCTTCATTCAAAAATGCTTCATTGATCTCATCCGAATCCCCCATAGGGCCTTGGTCATTTTCCAATCTTGATAAATGATCAGCCACTAAATTTTTAGATCCCTTTTTGTCCCTTACTTCAATCTCAAATTCTTGCAATAATAAGACCCAACGAATTAATTGTGGCTTGGCTACTTTCTTTGCAAACAAATACCTTAGAGCTGCATGGTCAATATATATGATAACTTTTGATCCTAATAAATAAGAAAGAAACTTGTCACTTGCAAAAACTACAACAAACATTTCTTTTTCTTTTGTGGTGTAATTTAATTTAGGGCCAGATAATGTGTGACTAGCATAATAAATAACATGAAGACGTTTATCTCTTCGTTGACCTAATACACAACCGATTGTTAGGTCACTTGCATCTCACATTATCTCAACCGGTAAACTCCAATCAGGGGAAGTGATAATTGGGGCACTTACAAGAGCCAATTTCTAGTTCTCAAAAGCTGCAAGGCATTCAGCTGAAAAATTAAAAGGGACCATGATCCGCACCGACTCCCGGGCTGCCCCGAACTGCCATTTTGGGACTTTCGGGATGAGGTTCATAAGAACTTGTAAGAAATTACAAGTACATCCATTTTGGACAACAAGGAGGTTTCTTGGAGTCGCCCCCCAATAGAACATTGGGAAAGGTTGTCTAGCCTCAGTGAGCCTAAGACAACGCTGCTATGTCCATTATAGGCAAGTCGGAGGTGTCTTGGAGGCTTCCACCCTAATGATAGGATGGTCCTCTAGCCTCACGCTTAGGCAAACCAGAGGTGTCTTGGAGGCATCCACCCTAATAGAACATTAGGATGGCCCTCTCGCCTCGTGGCACCTAGGATTGTGCAATTTTAAGCATTTTACGAAACACAAGAGGTGTCCTGGAGGCCCCATCCCAATAGAACATTGAGATGGCCCTCTCGCTTCATTGAGCCCAAATGCCAAAGAAGGTTCAGGACTTCCCATTTATTCATACCTTGGTTAGGTTTATAGTTGAGTTTTGAATTTATCGTTTCATCCCATTTCTCATTGAATTTAATGCAATTAAATTAAAGCGCATATTGTCCATTCAGGGAAAGCAATAAATAAATAAAGCATAATTAAAGTAAAGTGCATAAAAATAAATTACAATAAAACTAAGGGCAGAATACAACCCCCATTGTAAATAAAATATAAATCATACATAAAACGGGCTATTTGTTAAAGATGAGGACATTGGTCCTCTCATGCATATTTATTATAAAAAAATTTTAATGTGACAATTTTTATTTTGGATGGAGAAAATTGGGACATTGGTCCCATTTTTATTAGGAAAGATTCCAAGTTAATTAATAAAAATGTTTTTGTGATTTTCTTTTTAGCGTGCCTAAAATAAATAATTTTATAAGAAAATTACATGGTAGAATAAATGAAAAGGCAAATAAATAAAATATTGCAAATAAAGCAAATAAATATTTAACCCAAACGAGCCTTCTGGATCTCCTCGTGTGCTCGCAAAAACGTCCAAGTAAAGAAAACGAGTTTTTGGAATAAAGATAAACACAAATGAAATAATGTTAGTAATTAAATCAATAAGATCAATTAAACGCATAAAATAATAAATAACAAATTAAAACAAATAAAATGAGATGACATCAAAAGAATGATAAATGAATTAAAATGTTAATAAACCAAAATAAATGAGAAAAATGCATTATGAATGACAAAGGAATTAAAGGATGTGATTGAAATAAAATAAAATATGTTAATGAATTAATACATAAAAATATGAACATGATAATAATAATAACGAATAATGAAAGTAAACAAATAATTGAATAAATAATAAATATATAACAATAACCATGAAAAAGAATGATAAAAAATGAATAAAAGAATGATGAAAATAATTAAATGAGTAACATGATTAATTAATGTTATCCCAATTAACATAAAACATTTACATGGCAAAAAGATCAATCAAAATGAATTAATTAATTACATGTTAAAATAATAGTGAGGAATCAAAGCAAAAATAATATATAAACATATTAAATAAAGCGAATATAAAATAATAGAATAAATAAATAAATGAAAATAGTAAAAATATACATGTTAATTAATTTAATATAAACAAAAATAAATAAAAGAGAATAAAAAAAAGATCAAGCTTAGAATGTTTACCCTCAGAGTTTCGGATTTGATGAATGTAAAATGATGATTGATTTCCTTGTTCGTGATATGCAAGATTAGAGTAGAATATGATAAAATGTTAGAATTTTATTCGGAAAAAAAATATCTTTGAAAAATGATGAAAGGAAAATCAAAAATTCTTCAAGAAAAAAGAATTGATCTCTTTGCCTAAAGAATTATTTTTTTATTGATAAAAATGTTCTCAAGAACAAACAACTATTTTGTTTGTCTCAAGAAAAAAATTATTTGTGAAAAAAACTTGTTTTTTAGAAAATCAAATGAAAAATTAGATTTCAAGAACAAATATTTATTTTGAATGTCTCAAAACCAATTTTTCATCAAAAAAGGGATTCAAAATAAAAAAAAACCTTGAAAAAAGTTTAGTTGAAAACAAATAACAAGTAAAAAAAATGAATTTTGAGAACAAATATTTATTTTATTTGTCTCAAAATTAAATTCCATCAATAAAACTCCTTCTAAAAATATATTTAGAAGAAATTCTATCGGAAAAAGAAGAAGAATTGATGAATTTTTCTTTTTATTTTTGTTGGGGAAAACTAAAAACCTAGAGAGAATTTGTTGAAGAAGCAGAAGAGAAAAAACTAAAGAATAAACCCTAAAAAATCCCCCCCCCCCCCCCTCATTTCTTCATCTTTTTCTTTTTATATAAAGAAAAAATAGAAAATAAAATTAATTAAGGGAAAAACTAATTAACTAATTAATAATATAATTTATCTAAGTTTAAAAATGGAAAAAAAAAACTGAAAACCCCTTAAAAAAGGGATAAAAAAAATCAATTTTGTGGAAAAAAATCGGAAAAAAAATGATTTTGGGCGTCTGCAGTGGAAAAGGGCGTCCGAAGCCCGTCGCTGGCGAGTGACGAGCT
The DNA here is from genome assembly GCA_947683425.1 of Excoecaria cochinchinensis. NCBI lineage: Eukaryota > Viridiplantae > Streptophyta > Magnoliopsida > Malpighiales > Euphorbiaceae > Excoecaria > Excoecaria cochinchinensis. Next base: position 8,017,488 of record CANTUQ010000055.1, read on the forward strand.
GCCAGCATGCGTGCTGCGCACTGGCAGGCGAGACGGGCGAGCGACAGCTCGGCCGTCGCGCGCATAGGAGCTGCGAGCGCGCGCTGCCGCAAGGCGCCTCTCGATTTTTTTTTTATTTTATTATTAAAAATTAACTAAAAATACTACAATTTCTAAATCCCATTTTTCAAATCTATTTTTAAAAAGATTTTTTATTATTTTTTAATTTTTTCACTCTAAAATGCAAATTTGACAAAGAAATCACCACTTTCAACCTTTTTGCCTGTGACAAGACATCTTATCATCATTGGGTAACTCTGATCTGGGCTGCCTCATGACTTGGTGTCTATAGGGACATCCTTGACTAAAAGGTTAGTCGATGGTTTGGCAATTAAAGAAAAATTCTTTATAAATCACCGATAAAAGCAAGCATGACCTAAGAATGACCTAATACCTTTAATTGTAGAAGGTAGTGGTAACATTTCAATCAACTTAGTTTTAGCTCTATCAACTTAAATTCCCTTCTTAGAAATTTTATGACCTAATATGATTCCCCCATTTACCATAAAATGACACTTCTCCCAATTTAGTAACAAATTTGATTCCTAACACCTAGACAAAACTCTATCTAAATTATGCAAGCATAACTCAAATGAGTCACCATATATAGAAAAATCATCCATAAAAACCTCCATAATTTCCTCAATCAAATCTCCAAAAATGGTAGTCATGCACTTTTGAAAAGTTGTTGGTGCATTACACAATCCTAAAGGCATCCTTTTATATGCAAATGTACAGTAAGGAAAAGTAAAAGTTGTTCGTTCTTGGTCACTTCAGTAAATAAAAATTTGAAAATAGCCAGAAAAACCATCAAGAAAACAATAAATTCTTTCTAACATTAGATCAATAAATGGTAAAGGAAAATGATCCTTCCTTGTGGCTGTATTTAAATTACAATAATCAATACAAACCCTCCATTCGGTGGAGCTTCGTGGAGGGATCAACTCCCCATTCTCATTTTCAACTACAGTCATACCCACCTTTTAGGTACACAATTCATCGGACTCACCCAATCACTATCCAAAATTGGATAGATGATTCTAGCATCAAGTAATTTTATTATTTCCTTTTTAAGTACTTTTTTCATATTTGGTTTCAGTTTCCTTTGTCTATCTGCTTTTGGTTGATAACCATCTTCCATATGTATTCTATGCATAACAACATTAGGGCTAATCCCCCTTAAATCAGAAATTTGCCATCCAATACTTTTAATTCTTGTTCTAACAACTTGGATAAGTGCAATTTCTTATGGCAAAGTAAGTATATTAGAAATTATAATTGGCAAAGTATTGTTGTTACCAAGAAACGCATACCTCAAATGGCTAGGTAACACCTTTAATTCAACATACGGATGACTTACAATAGATGGTGGAACTGGTTCCTCATTCCTATAAAACAGCTCAGGTCGATGATTATATTGTTCCACTTCTTCATGAGCCTCCTCTCCAATGCTTGCTTCCTCTTTAGCATCATTCTCCAAAGTTTCTATCACACAAGCATCAATTAGATCAAGTTTCATACAAACATTTTCATCCATTGGATACTTAAGTGCTCTATCCATATGATACTCAATGCTATCATCTCCAATTCTCAAGATTAACTTTCTTTCCGACACTTTATCTAATGCCCTACCAGTATTCATAAATGTCCTGCCCAAAATTAAAGGACAATTCACATCAAATGTGAAATCAAGGATAACAAAATCAATACGAAAAATAAACTTGTCTACTTTCACAAGAACATCTTCAATTATTCCATATGGTTTCTTAATTGATTGATCAGCTAATTGCAAAACCATAAAAGTACGTTTAATATCTTCCAATCCTAACTTCTTGAAAATAGAAAATCGCATACGATTGATGCTAGCACCTAAATCACAATGACACCATGGAAATTCTATATTTCCTAACTTACAAGATATAGTAAAACTGCCAGGGTCTTTTAATTTAGTTGGTAAGTTATTGGTGATTATAGAACTACAATCTTCTATAAGTGAAATAGTAGATAAATCCTCCCAATTTCTCTTCTTTGAAATTAAATCTTTCAAAAATTTTGCATAGTTAGGAATTTGAGAAATTGCTTCAACAAATGACAAATTAATATGCAAATTTTTAAAATTTTCAACAATGGTTAAGAATTGCTTATCCGTATCCTTATGCTTGAGTTTTGCAGAAATGGTGGATGAGGTTGATGAATTTTTGCTTTGGAATCCCCCTCTATCGCGCTCGTGCTTGGTGTCACGCCCGTGACCTTTTTCGGAATCTCTTCTGTCAAGCTCGCGCCTGGTATTGCGCTCGCGATAGAAGATTTAGTTGCCTCCTCTTCTTTTCTCTTCTGCAAATTGTCAACTGATTTATCCAAATTAAAATCATTCATATTTTTTTTACCTGACCTCAATGTTATTGCTTTCATTTTCTCTCTTGGATTATCCTTTGTATTACTTGGAAGACATCATTGAATTCTAGAAGGCATAGCATTTGCAATTTGTCCCAATTGAAATTCCAAATTATGAATTGATGATGCTTGATGCTTTGCTATCTGATCAAATTTTGATTCAAGCCTCTTATGGTTTTTATCTTGAGAAGTAATCTTTATGTTAATACCCTCAAGAAATATATCCATCCTTATTTCAAGTGCTCTAAATCTATCTTGTGGTTGCTGAAAACCTAATGCTCCTCAATTTTGGTTGTTTCCCTGTGAAAAATTAGGATGGTTACGCCACCCTAGATTATATGTATTAGAGTAACGGTTGCCATGACCTTGGCCTTAAACAAAATTGACTTGCTCCTCCATACTACCCATACCTAAACTACAATCATTGCTATTATGCCCTTGTTGACCACACAAAGTACATGAATTTGGTGGAGATGCTACCATACTCAAACTGTCAATCTTATAAGTCAATACTGCCACTTGAGCCTGCATGGGTGAAGAAAGTGATACCTTTGCTCTTTTTGTAAGCCACATGCAATTATTTGTAGCCATCTCTTCAAGTAACTCATAAGCAGCATTCGTAGTTTTTCTCATAAGAGATCTATCCAAAGCTGCATCTATTGTTCCCCTAGTTGTATGATTCACCACATTACACATTATAAAAAGTTTGCATGAGTAATTCCTTAGGAAGATTATGGTGTGGACAACTACATTGAAGTTCCTTAAACCTTTATCAAGCTTCTCCCTTGTGGTTATAGATCCTTGTGGAAGGGAATTAAGCCATGCTTTAGCTTTATCTTTTAAAGTGAAAGAGAAAAGCCTAAGTTTTATTGCATCCGTTGGTACAACATTTATCTTAAATGTGTCATAAATCTCAAGGAAATTTGCTAAATGAGCATTAGGATTCTCATTTGGCAATCCATAGAATTGTATACTATTTTGTACCATTTGTAATAAAGAGGGCTTAATCTCAAATTAGTTAGCATTTACTGTAGGACGAATTACTCCTTGTTGAGTATTATTCAATGCTGATGTAGCAAAATCCATTAGTCTTGGTTGTTTTTCCATGATGAGTCTCTTTTTGGTTGATTTCCGGTTTTGTGAAATAAATTTTTCAATTTCTGGATTTAAAGGTTCAAGTGTTTCTTTTGATTTCCGGGTTTGAGGCATAAACTTGAACTATTAAATCTACAAAATAAAAACAAACAAAATAATTAATTAGATCTTTAAGCCAAAATCAAAATTCAAGTATAATAATGGCAATAAACAAAAAATTATTCTTCGACAACGACGCCAAAAAGTTGTGTGAAATCTGTAAGTGCAAGATTTCCCTTATAGTAATTAAGATATCGATCCCATCAGGAATAATGAATTTAGTGCTCACTATTACTTATTTTCTATTTTGTTTATAGTTTTAACAATTTGGTGTTTAGTCTAAACTACTTTTTATTATGACATAAAATAAACCTACTTTAAATGTAAAGGAAAGTGAGAAATAAAATCAATGATTTTTAATAGAATGAAACTTGATAATTATTCTCTTATTATAATATTTGTTTCAAAGTTAAGTTGTGTTATATTCCTAATTCATTCTCTTGATATAAATTTTAATTCCTAAAATATGCAAATATGATTTCTAATTCTTGATTCTCATTATAGACTTAGATTAGCATATGCATATATTCTAAGAACATTTAATCAACCTTTAACAATTATCTTAAGCATCCTAATCTCTCTAGTGATGATAATGATAATGAATTTCTAGTAGATTTAAGTAAGAACATATCTTTCGACTACTGTAGACACCGAGTCCCTAAACAGCCCATATCAAGGTTACCCAATGATGAAATTAATGCTTGTTCATAGGCAAAAATGTTGGAAGTGACGGTTTCCTTGTCAAATTTCTTTTAGAAAGAAAAGAATAAAAAATATATATATAAAAAATGGGAGTTGGAAGTGATAGTGCTTTTTGTAAAAATAGTTGATAAAAAAAAAATTCGGCCATCGGCGTGCAGCGGGCGTCGCTCGCCTGCGTGCAGTGCTCCCCGTGGAGCTTGCACAGGCATCGCTCGTGCGCATAGCGTGTGCCTGACGAGCGTCTCTCGCCTGTCGCTCGCCCCCTGGGCACCATTTTTGACCGAAATGTGTGATTTTTAGCCCAAAATTAATTTTTTACCCCCTTTTTAAGGAATATTTTGATTGAATTAAGGATTTTTTTTCTTAATTAATTAGATTTTCCTTTTTTTTTTTGTGATTTTCTTCTTGAATAGAACTTCTCTAAAGAAATTTTAAGGAAATTTTCTCCACCAAAAATTATTCTTTAGACAAATAAAATAATTATTTGTTCTTAAGACCTAAATTTTCTTTAAAATTTTTTCCTTCAACAATCTTTTTGCAATTTTTCTTTTTAAAGAAAAAGTTCAAATTTTTATTTTTCTAATCTCATTTTTGCTAATCAAGACAAGGAAATCCACAATATTCATTCCTTCATCAAATTCAATTCTGAGGGTAAATATTCTGAGCTCAAATTGATTTTATATTTTTTATTATTTTTTTATTTATAATCAAGCCATCACCATGTATATCTTTAAATCTAGTGTGTATTTATTTATTTTATGTGATTTTCATTCTTTCTCATTTACTTTATTTTTCATCTTTCATTTTGTTATTTATTTAGTTGTTATTATTATTATTATTATTATTATTATTATTATTATTATTATTATTATTATTATTATTATTATTATTATTTATGTTTTTTTATGAGTGTTAATTTGTTAATATGATAATTTATTTGTTTTATTATGTCATTTAATTTATTTGTCATTCATAATGTACATTTTATTTATTTTAATTTATTATTTATTATTTTATGTGTTTAATTGATTTTCTTGATTTAATTACAACTATTAATTTTATTTGTGTTTGTTTTTGCTTTCAAATCTTTGTTTTTCTTTATTTGAGTACCTATGCAAATGAAGGAGGGGATACAAGGGATTTATTTTGGTTGATTTATCAATTTTTGTTATTTATATTTTTTTTATTTTGCTTTTAATTTATTTTGTCATGTAATTAGTAATAAAATTATTTATTTTATGCACATTTAATTAAAAATTATAAAAACATTTATATTAATAAATTTGAGATTTTTTCTAATAAAAGTGGACCAGTGTCATAATTTTCAGCCAATAAAATATTACTTTCAAAAGGAGAATTAATTTTCATAAAATGATATCACTCAACCCGATTTTCTTAATAAATACTTAAAAATAATTCTCCAATTTTTAAGTGTGCATGAAGGAACTAATATTCCTACCGGGAATAAATATCCTAATTTATTTATTTGATTTTGTCATTTATTTATTCATTTTTCTATTTTGGGGGATCATATTTTTTGTCCCAATTTCATGTTGTCATATATTTTTATTTCTGTTTATTTATTTTTACTGCTTTCCTCATTACTTGAATGTGCCTTTAAATTAATTTGGATGATGTGTGTGATGCGCGCCGGACCCGATCAGTTCCCGGAATGCCCGGTTTTAGGGCCAAAAAGGGGTTTGCGTCTATTGATCTTGGACAACATGAGATATTTTGGACACCTCCTCCCAATAGAACACTGAAAAGATCATCTAATCTCATGAAGTCTTTTGGCACTTTTGAGGTATTTTGGAGTCACCACCATATTTATAAAAAATTGAAAAAATTCGGCTAATCTCGGAGGTCTAAACCGGAGAAAGATTCGGAACTTTACTTTTATTAATGCCTTAGTTAATTATAAATTGGTTTTTAATTTAAAATTTTTATCTCTCTTCTCATACGGTCATGCAAAAAAAATAAAACGCAAATCAAGCACGAAAGAAATCAGTAAAGAAAGCGGTAAAATAAAGCAAGCCACAAAAAATAAAGGAAAGATAAAATTGGGACAAAATACAATCCCTCAAAAAAAGGTATTTAAAATTTGGGACAAAAATACAATCCCCTAAATAAAATTAAACAAAACGTAAATAAATAACAAACTTGAATAAGGAAATAAATATTCATAAATCGGAATATTATTTAAAATAGGAACATTGGTTCCTTCATGCTCACTTTAGAAAATCGAAAAGTTATTTTTGGTATATTTTGGGAAAATCAGGATGAGTGATCCCATTTTAAGAAATTTAACTCTTTTTTTTAAAGTCAATTTCTATTGATTAAAATTAAGACATTGGTCCCATTTTACTAGAAAAAGATCTCAATTTATTAATATAAACTTTTTTTGTGACTTTTAATTAACGTGCATAAAAATAAATAAATTTATTACATATTACATAATAAAAACAAATAATGAGAAATAAATAAAATGCTAAAAAGACAAATTCCACTAAAATGGTGTCTTTAAATATCTATGGGCTCCCACTTGACATTAGAAAAGCTCACGCATAAAAAAAATAGGTACTGAAAATAAAAAAAAAACACAAATGAAATTGATGTTAGAAATAAAAATAAATTTGAACATATAACATATGAAAATGGAAAAATAAATAAAATAAAATGTGTCATGTATGACAAATCAATTAAATGACATAATAAAAATAAGTAACATAACATATTAACAATTCAATATGCATAAAAACATACATAATATTTATAGACCTGTCAAATAAAGCCCAAGCCCAAAAACCCTGTCCAACCCGCCCAACAAAATAGATTCAAAACCCCGCCCAATTAAAAAGATGCCCATTTAAATCCGCCCAAATCGCACTCATTTAAAACTGAATCCGTTTGAGGCATTTGGCAAAGCCCAACAGGCCTTAACTGCAGTATTTAACAAAAATAATTTTTTTCTTTCTCTTTTATTTTTCTGAGTTCTTTTTCTTCTTCACTCTTCCCCGGGTGAAAAGTGCACTCCGGGTAAAAATTACTCCCGGAAACGAAAAGTATTTTATTTGACCATTAGAAAATACTAATTACGGTGAGTCCAGTGGTAAAATTTGGAGAGAAAATGAGTTTAAATAGATCTCTAAAACTCAAAAATAAGAAAAAGTCCTGGACCGTATTAAGGGACGCTGGTTTGACTATGGTTTGACCGGACCTCTAAAAATAGTAAGTGACCTCCAAAAATTATTTTAAGGGTATGGACAAGCTTAGAATAATATTTAGAAACTTTTGACAGTGAAAAATTAAATTTACGGTAATCATGAAAATTATCGAATCAGACCGGTTAGAGTGAACCAGTTCCGAAAATGGATTTTGATTGAGCTGAAAATTTTTGTGGAGTCATAATTTATTATTTTGAGAATTATGATATTGATTTTGAGCTCACATATAAACAAACATATCATCAAATGGGTGTCGACCCACATCTCAGCCCATTTGGGCCATCAGACCCATTTGAGCCAATATTAGTAGTCTTTTCTACATCCGATTATTATAACGATAATTATTTTCATTAAAAAAATTGGTTAAATTTTTAGCTCATGGGTCGATCCAACCCGCCCAACCCATTTGGGCATTTGACCCATTTATGACCCATACTTCATTTAGGCCAACATTTTTAAGATAGTTATTTTAGTATCTGTTATTATTTCGAGAATTATTTTTCATTAAAAAAATGTGTCAAATGGGCCGAGCCACATATCGGGCCATTTGAACCTCCATTCGACTCATTTAGGTCACCGAATCCATTTTGGTGCGTTTGGGCCATCATCTGACCCATTTAGTTCAATATTAGCAGTCTTTTTAATATCCTGTTATTATATCAAAAATTATTTTCATTAAAAAAATTGATCAAATATTTAGCCCATGGGTCGACCCAACCCGCCCAACCCATTTGGACATTTGACCCATACTTTTTGGCCCATTTGTGACCCGCCCATTAATGACCCAAACCAAACCCGCCCAACCCGCCCAATTTGCTACCTTTACATAATAATAATAATAATAATAATAATAATAATAATAATAATAATAATAATAATAATAATAATCATAATAATAATAACAACAACAATATTCATAATGATAATAATAATGAAACATAATAACAACAAAGAAGATGAATAATCAAGCAAGCAAAAATAAAAAGAAATAAACAAAATATGTTAAAGCATGTTAAATAATAATAATAATAATAATAATAATAATAATATGAACAATCAAATGAGAACACAAGAATAAGGAATAAAAATATATTAAGGGAACAAATTAAATCAATGACTACATCACATAAAACACAAAAAATAATCATATATAAAAGAATCTACATGGTTGCTAATTAATTATAAATAAAAAATATTAATAATAAGAAAAATAAAATCAAGTCCAGATTGTTTACCCTCAGATTTGGATTTGATGAATGAAGATAGATGATCAAATTTCTTGTCTTGATTTTGCAAAAATAAGATAAGAAAAATAAAATATAAAAGAAAATTTTTATCTCAAGAATAAAGAATTAATTTCTCTGTCTTAAGCAAAAATTGTTAAAAAAAGAATGAAATTTCCAAGAACAAAAAATTGTTCTCTTTGTCTCAAGAATTAGTTTAGGAAATAAAATTAGAATATTTGGAGAATTTGTTATTGAGGAAGAAGAAGAAGAAGAAGAAGAAGAAGAAGAAGAAGAAGAAAAAATATATTTTTTTTCTTAAGAAAATTCCCCCATTTTTTCCTCTCAAAAAACCCATTTTATACCAAAAAAAAAAATCAGATTTAATGAAAAAATTAAATCAATTTTAATTCCCATTAACACAAAAAAAATTGAAGAATTTCAAAGGTTAGAAAACAAAAAGGTTTTAAAAATTAAATTCAACAAAAAAATGGAAAAAAACCATAAATTTTGCCAAAAAAAGCACATGGGGGCTGCTAGGTGCGCGGCAGGGACGAGAGATGCGCGACGGGCGTCGCTGCATGCGCACTGTGCCTAGCACGCACACACAACGCGGGGGATGCCCTGCGCTGGGCTCTGCGCGCGGGCAAGGGATGCCCTGCGCCGAGCGCTGCCGACGTGCGCCGGGCGCTGTCGATGCCCCTCGAAGGCCGAATATGTGTATATATATATATATATATATACATATATATATATTTAAATAATTTTTACAAAAACACTATAATTTCCAAATTCATTTTATCCTTTTTTTTTAATTTTAAAATATTTTTATTTATTTTTTAAAAAGCAAACTTTGACAAGGAAACTATCACTTCCAACATTTTTTCCTGTTAAAAGGTATCTAATCATTATTGGGTAACTTTGATTTGGGTTGACTCAGGATCCGGTGTCTACAGTTGCCACCAGTTTTTGGGAAGCTAGTGCATAGGTGCCTAGGTGAGCCAAAACTCAGAGAAAAAAAGAAAGAGACAGTTACCTGAGGTAGCCATTTTTTTGAACTGGGTGATGCTAGTGGTGTGGTTGTCGCCATGTTGTCGGCGTGTTATCTTTTGTGGAAGCAGTAGTGCCGTGATCTTGCTAACCCTCCGTGGAGTGGTAGTGTTGTCATCGTGCTAACCCTTCTGAAGATGTGAAGCGGCAGTGCCATGGTCGTGCTAACCTTCCGTGGAATGGCAGCGCCACCATCATGCTAACCCTTCTGAGATTTGAAGTGGTAGTGCCGTGATCGTGCTAACCCTCCGTGGAGTGGTAGTGCCGTCATCGTGCTAACCCTCCGTGGAGTGGTAGTGCCGTCATCATGCTAACCCCCTTTTGAAGTGGTAGTGTCGTGGTCATGCTAACCTTGTAACACCCCGTTACCCCCGTTGGAAGGATACCGGAGCGCCACACGCACAAATACATTTACATACTCAAGCATGCTAGAAATAATTACATATAATTATAGAGATATCAAATCCTTATATAAATAACCATATAATTTTACAAAAGGGGATTTGTAAAAGATAAACATTTACATATACAAAATGATTCTTATACAAAAATTACATTTTCCAAAATCAGTCCCCATATACAAAAATACAGCGGAAGACAAAATAACTCCAACTAAAGACTTCTAGTGGACGACTTGCAGATGTCTGACTCCAAAAAGAACCTGCCACCTACACGGGAAAAGAGCCCGTGCTAAGCGATAACGTTTAGTGGGGAGGAACAACACAAACAGAACATGCATATACAATAACTACTATAACAACTCATGACTCATATGGCAATAAAACATGTTAGCAATATTCCATTTATAATCATACGAAACATCAATCCTATTGATAAACATGGCATAATATCATCTATCATACCTCATATGTATTCTTATAATATAAAATAAGTAATTAATCAAATCATAGTTAACTTCAAGTATTGCAACATAACCAATCATATTTCGTATACATAGCCATGCAATGTACAATTTACATTACTATAAATGCAAAGGAGTAGCATGATATAAACATTCTATTACGTATAGTTTAATATAAACACTACACATCCCAAGCATATTGGTTAAAGTACATATCGCAAAGCCAACCATGAATTCATACACATTTATCATATAACATATCATTGAACATCGTATTCATATACAACACATATTAACATATAAGCCTGATATTCATTAACTAGTGGATACAGGAATTTGATACTGATAGGACACAATATCCAAGCATATGGAGACATAGGTCTCAAACATCTTTTGTGACCCAAATGGGGCCAAATCAAAGATCCAAACGGGGCCTAATCAAGACCCAAACGGGGCCTGCATATGGTAGCTACACTCACACATATTAATCAACCCTAGATAAGCACTTATCTTATCCACTAACTATGACTGATCAGGCTCAAAATTTAATACAACAATATACACACAACTCATTGTCATATAGTAGTGTATACTACCAATGAAATCATATAACTTATGCATACATGCCATCCTAAACTCATTCACATACAACACTATATATATATATATATGATTGCATATTAACTTGTACATAATATTACATATTAGCACACACATGTTTATACGCATTCACATATATAATTCTTCACGCTTAGGACACTCATTTCTTAATGTTAAACATATAGTTCAACATACAAATATACAATGCATTACTCATTTCCACATCACATATATACACATATTCATATGTTAAACACATTAGAATTCTCAAATAATGTATTTAAACTAGTTTAGATTCCATTTGGCATACATATGTAACTTTTGATGATGTTTAATATAGGAAAATGCAAGTTAAAGGTACCTCACGGTGGTAACTTTTTGGTTGTGACCATGAGGTCCAAAAATAGGAAATTCTACCTTCTCTCGGCATTGGTCATGGTGGTAACCATTTTGGTTGTCACCGTGACATACCAAAATAAGCAAAACAGAAGCTAAACTATAGGACTGCTTCACTCTACAATTTTGTACAGCCTATACCGATGTCTAAATCTCATTTTTAGACAAAGTGTCCTTCTTAACAATTGTTCCCTAGGATGTTAAGTTTCGAATGGAACAAGTTTCATTTTGTTTAGACGCTTAAATCAATAGATATGAATCAAATACTACGGACTGTTCCAATGAGCCTACCTGGGTAGAGAAACATCGGGGTTTTGCCATTTTTAAGCCTCTTAATGGCAGAATTAATTTATGGTCACTCTTAGACTTTTAAATGTACTTTAGTAATGGTTCAAATAGCGCAACAAACACTCACATTGGAGTTTTTAAACTCTAGATATGATCAAAACAATACACAGAGGTCTGGTAACACATAAACAGAATTCTCCCTAAACTAGGGTATATACTCAAATTGTAAGCTCAATAATCATTCAATCAGAAATTTCAACACAAGTCAATTAAATATCTCAATTATATCATCTATCAATATTCATATACACAAAGCTATTTTACTCGTGCATTTTTATGTATCATAAATACACAAATAATATTAACATTTAACTAAAAAACAGGATCCAAAATGAGATGGACAAAACACTCCAAATAAACTCCCAAACATATAACCAAGTAAACTCCCAAACCTAGAATGGAGCTCAAAAATTCCACTGACTTCAATCTACAACTTTTCCTTTTCCTTTATCCTTCCTCTTCTCTTCAAATGCTAGCAAAGATCCAACAAAACCAATATTCAGATAACCCAAAAACCAAAACCTTATAAAATCCAAACCAAACCATGAGAGGAGAAGAAGAAGAAAACCCAAAGAAAACTTTCAGCCACTTACCTCTTTGCAGCTACTCAAATCTCAAACCCTAGCTCTTAGGTTGAAGAACAACAAAAGCAAAACTTTACGAGCAGAAAATGGAGATGAGAAAGAGAGCAAGAAAATGTGAGAGAGAGAAGGGAGAGGGCAAAATCTTATAGCTTCTACAGGAAGCTAAAAATTCCTGCATCTTCTCTCTCTACTCCTCAACATGCACACACTCACTTATCCACTTGGCACTCATGCATTGGACCCCTTATTCCACTAGCTACACTTTTACCAACAGCTCCTTGCATAACTCTTTAAGTCCTCACTTAATTACCAAATGGTCACTACTAAAAATTCTTCTCTCAAAACTTTAATTAACTTTTCTATAAAGCCCTTAATTCTCTTGCATAAATTACCAAAATACCCTTAATGTCCAATTAATCTTGCTATTTCTAACTAGTCCATATTTGAGATGTGACAAACCTTCCGTAGAATGGTAGTACCGCCATCATGCTAACCCTTCTGAGATTTGAAGTGGTGCCCCCTGGGAGCTCTTTGGATTTGATACTTGGATTGATGTTTGGAATGATATTAGGATTGATGTAGCCATTCGCCTTTTGCCGGTGTCCGCATCGAATCTCTCTTACTGCAAAATTGGAAAGCCAAATATGCAGAAAAAATAGTGAGTATGCACGTGAAATGTATGTGTCATGCAAAAATGCAAGATAAGAATTCATCTAAGTGAGTTTTAGAGGCGATAGCCAGGCAGGGCTTAACTTGCGGTCGAATCGATGCCCTTTGGAATTTGCTTTTAAATTTCGTGCCTTTAGGGTTGTGAGGTTCTCATTTGAAACTTGTAGTCATTTTTTAATGTAGTGCGTCCCTTGTGGATTTTCACACTACCTTTTCTTAGTGGGAAATGCATCCTTTGCAGATTTTCACATGTCCCTGAGCCTTATTTTTGCCTGGAATGGACCCAACCCAATCCAGCAGTTTTTTTTTCCTTTTTTTTTTTGCAGAGAGGTTGAAGCTGTTACTAAAGATCTTTCTAGTTTGATCAGCATGTACTTATGCCCATGTCATGGCCGTCTGAGCTTGATTCTTATCATGATGGTGCTGTAGAATTGCCTTCACAATTGATAGCAAAATGAGTCGGCTAAAGGACCCGAGTGGCGAGAGTAGCAGAAGGTAGACAATAATAATATGCTGGACAATTTTAAGTATGCAAAATGAACTGTTCTGATCATATCAAGATATTATGGCGTAAATGCATATGTTTCAGTTTTATTTCATTACATATGATCATTATTTGGCATTAATCTCAAAAATATAAAACCTCATCTAATCTCGGGATGGATCTTGAAAGCATCAAACTCCTGTTATCAATCAGCGCTCTCGGGTTTTCATGGTTGAAAATTTTCTCTCTGCACTTAATTTTTTTACAGGATGCTCTTTTTTTCTGAAGCAAATTCTAGATGCAACGTTGGGGATGAGACTCAACTCAAATGCATAAATGCACTCGTGGATTCCCGCTTGAAGCTGAAGAAACACCATATGCCTCTTCCTACGTACCGAACCTTATTAGAAGGTCATCTCTACTAATTAGATAAGACTGAACCAAGAATCAAAAGATCTTACTACAGTTGTAGCATTAGGCTTGGATAGATGGCTATCAAAGGAGGATCAGGTTGCTAGAGAAAAATAGCCGTAATATTTAGTCGACTGATGGGAGGACCATTCTCAGCTCAATTGCGTACTATAAAGATATTCTTAAATTTGGGTTTGATAATACTTTAGCTCATCAAGCCCAGAATAATAATTAAGTTAAAAAGATAACCACAGAAACTCATCAAGGGGTTACTATATTGAGCTCTACTTCTTTTTTTCCTTTTTTCCTTTCTTTCTTTTCTTTTTTTTTTCCTTGCTTTTGTCCTATCTTTTTTCCCTTTTTTTTTCGCGAGCTCATGTCTTTTGTGCATGACTAACTCTTCCCGAAGTATAAACTCATCCTTATCAGGGCAATTTTTGATAACCCAAAGAATTGTCAATGATTGAAACTTTTTCCCGAAGTGTAAGCCCATCCTTATCAGGGCAATTTTTGATAGCCCAAACAAACGTCAAAACGTACATCCATCCTTACTAGAGCGGCCATTCTTCTAAGGGGAGGCAAAAATCATTTTAGGTGAAGGGATAGTTTTAACACGTGTAACAACAAGACCATAATGCATTTAGCATGCCCACATAAAGGCTCAACGGGCTAGCAATCGATTGCGAAATAAAGGTAGAAAACAGTCATTTAGAGAGCTATACAAAGAAGGGCTGCCTAAATCATTTTCTAGGTTCTGTCTTATCCAGGGATCTCTTTGACGGGTAATCAGAAAGGTTCTAATGCTCTTAGTGAGTTTTCATCCAATCCCCTAATTGCAACTAGTTTTTTTATCACTATTTTCTATTTTTATTTTCTCTTTTTATTTTTAGCTCTCAGAATTTTCCTCTCTTAAGGAGTTATATCAGATGTTATGAAGATTTTCTTTGGGTTTTCCAAAGTTCTGAGATTAAATGTAATCGTATTAATTGAATTAATATCAAAAAATGAATGCATCGTGATCATGAGAAATGAAATCATTAGAGACACTATACAAATACTCAAGATTGTTCATTTTATTGAAATTACAAATACTGCAAATATTGTCATAAAAAGGTTCCTTGGAATAAAAAGCAACTAAAAAACATAATCTTTTCGTCCGATCACATTCATGGTGGGGGACTACATTATAGCATGCCCTCTTCTTCTTATCTCTCTTCTTAGGGCCAGTGATCTCATTGGAATCAATAAGATCTTTAATTTTGTTCCTCAAAGTCCTGCAACAATCTATTAAATGCCCAGTGTGCTGATGGTAAGCGCAATATTAATCATCTCTATGTCCCGGCTTTCCTTGATTCATGGCTGGCCTTGGTGGCAATGGTCTTAGCTTGCCTTGCTTTGTCAATTTCTCCAATACCCAAGACAGAGAGCGGCCCAAATTAGAGTAGTACCTCTGACCCTATCCAACCTCGGTGGCTGAAACCTCAGCTGTCTTACCACTTCTATTATTACTACTTCCAGCACCGCCTGAATTGTACCCTAATTGGTTTCTATAACTTTTCCCAGCAAAGTTATTTTATCTTGCTTTCTTTGAAAGGTAAGCCCCCTCAGCCTCTACAACAATGTCCTTAATTGACTCCCAGTCTCTGAGCCCCTTAAAGCTGAACAAGTCCCTCAAGTAAGGGCAAGAGTTCCTGATAAATAGCCTGATTTGGTCAGTAGTGTCAGGCTTTCTCTTCATCTCCATGACCCTATTTCTCCATCTTGTAAGGTATTCATGGAATGACTCATCATTCTTTTGCTATAAAAGCTCTAGGTCGTTTAAGGTGACCTACATTCTGGTGCTGCAGTCATACTGCTTCATAAACTGCTCAGTCAAAAGGTCCTAATCTTCCTTAGACCTCCTGTCTAACCCATGGTACCAGCCCACAGCCGGACCCACCAGACTAAGGAAAAAATATTCCACCTTCTACTTCTTGGTCAACACTGGGCCTTTCATCACTAAGGGATACTACTTAATATATGCAGATGGATCCGAAGTACCATCGAACTTCGGTAGCTCAGGCATCTTGAACCTTTGGGGCCATAACTCTTCATCCCCCAGATCTCTATCTTTGGGGTTGATCCCCTTTTTGGCTGATAGCATGAGGGTGATTGCTTCAATCTGTTGCCTTATCCTTCTCATCGCCTCAACCTCTAACTTAGGTGCTCTGGCCCCCATAACTTGAGGTGCTACTGCCTCTTTATTTCCCTCCCCCATCACAAAATCCTCCTCATGATTAGGGATTATTGCCCTTCTTTGCTCAACTGGCACTGCGGCTCTATACTCGTTAGCAGGTTAGCAGGCAGCATTAACTATAATGGGGGCTTCTCCGCCAGCAGGCGGTTCAACTTGCCCCCCAGCATGGACCATTGGGGGTTGTGGAGCAACGGGTGGTTGTGGAGCAAGAGGATGAGCAATCTTATCGGCCATAGCACGCATCATTTCTAACATTCTTCGCTCAAATTCCTCCAGTCTCATACAAAGGTCTTGAGTGGTTAAAGCTCCGATCTCCTCTCCTATTTGTGACTCTATGGATGATTCCCTGATCGTTAAAAGTGGGTCAGAATTCCAATTAGATACTAATTTTGTCAACCCAAGGGGCAAATCTATCCTCACCCGCCGATCGTCAGAACCTCTAGTCCACTTAGCTAAATCTAAGATGGCTGAAAGATTCAAACTGTTAGAATGATGCATGAATGATATATACAATGCATGATCGTGTTGATGCAGCATAGACAATCACATACAAGGAGGTAAATCCTTCGAACCTTATTGCTCCCACACGGGGGGTCATACAGTCTCTTTCCTATGTGGGCTTGACCCATGGGTCAGTGGGGAACCCAATGAGTGCGTATGGTGCGTGATGGGAAACCAATAGCATAACACTCTTAAGTTAAAGCACATGCATATGAGTTTTGGCCGTTATGTATTTGGGCTTTTCAAACAGACTAAAAATGGGCCCACCGGGGCATGAAAGCCTTTAATGAGTGTCCAGTTAATATGTTTAAATTTGTTCAATATATAAGGGCCCACGTAGCAAGCACATTGTTAGAGTGCATATCACCTAGTGGAAGTTTCTGTTGCTATTACATGAGCTTTAGTCAAGGGTGGTGTTACTTTAGGTCTACCCAAGCATGGTCCCTGCCAGTGGGTCTAGCTCATCGTGAGCATAATGACCGATTGGGTCTCTATTTGATATACCATAAGGTACGAGCCTTGGGCTGGTGATTATCCTTAACACTTCCCCACATAACTAGAGTCGTGCTTCCGGAATGGACCGGGGTTAAAAAAAAGGGACCAAACTAGCATAATTCTAAGGCTCTAGCATGGATGTAATGCAATTTTTTTTTAAAAGAGATAGAATTTTAATTTATAAAAACCCAATTATTTTATTAACCAAGATAGTTTTGGGGCCAAGTTTCAAAGTCTCCAGTGGAGTCGCCACTGTGACGCGCGCTAGGCCCGACCAGTTCTAGAAATGCCCGCTTTTAGGGTCCGAGAGGGGCTTGCATCTTTTGATCTTGGGCAACGTGAAATATTTTGGACACCCCCTCTCAATAGAACACTGGAAAGATCATCTAATCCCATGAAACCTTTTGGCACCTTTGAGTTATTTTGGAGTCGCCACCCAATTTATAAGAAATTGAAAAAGTTCGTCTAACCTTTGAGGTCTAAACCAGATAAAGATTCGAAACTTTACTCTTATTAATGCCTTGGTTAATTATAAATGGGTTTTTAATTTTAAATTTCTGCCTCTCTTCTCACACGGTCATGCATTAAAAATAAAGCGCAAATCAAGCACAAGAGAAAGCAGTGAAGAAAGAGGTAAAATAAAGCAAGTCACAAAAAATAAAGGAAAGATAAAATTGGGACAAAATACAATCCCCCAAAAAAGGTATTTAAAATTTGGGACAAAAATACAATCCTCCAAATAAAATCAAACAAAATGTAAATAAATAACCTACTTGAATAAAAAAATAGACATTCATAAATCGAAATATTATTTAAAATAGGAACATTGGTTCCGTCATGCTCACTTTAGAAAATCGAAGAGTTGTTTTGGTATACTTTGAGAAAATCGGGATGAGTGATCCCATTTTAAGAAAATTAAATCTTCTTTTTAAAGTGAATTTCTATTAATTGAAATTAGGACATTGGTCCCATTTTATTAGAAAAAGATGCCAATTTATTAATATAAAACTTTTGTTGTGACTTTTAATTAACGTGCAAAAAAATAAATAAATTTATTCATATTACATAATAAAAATAAATAAAATCAAAATAATGAGAAATAAATAAAATGCTAAAAAGACAAATTCCACCAAAATGATGTCTTCAAATCTTTATGGGCTCCCACTTGGCATTGGGAAAGCTCACACATAAAAAAAAGGTATTGAAAATAAAAAAACACAAATGAAATTGATGTTAGTAATAAAAATACATTTAAACATATTTTCATATAACATATGAAAATGGAAAAATAAATAAAATAAAATTTATCATGTATGACAAATCAATTAAATGACATAATAAAAATAAGTAACCTAACATATTAACAATTCAACATGCATTTAAACATAAATAATAATAATAATAATAATAATAATAATAATAATAATAATAATAATAATAATAATAATAATAATAATAATAACAACAATAACAATAACAATAACAAATAATAATAACAATAAATAAGAATAATAATAATAATAATAATAATAATAATAATAATAATAATAATAATAATAATAATAATAATAATAATAATAATAATAATAATAATAATAATAATAATAATAATAATAATAATCACAATTATAATAATAATGAAACACAATAACAATAAACAAGATGAACAATCAAGCAAGCAAAAAGAAAAAGAAATAAACAAAATATGTTAAAGTATGTTAAATAATAATAATAATAATAATAATAATAATAATAATAATAATAATAATAATAATAATAATAATAATAATAATAATAATAATAATAATAATAATAATAATAATAATAATAATAATAATAATAATAATAATAATAATAATAATAATATGAACAATCAAATGAGAACACAAGAATAAGGAATAAAAATATGTTAAGGGAACAAATTGAATCAATGACTACATCACAAAAAATACAAAAATTAATCATATCAAAAAGAATCTACATGGTTGCTAATTAATTATAAACAAAAAATATTAATAATAAGGAAAATGAAATCAAGTTCAGAATGTTTACCCTCAGATTTGGATTTGATGAATGAAGATAGATGATCAATTTGCTTGTCTTGATTTTGAAAAAATAAGATAAGAAAAATAAAATATAAAAGAAATATTTTGTCTCAAGAAAAAAGAATTAATTTTTTTGTCTTAAACAAAAATTGTTAAAAAAAAGAATAAAATTTTCAAGAACAAAAAATTGTTCTCTTTGTCTCAAGAATTAAGTTAGAAAATAAAATTAGAATATTTGGAGAATTTATTCTTGAAGAAGAAGAAGAAGAAGAAAAAATATATTTTTCCTTAAGAAAATTCCCCCCTTTTTTCCTCTCAAAAAACCCATTTTATACCCCAAAAAAATCAGATTTAATGAATAAATTAAATCAATTTTAATTCCCATTAACACAAAAAAAAACTAAAGAATTTGAAAGGTTAGAAAACAAAAAGGTTTTAAAAATTAAATTCCACAAAAAAATGGAGAAAAAACATAAATTTGGCCAAAAAATGCACATGGGGGCTACTGGTCGCGCATCAGGGGCAAGTAACGCCCGTCAGCGCTCGCGTGCACGACGCGGGTGATGCCCTGCACGTCCCCCGATGACCAAAAATATTTTTTATTTTTTTTTAAAATTTTGACAAAAACACAAGAATTTCCAAATTCATTTTATACTATTTTCTTTAATTTTAAAATAATTTTTAAAATATTTTTATTTATTCTTTTAAAAGCAAACTTTGATAAGGAAACTATCATTTCCAACATTTTTGCCTGTGAATAGGTATCTAATCATCATTAGGTAATTTTAATCTGGGCTGACTTAGGACCCGATGTCTACAACGTGTAAGAAAAGAGATGGAAAATTAATTGTTAAAGGCTTAATTATATTTTAAGCATGGCATTAATAATAGTGAAGTTTCGATCACTCTCTGGTTTATACCTCTGAGGTTAGATGAACTTTCCCAATTTCTTGTAAATTGGGTGGCGACTCCAAAATACCTCAAAGGTGCCTAAAGGTTTCATGGGATTTGATGAACTTCCCCAATGTTCTATTGGGAAAGGATTCATAAATATCTCATGTTACCAAAGAGCTAGATGCTAACCCTTCTTAGACCCTAAAAGCGGGCCTCACAGGAAAAATAAGTGGGTTTCGGCGCATCACAGTGACGACTCCGCTGGGGACTTCAAGACTTTGTTTCGAAATTGTCTTGGTTAATAAATATAATTGAGCTCTTAAAATTAAAAATCTATCTCTTTTCTAAAAATTACATTGCATCCATACTAGAGCCTTAAATCTACACTTGTTCGATCCCTCGAAGAACGATCCTATGTTCACTCAATGTGGGGAAGTGTTAAGGATAATCACCAGCCCAACCCTCATACCATCATGGTATATCAAATGGAGACCCGATTGGTCATTATGCTTGTGATGAGGTAGACCCGTTTGTAGGTACCATGCTTGGGTATCCCTAAAGTATCATCACCTTTGACTAAAGTTCATGTAATTGCAATAGATACTTCCCCTATGTAAAATGTACCGTAATACAGTGCTTGCTATGTGGGCCACTATATATTGAACAAAATCAACCAAATTAAATGGTTTTTTTATCAAAGGCTTTCATGCATCGGTGAGCCCATCTTAATTTAGTTAAAATGTTTAAATACATAAAGGCCAAAACTCATACGAATGCGCATTAGATAAGAGATGTTATGCTGTCAGTTTTCCAGCGTGCGCAATATGCGTCCATTGGGTTCCCCGCTAACCCATAGATCAAGCCTACCACTACAAGAAATTTTACTTTTTGTGACAAATTTTTTTATGACGCATAAAATTTCGTCACTAATTATAACTTACAACGACGAATTTTTTAAAATGTCACCATATTATTTATTACTGTGAAAAAATAATTTTACGTCATTTTATGTTTTAATTTTTGTCACTAATAGATTAATTTTGTGACGAAAAATATATTTCGTCATGGTTTCTTTAGGAGAGATTTCCACCTTTTTTTTGGAGGGAAAAAATTTAATGACAAAATAATAGTTTATTGCAATGTATAAAATCGTCACAAAATATTTATTTTTCGTGATGAATTATTTTTGTCATAATTGAATAAATTAGTGATACTAAAATCATTTCGTCACAAATAACGTATCGATATAAAAAAAATTCTAATTAATTAATTTTTTTGAAAAATTTTAGTTTAAAAAATAATTTTATTTATGACAAATAAATGTATCACAAAAAATGAATATATTGTAATGAGATACAATTTCGTCACCTTTGATATGGAGGAAAAATTTCCTACTATTTTCTTTTGGAGGGAAAAACTATAACAAAAAAATGACTATTTACGACATATAAATTCGTCATGAAATATTTATTTTTATGAAATGAATTATTTTTGTCATAATTTAATGAATTAGTGACGGTAAAATTATTTCGTCACAATAAAGTTATTTATGATAAATAAATATGTTACAAAAAAGGAATATATTACGACGAAATACAATTTTGTCACCAATACAATCAATTTATGATAATAATAATTTTTCGTCACAGTTAGTTGTAATCTTAATATATGACAAAGAAATTACGTCATAAAAATAATTGAATTTGATGTGAAATAGATTTTGGAATATTTTTTGGACCGGTTCGACCGGCTAAAAAATCAAAAACTTTGAGAGATCATAACTTTTGACTCGGTTGAGTTACGGGAGCCATTACATGTTAAAATGAAGTGATTTGTGCGATCTACAATCGTTAAAGGGTTAAACCCGTAACCGCTTATAGCGGACCTAAATTAAATCATCTTCTGCTGTTTCGGACCGTTTAAAGTTTTTGGTTCAGGATTTATCATAATTTTCGGTTTATTTTATTTTTAATTAACAAAATTACTTTATCTTCTATATTTTGACAAAAATAACTAAATTATATATAAAAGTTAATTAATTAATAATATAATAATAATTTAGAATAGAATAAATTACTTATTAAAATAATATTTTAATGTAAATTATATAAATAAACGACAGCGTTTTAACATTGTTTTCTCCCCATATCAGCGTGAAAAAACTGTAGACATTAGCGTGATAAAATTGAAAGGAAACAAAGGAAAATAGAGACACACTATAAAAAAAATTAAAATAAATATTTGAATAATTTTAGTACAAATAAATAAATGAATATTTAAATGGAAAAGTGAATTATACATATATAAAATAAGTGTATGTGAATAAATAAGTAAATAATAAGAATAAATAAATATATGTATATGTATTAGCTAAGTAAATATATGTATGTGTATGTGAATCATCTAGGGAAATTAAGAAAGAGAAGGGTGAAAAAGAAAGGGCAGACAAGAAATGGGGAGAACAGGGGAGAGTCGAAACCGAAGGGAGAGAGAGAGGGCATGGTGGAGCGGCGAAAAGGTAGCACCGACGACGATCGACGGCGACGAACTAATGCCCTCCGCTGCACCTATCTGTCGCTGTGTTTACCGCACCGTTCTCGATGCCATTGCCCTTTCTTCGCGAGAGAGGAAGCTGAAGCTTCTTCTATGATTTTCGGCCATCTCCGGCAACTGGTGGCGACACGCGTGGTGGTGGAGGACTCCTGGTGGTCAAGCGAAGCTCCCGGTGTCCATGGATCATCCTCACTCACTGGCGATGAAGGGATCGACGTTGAGGTGAACCAAGGATTCTAACGGAGATTCCAGTGAAATGGTACGGCGGATCGACACGTGACCACCGGCAATGGAGTCCCGATATCGTGAGCTTCACTCCGGCAGTGGCGATGCCTCTGGTGAATCTCCAGCGGAGCTCCGGTGAGTCTCCGATGACTTTATTTTGTTTATGGATAATTATAAAGCATGTAAATGATGTGTCATTTTTATGTTTTTGGGTCTGAATCTTCATTCTTGCTTTGAAGTTAATTATTTCCTCTTATAATTTCTTTTGAGTTCCTTTTAATTTATGCTTTGAAGTTAATTGTTTCCTCGTATAATTTCTTTTGAGTTCCTTTTAATTTGTGCTTCTCTGTGTTTGTTCTCTTTCAGAAATTGATTTGTTTTTCTTTTGCTAGTGATCTCCTCGAATTGAGCTCTCTGCTTGCATAATAGCTTGGTCAGCCGGAATTTCAAGAGCAACGATCCTTATGTAGTGGTCAAGCTGGGAAATGAGGTGACCCTTTATCTTTTGCCATGAGTTTGTGCAATTACTTGATGATGCAGTGTGTTTGATTGATATTAAGGTGTCTAATATGCTTCTTAAAACCATTTTGTTTTATCTTAAAGAGGTTGATTGACAATGCATTTATACATTTCCTTACTCCATTTTCCAATCCAATGAATTTTAAATCATGAGTGAGACCTATTCTTTTACAACATTTTTTTCTTCTAAATCTCTTAATTGGCATGCTTAGGATTTGAACTTCTCCTTTTTGCCTTTTAGGAGGGTTGTTGGCTTGTATTTGTCATTTTACTTTGTTATTTAACTAGTATATCTTCAACCAGACTTTAAAGACCAAGGTCATCAATAGTTGCCTTAAACCAATATGGAATGAAGAGATATTGTATAGATTTAATATAGGTTGACTTTCCTTGTACAGTCTAGCTGATTTTTAAGCTAAAGTATTGTTAGTTTCCTAGCTGATTTTATTATTGCTTTTATTGATAATATATTTTACTTATGGTGTAGGAATTGATATGTCCTTCACTGTAAGTTTCTTTGTCTATTTGCAGGCTTAGCAGCACCTTGGTTTTTCTTTCTAAGTATTATGATTTAGGGAAAGGTCATAGCTTACACTTTTATCGTAAGAATAATATAATTATTGAGTACTGAAGTTTAATGGTAATGGTTTATATGCAAATTGATCCTAAAATCTATAGTGTGGAAAGTATAGGAAGATGGTTTATATGCTGAAACTAGTTGCACTGTTATCAATTTTATTTGTATTATCACAGGATGTTTATGAACAAGACAAAGAAAGTGTTGAGAATTGCATTTTAATTTAGTTTATTTGAAATAACATGGATAATAATAATAATAAAAAATGTGTACATTTATTGATGGTAATGTGAATCATGTTTGGTTTTATGTAGGTTCTCAAATCATTTTCTTTGCCTTAAATGTGATCCAGCTTATTGGACTAGTATTGATCAAGAGGCTATCAGGCTATTGCCTAAAAGATCAGCCATGAACACAAATTTATCACTGATCTTTGTAAAAAGAGCCTAGTTGCAGCTTGTTCTAATGTTTTGCATATGATTTGTAGCACCCTTAATCTATACACACACCCTTAATTTATAGCTGATAGTTTTGATGTATTAATATTGTACCTTTGTATTTTATATAATTGAATTGAGTATTGAAAGTGGATGATACAAGTATATTATAATATATGGTGTGCGTGAGATTGGACCTAAATTGGAGGATGGGCAAACTTGTGTTGGAGTTTGAATTGAAGCGGGGTGAATGAATATATGATTATTTGAAGTGTAAAGATTTTATTGTTTACAGGGGGATAGGCAATATTATGGAGGAAATTCTGCCGAAATTTCGGTAGAATTAAGTGACATATTTGTATTTTGATTGAATGAATAGTAAAACTAAATAGTTATAGGGCAGATGGGTATAGTGAAAGGATAAAAAAAAAATAATGACCTGGATTTTGCAACAATCTTAAGAGTAGTTTAAGACAATCAAGTAATCGTGTAGTATCGTTGGAACCGTAGTGTGTGTATAGATTAAGGGTGTTACATGATTGAGTTTTTTTATCTAATATATGATTTTTTTTTGTACGAATAGGATGCAAATTTTGAAGTTTCAACTGAATTTATTTCTAGATTAGGATGTAAATTTATTTTTTTGCATTAGATAGTATGTTTTTATTTAATTAACCTTTTATTTGAATAAATACATTATATTAGATTTTCTTTAGAAATTTAATTGATTGTATAACATTAAATTTAAAATGTGTCATTTTTAATGCAACGCATATATGACAAGTATATTTGTTATAATTTGTCGACTTTTTAGTTCATAAATGACGATATAATATTTACAATTACGATATTAATATTGTAAGAAAAAAATTTAATTTAATGACAATAAAAAATTTTCACTAAAACTATTTTTTGTGACAATTATTTTTGTCCATATTTATGTCACTAATTTGTAAAATAATATGACGATTTATATTCATCATTAATATACATTAATTTAGTGATAAAATCATTTTTCGTCACTTAAAGTATTAGATTTAATGACGACAGTAAATATTTTATGACAAAAATTATATTTATTTGTGACGATAATTACGTAACCAATACTTAATGGTTTTAACTAGAAGCAGAGTTTTGTCATTAAAAATGTTTAATTTCGTGATGAATTTTAAATTTGTCATAAAAAATGCCAATCTTTTGTAACGATAAACAATATAATGTGATGAAATATAATTTTATTTGTGACATAATTTTTGTCATGAAAAGTAAGAAATAAAGATGACAATAATAATTTTCGTCACAAAAATATACTTACGGTGACAAATAACTAAATTGTCACAGAAAATTTTATGTTACGCGCCTACCGTTACGTTCTCTGTGATGATAAAAATTCGTCACCTTATTTTTTCAGAGAAGAAAAATGAATTTTTCATGATAATTTTTTGCATTATAAAAGGTGTAATTTCTTACAGTGTACCTAGGAAAGAGACTGCATTGCCTCCTGTGTGGGAGCAATAAGATTGGAAATATCTATCTGCTTGCATGTGATTGTGAATGCTGCACAACATGCTTATACACTACATATCATTCATGCATGTTTTTAATTTAAAAAAAAAAGAAAAAAAAAAACATATACATTTCCTTCATGTGTGTACATTCTATTTTGTGCATATAATTTTCACATGTACACATCATCCTGTGCATAAATTTTTTCCATGCATAGCTTGCATCATTTTAACCTCTCAGCCTTTCAGCCACTATAGACCATTTACTTGGGAGGTTTAGTGATCTCGATTGTTGTCTAAAGAGCAGTCAGAATTCGGGTTGGTGGACAGAGATCTAGTATCATTACCAGGACATTCGTAGGCATTAGAAATGGCTGGTCCTTTGCAATAGACTGATGAGACTCATGCCCTAATTGCCCAAGGCGCTCGAGAAAAGGCTGTTGGCCATGATTAAGGAAAGAATGGATGCCATGGCGCTCGTTCTTCAAGCTCAACTTATGGCGATAGCTCTTAACCAAGTTGAGCCGGCCACAGTTAAGAAGGCTTATACAGCGACGACCACAGTGCTTCTGTTCACTTTCAAGCCCAGAGGCAAAGCACCACTTGATTCACTGGTCTAGCAAGTAGGAAATGCAGAAGGACCAGAGCCTTTGCAGTCAATGGGCATTACTAGTTCCTCAAGCATGAATAATCAGATAGCTCATCTTGAAGAAGAAATTATGAAGTCCAAGCTTGTAACTACTGGGGCATTTCTCAACAAGACTATTGCTAGCCCCAAAAATTTAGGAATTGGTTGCTATGATAATAGCAGTGGTACCCGAATGACAAGGAAAGTGTTTGCAACTGAAGCGGCTCAGAGGCATTACTCGAATTTGGGACAACCTTTGTCTTAGGCTTTTAGATGGCTAGTTAAGGAAAAAAAGCTACAACCTTTGTTGTATAAACATGCCAGAGGTCAAGGGAAACCTAGTCATAGAGTAGATCGATTTTGTTCTTTTCACCAACACACTGGGCATTTAACAGATCAGTGCCGAATTCTAAGGGATTGGATTCAGGATCTCATTGACAACAAGGAAATCACTAACCTAGAAGAAGAAAGAAAGAATTAGATTCTTTACAATGCCATTTTTTATGATATGAAGTGTATTCCTGAACTATGTTATGCATTTGTTTCTCATGTTATTTTAATATTATGGGTTTTTCTTATGCATGCATTGTCATATCTTGTCGCATCATGCATAAGTAATAATCATAACCATGGCATTGGTTCAATAAACACTATTCATTCAATCTAAAAAAAAACATCTTGGTTGCATCCAACCTAACTCCTGAAGTGAGATAATATTTGAGAGATGAAAAAAAAAGAATAAAGACTCAAAAAGCAAAAAGGGCATTTGCCTGGACCTGGAATGACATGCTTGTTAGGAAAACAATGCTTTAATTTACCAACATGAAAAATTTTGAAAGCCATTCCTTGCCTCCTCAACATCTAAGATGAGTACAATGTAACCAAATGAAGCCAAGCTCCGATCAGTAAGGGATTGCCTCAGAAGCTAGACTACAAAATTCAAGACGAATAAAGGTTTAGGCTGGCACAAAAAAAAACATAAAAAAATAAAAGAAAACGAAAAAGAAAAGAAAAAGAGAAAAAACCACAATACAGCCAGTCAGAACCAAGTCTCAAAATTCCTTTCCATCCAACCATTTGAGGTAGTTATAAAAAAAAAAAAAAACTGATTTGTAACCGTCTAGAGCCGAAATCAGCAAAATTTGAGCTTTTACAGTTGAACTTAGAAGGAGAGCTCATCATATTGGTCCAATCTGCAAAAAAGAAGTTTGGCTTAATGTTCTAGAAATGGGTCAAGAGCCGTTGTTGGAAAGTAGATAACCTGGTATACAAATAACTCAAACCAAATGCTCCAAGTTATACTAAATTTAGGGAAGCTGCTAATAAAAATGGCAGACATCCTCATTGGTAATGATGCAAGAAGATTCAAGAAATCAAGCAATGCCGACGAAATGAAGAAACTCTCATGGAAAATGGCAAAAAAAAAAATAAAAAAAAAAGAGAGAAGAGAATAAATGCCCCGTTAGAGCGAAAACCTAGAAAATGCACCCTAAGCAAAATTAAAGAGCTGAGAGAAAATATTCAATCAAGAAAACCCGAGAGGGCTAATTGATAACAGGAGTCGAATGCACCTAAGGTGTTACTCCCTAAGATTGGATAAAACTTGTGTTTCTTGCATTATATGTCTATTCATGATTATTATTGTTGCTATATGGTGCATATAGATATGAATACATGTATAAGCTAGGCATAAATATGGAATTGAATGATCAAGAGAAACCTGTGGCATGCATAGGGACATGTGCTGGAGCAAGTTACAAGGCAGTAATAACAACAGTTCATATGACAAGTCCTACCCTTAAAAAAAAGGTCGTTAGAGATGGAAATCGTAACTAGCTCTCTAAGCAAAAGATAGGCCAAAGGGCAGGGTGAAAACCTGAAAACAAGCAGTCTGTTCTTCAAAAAAACATAATAAAGAAAAGCTGCTGGATTGGGTTGGGTCCATTCCAGGCAAAAGTTTGGCACCGGATTGTGTGAAAATTCGAAAAGGACGCATTTCCCGCTAAGAAAAGCTAGTGTGAAAATTCGAAAAGGACGCATTTCCTTGTAAGAAAAGCTAGTGTTAAAATCCATAAAGGACGCACTACCTTTAATAAATGACCACCAGTACATGGAGCGATAAGGCAGTCCGAATAGTCTCCTTTCAGGTAGATAATGCATAATTCAAGACACAAAATGCTGTACAGTTTTTAGCAATATGCTCGTTGACCGGGGGGCAAAGCTTTACATTGGATGAGTTTCTCTAAATAGATTGTGGGTCAGAATTCATAAGCCAAGATGACGCACTTATAGATCCTCGGGGGCACCAAACAATGTTAGCAGCTAAGCCGTATCCTCAACGGCCTTAACCACCTCGGACATGGTCTATCTATTTTTGCATGCAGTGCATATTATACAATTCTTTTGTAAACATCTGCATATAACTTTTCACACATACACACATAATTCCTTACATAAATTCATGTGTACACAACTTTACAGGAAAAGTCCAAAGAAAGACAAAATGCACGAAAGCGGGTCAAGGACCACTTCAACAAGGGTTAGCACAATGGCTACACTACCACTCTACGGAGTGTTAGCACAATCATGGCACTATCACTTCTAATCTCAGAAGCGTTTGGACGATGGCGGCACTATCATTCTACGGAAGGTTAGCACGATCATGGCACTACCACTACAGAAGGGTTAGTATGATGACGGCACTACTACTTCAGAAGGGTTAGCATGATGACGGCACTGCCACTTCAAATCTCATAAGGGTTAGCATGATGACGGCACTGCCACTTCAAATCTCATAAGGGTTACAATGATGGCGGCACTACCATTCTACAGAAGGTTAGCGCGACCACGATACTACCACTTTAGAAGGGTTAGCATGATGACGGTACTACTAATACATGAAGGGTTAGTGTAGATACTGGGTCCTGAGGCAGCTAAGATGGTTACCCGATGATAAAAATGATACTTATTCGCGAGTAAAATGATTAGAAGTGACAATTTCCTTGTTGAAGCCTTTTTTTAAAATATATATATATATATATATATATATATATATATATATATATTTATATTTTATATTTTATTTTATTTTATTTTTGTTTTTCTGCTTATTTTCGGTTTTTCAGCGCACGATCTGCACAGCGTACGGGGCGGCTCAGCCGGCAGTGCATGGGGGGCCGTGCCCGCAAGCCGCAGCACTTGCGCGAGCTGCGGTGCTTGCGCAGCGTGTGGCCCGCGGGGGGCATGCCGTGCAAGCAGCACGCGGCCCCCATGTGCGGGGCTACATGCCGCTCAATGCGCACAGGGGCCGCATGCTGTGTGACACGTGGTACCCCCTGCACGGAGGTGCATGCCGCGGAAGGCCATGCGGCCCTCTCGCACAGGGCCGCATGTCACTCGAGCGGCATACGGCTCCTGCAGGGCTGCATGCCGCGCGATATGTAGCATCCTTACGCGGGGGCGCATGCCTCGCAAGCGGCATGCGGCCTTTCCTGCGCATGGCCGCATGTTGCGCAGACGACATGCGACCTTTGCGCAGTGGCGCATGCCACAGGTCGCCATTTTTGCCCAGCACGCCTGTTTTTTCTGTTTTTGGGCCTATTTTTTTCTAATCTTTTTTTGGGATTTTCTCGGTTAAAAATTTAGACTACCTTTTTTGATTTTTTAAGGGGTAATTAAGGGTTTTTAACGAAAAAAAGAGGGTTTTTTGGGGAACCAAAATTGCTCGGGTATAAAAAGTAAATAATAAATAGATCAAAAAAAAGGAAGAAAACCTTGAAAAAGAGAGGGAGTTCTTGAGAGAAAAACACTTCTTCTTTCTAAAAATATTCGGAGATTTGTTCTTGAGCCAAATAAATCGATTATTTGTGCTTAAGGCTAGATTCTCACAGTCAGATTTCTTTACAATCAATTTTGAAATAGTTATTTTAATTTTCATTTCAAGCAAATCGATAGGAAATCATCATCTTCCTTCATCTTGGAATCAAAAAATCATATCTGAGGGTAAATACACGAGGTAAATCATTTTTTTCCTTTTCCATTCATTCATTGTTATCTAATTGTTTTTTTTCTTCATTATTGTTCATTATTATTCTGTAAATTATTTTTTCTGTTTATTATTGCTTGATTTTGTTAATCTATATACTGTATATTATTGTTGTTTATTGTATTTGACATAAACTTAAGTTTATTTATTGTGAATAATCTACATATGGTTGTATTATTAATATATTTGTTGTTTATCACTAATAGTTGTTAATAATCTATTTGCATTTATTATTTATTCATTGTTGTTTATGATTAACTCGTCTATTGCTTTTATATTATTAGTATATTGGTTATTATATATTGTTAGGTTATTATTTGTTGTTTATTAGTGTTGTTAATCTGCTTATCTTTTATTATTCATTCATTAATGTTTATTATTAATCACACTATTGTGTATTGTTAAAGTTCTTCACTATTGTTTGTTATTCTTTTGTTTATTGTTTATACAATTTGTTCTTTAACAATGCATATTGTTCATTGGTTGCTTGTATATTATGATTCATCATTAACAGTTAACATAATAATTAATCAAGTTGTTTAAATTATTTATTAATTGCTTGTCGTAATTAATTTGTGGGTTGCCATTATTTATTTATGTGTATATTAATGTGTTTGCCATGAATAACATTAACCTAAATTAATTTATCTGCATGAAGCATGAACATGGTTTATAAGTTCATTAATATTAATACTTTTTCCCATTTGATTCTGACTTGTTTTTATTTATTCGATTAATTTTCAATGTTTACTCAACTTGTTTTCTTGATGCAACTAATAATTTTGGTTTATATTTAATTGACGTAAATGAATGTTTATATCTAATTGATTTAATTGATTGTTATATTATTTTATTGGTTATCTGGTTATATCATGCTTTATTTATTTGATTTAATTCACTAACATTTTATTTTATTCCTTTTTATGGCCTCAAAATTTATTTATTTCACTGTGAGTGATATTTCTGAGCAGGTCAGAGGATCAAGAAATTAAAGACCTTCGGAATTTGGGTTTGCATTTCTATTTATTGTATTTTCTTTTTATTATTGATTATGTTGTATGTAAAATGTATTTCAAATTTGTTCGTATTATAGAAAATCATGTTTTCTATAATAATTAATAAATTGGGATTTTTCCTAATAAAATGGACCAATGTCCTATTTTAACCATTAAAATCTCACTTTCTAATGGAGAATTAATTTTCATAAAATGGGATTACTCATCCCGGTTTTCTCAATAAATGCCCAAAAAATAGTTCTCCAATTTTTTAGTTAATAAAAGGGAACCAATGTTCCTAAACACTAATAAATGTCCTGATTTATGTATGATGTATCTTATTGTATTCTTTTGGTATAGTATTTATTTATTTATGCTTTCTTTATTTTGGGGGATTGTTCTGTCCTATATTTTTCTCTTGTAACTTATTTTATTGCTTTCTTTATTGCTTTCCAATATGCTTGAGACGTGCTTTAAATTTATTGCATAATCGCGTGAGATGAGAGATGGAATTTTGATTGTTAAGAACTCATTTATAAACTTAACTTAAGGCATTATTAAGAGTGAAGTTCTGAACACCTTCTTTGATTTAAGACCCCTGAGGTTAGATGACCTTTCCCAATTTCTTGTAAATTGGGTGGCGACTCCAAATTACCTCAAAGTTGCCTAAACGGCATCGTGAGGCTAGACGATCCTTCCAATGTTCTATTGGAAGGAGGCGTCCAAAATATCTCCTGATGCCCAAGATCAAAAGACGCGAACGAATCCCTCGAGCCCTAAAAGTGGGTCTCATCGCGAGGGCCTTTGCTTGGTTCGGTATGCGTCACAGTGGCGA
The DNA here is from genome assembly GCA_947683425.1 of Excoecaria cochinchinensis. NCBI lineage: Eukaryota > Viridiplantae > Streptophyta > Magnoliopsida > Malpighiales > Euphorbiaceae > Excoecaria > Excoecaria cochinchinensis. Next base: position 8,050,158 of record CANTUQ010000055.1, read on the forward strand.
CTTCGCTGGGGACGATCGAAATTTCGCTTCAAAACGCCCATTCCTGACCACTAGGTTAGCTCCGCTAATGTAGACATGAACGGTCGTTACACACAGAAACTCACACAAGCTTTACTATCACAACTTCAAGGCAACAACACGAATAATAAAATTTCATCATTAGCATACATTCCCATGCATCATATATCATAAGTTCCCATGCCATCCAACTTACTCACATACTTACTTATATACAGGCCTTCATTAAGTTTACAATACTTAGTTATATCAGCTTTACATATTTTCCATTGCTAAAAATAATAACTTACATAACTTGAACAAACACACAATTAAACCCCAAAACCTACACTAAAGATGTAGCCCTAGTGTTGACCATTGCTAACGCAGATGTGTCCTTCCAAAATCACCTAGTGTCCGAACTTACACGAATTAGAAAGAACCCGTGCTAAGCGATAATGCTTAGTGGGGAACGCATATAACATATAGGCTTAAACATAACATTAATATTAAGCATGCATCATACTAGAATCTTACTTAGACCTACAAATCTAAATCATTTATTATCATTATATTCATAGCATTGTTACTAATTCACATTTTAATAGAGCATGCATTTACTTGGTGTATACATAATACTTAATCATGTGAGTGAATAGGTTACATAGGATTTGCATAGATTCATCAAATACAAAGCATTCACACATCAACTTAACCATTAAGATTATCTTTATCCTTTATATTTAGGTTTGCCTGTAGTTCAAAGACGCGAATAACGGGTATCACATTGGTACCCCTGAGGTACTATAATTTTATTGCATCCGTGGATACACATATACGCTTTTGTACCCTAAGGTACAGTAAAGTCGTTAAAATCAATATTCCATATTTAGAATCCAGCAAGGACTATTTCGCATTGTGATTCCAGAGGAATCGGATGCATTGGGCTGTAGCACTTTGACCCTATAGGCATGCCTATCTATCCACTACTTGACTCGCAGGCAAAAGTTAATTAATTTCTTTATTGATTTCACAATAAATAATTCCATTAGCAAATTCACAAGCCAACAACAATGTAACACCCCCTTCCCTTACGTAGGCGATCCCATCCGATAAGGAGTGAGATGCCGTAAGAGTGAAGGTGTCACCAAACAATAGTCAAGCAAAACATACATTCATTCATAACATACATTCAGAAATACAGAATAATTAAAAACTCTACATGAAGAAAGCAAAAGCTGATCATGCATTACTATAATAAACTATTACAATAATGATCTGATCAACTAGCTGAAACAAAATAATATTACAGGTCCAAAATATGAATATAAAACCGGAAGCTGATACATAAGAGTTCTATACAAAAAGAATCATCTAATATACAAAAGTAGCCCTACACTAAAAACATCCTGTGTTGGCTTGATGACGGCGACTCTCGAATCAAACTTCTTCCGCACCTGCACGGTAAAAACACCGTGCTAAGCGATAAACGCTTAGTGGGGAAACACACATAAATAAAGGACGGCCATTCACAATGGTCGTCAAGGCAAATCACATTCACAAGGACAATATGCAAAGGCTAAACATAATCCATATAAACATGCTCATATAATAAAGCCATACACTCAATATTTCATAATCATATTCATTCAGAAATAATCCGATATACTCATTCAGATCATCCATTTATAGCCAAATCAAATCAGAGCAGTTCAAATAAACATTCAAAGAACACCTGCTGACTCTAGGTAGTCGATAACGAGTGTACAGACACTACTTTCTGGGTACGAGCCGATTACAGACAGTACATTACGGGTACGAATCGATTAAACCATTATACTTTAACTTTCACAGATATTTTCAAAAGGGACCTTAAATAAGATCCAATACAGAAAAGGGTTCGCGAGGAACCAAACGGGGACCTGATCGAGGTCCAAACAGAACTATGGGCTGCAGCTAACAGACTCTATTAGGCATGCCTAACTATCCACTTACTTGACTCTAGCAGGCTATGCGACATTCAATTCACATTTCCGAGTACGGAATAGAATTCATAAGAAATTCATGATATCATTTAAATCAAAGCATATAAAAATATGGCATGCATCATACCACAATATAAATCCATACAGAAGAAACACCAAATTCATTTCTGAGTCAAAAGCTGGAAAAATTTCGAAAAAAGAGCAAAACGGGGAAACGGGCGAGATTGGCTAGTCACAAGGCGTGACTGGCCTCCTCATAGGGCAGGTCACGCGATGTGACTGAGGGTCTCGTCTCGTGACTTGCTCTGCTCCTCGCGGATCAGACGACATCTCTCGCTGATCACGCCTCGTCCCTCGCAGATCACGCGACGTGATCTCGCAGATCACGCAGCGCCCTCGCAGGTCACGCGACGTGACTGGACGTCACGTCTCGTGACTTGCTTCAGCACTCTCGCAGGTCACGCGACGTGACTGGTCGTCACGTCTCGTGACTTGCTTCTCTTTAGCTGTTACGCGACTTGCCTTCCCTCAGCCGGTCACGTGGCGTGACGGGGAGTCACGTCTCGTGACTGGCTTCATCTCAACTGGTCACGAGTTGTGACAAGCAGCCACAACCCGCGACTAGCCTCAAGCTGGCAGGTCACGCGACGTGACCTGCGGTCACGTCTCGTGACTTGCCTTTCTTCTTGGCGAGTCGCGCGACAGCATCAGGAAAAATGGGATTTTTAACAGAACTCGATTTCCAGAATTTCCAGAACAATAAAATCAATCCCAATTTGATTTAAAACCATGCAAATCAATTCATACCTTTCAAGAAAGATCCCAAACAATTCAAACAACATATAAACGACTCAAACCAGTATTCAGTCAACCTAATCAAGGGTATTTGCATTCAAATTCTTCAAGAACATATAAACCCTAAATTTTACAATAAACTTAAAATCACACAAAGCACAATCAAAAATTCCCAAACCTGAATTCTAAACTTCTATCACTTAGCTCCACTAGGTCCAGCAACCTCTTTACCCTTTGGATCACGAGGAGCTTCAGCTAAAAACATCACAACAAGAACATTCACAAAGTAAACCCTAAGTTAAGCCTAAACTTATGGAAGAAGAAGAAGATGAAGAATTACAGCAAGATAAAGACAAGGATATGCACTTACCAAGCTAGGGAATGCCAAGAGAGATTAACTTCACCAATAAAATCTTGAATCCACATACAAGAGCCCTTAGGGAAAAAGGAAAGGAAAAAGAAGAAGACAAGTGAAGAAAGAACGTGAATCTGCCCATTCCTTTTCTTTCTTTCCTTTTTCTTTTTCTTTTCTTTACCCTAAGTAAGTGTCCATTACCTATTGGTGAAGCTAACCACTCACATTAAAATTCCACACACATCACACATACCTAATGCACTTGTAATTAAAGTACCCTACAATGGCATAAACACACACACCCAAGTATTTCTCACTTAATAAACACACTAATGCCATGTATGCACCCACATAATAATAAACCCAAAAACATACATTTTACTAAAATACCCTTATGAAATGCCGAACACATGCGAATGCTTACACATATAGACAGACAGATAGGCTCATTCTACTAGGGGGCAAACGGGGTGTGACAACTCTCCCCTACTAATAAGAATTTCGTCCTCGAAATTCTCACCTGAACTGAACAACTGAGGGTACTGAGCTCTCATCGACTCCTCTGGTTCCCAAGTCGCTTCCTCAACTCCATGATGGATCCACAATACTTTAACCAAGGGAATCTGCTTATTCCTCAACTGCCTCACCTCTCGGGCTAGAATAGCTCGCGGTTCCTCATCATAAGAGAAGTCTGGCTGAACCTGGATATCCTGAACCGAAAGTACATGCGAAGGATCTGATCTGTACCGACGAAGCATCGAAACATGGAACACATCGTGCAACTTTTCTAACTCCATCGGTAGCGCCAATCTGTAGGCTACAGGTCCTACCTTAGCCAAAATCTCATAAGGTCCAATGAAATGAGGACTAAGCTTGCCTTTCTTGCCAAACCGAAGCACTTTCCTCCAAGGTGAAACCTTAAGGAAAACCTTGTCCCCGATCTCAAAATGCACATCTTTCCTTTTCAAATTGGCGTAAGACTTCTGTCGATCCTTGGCTGCCTTCAAATTCCGCTGCACCACTCTGATCTTCTCTTCAGTATCTCTAACCAAGTCTGGTCCAATCATAGATCTATCGGATAGCTCGGTCCAACAAATCAGAGTCCTACACTGACGACCATACAAAGCCTCATATGGTGCCATACCGATACTCGATTGAAAACTGTTGTTGTAGGCAAACTCCATCAACGATACATATCTGTCCCAACTACCCGGAAAATTCAAAGCACAAGCTCTCATCATATCCTCCAGAATCTGAATAACTCGCTCTGACTGACCATCGGTCTGAGGATGAAACGTTGTACTGAAGTTCAACCTAGTGCCCAAAGCTCTCTGTAACTCCTTCCAAAACTTGGAAGTAAACCTTGGATCCCGATCTGATACTATGGACAAAGGCACACCATGCAACCGAACTATCTCATCTACATAGATCCTGGCCAATCTGTCCATGGAGTAGTCCACTCTAACTGGCAGAAAGTGAGCTGATTTCGTAAGCCGATCCACAATAACCCAAACTGAGTCATGCTTCCTTTGAGTCAAAGGTAAACCAGAAACAAAGTCCATGGCGATGTCATCCCATTTCCACTCAGGAATGGATAAAGGCATAAGCAAACCTGAAGGAACCTGATGCTCGGCCTTTACCTGCTGACAAGTCAAGCACTTGGAAACAAAATCCACTATATCACGCTTCATACCGGACCACCAGTAGAATTGCTTCATGTCTCTATACATCTTCTCACTGCCCGGATGCATAGTAAAGACTGAACTATGCGCCTCACTCATGAGCTGTCTCCTCAAATCCTCAGATTCTGGCACACACAAGCGATCTCTGAACATAAGTACCTCATCCTGAACTGAGAACTCTGATGGCTTACCCAATCTAACCTCATGCACAATCTGCTGAAGCTTCACATCGTCTCTCTGAGCATCCACAATCCTCTGTCTCAATGTAGGCTTCACACGCAACTGAGCAATCAAAGCCCCATCTGAACCAAATCGCCATCTGAATCGCCTCAAGAACAAAGCTGAAACTGACTTCCGACTCAAAGCATCGGCGACTACATTGGCCTTACCAGGATGGTAATCCACAATGCAGTCTTAGTCCTTAAATAACTCAAGCCAACGCCGCTGTCTCATGTTCAACTCTTTCTGTGAAAGGAAGTACTTCAAACTCTTGTGGTCCGAGAAGATCCTACACTTTTCCCCATACAGGTAATGACGCCAAATCTTCAAGGCAAAGATCACAGCTGCCAACTCTAAATCATGCGTCGGATAGTTCCTCTCATGTGGCTTCAACTGTCGAGAAGCATAAGCCACTACTTTTCCTTCCTGCATCAGCACACATCCAAGACCAACTCCAGAAGCATCATTGTAAATGACAAACTCCTTACCCGAGATGGGTTGAGTAAGGATAGGAGCCTCAACAAGCAACTGCTTTAACCGATCAAAACAAGACTGACACCTGTCTGACCACTCAAATCTGACTCCTTTCCTCAACAATCTAGTCATAGGAGTAGCAATCACAGAAAATCCTTTAACGAACCGATGGTAGTAACCTGCTAAACCGAGGAAACTCCTCACTTCCTGAACATTTCGAGGCGCTTTTCAATCAACTATCGCCTCAATCTTGGCTGGATCTACCTGAATACCTCTAGCTGAAACAATGTGACCCAAGAATGATACTTCTCGAAGCCAGAAATCACACTTGCTAAGCTTAGCAAACAACTGATGCTCTCTCAACATCTGCAAAACCAATCGGAGATGCTCCTCATGCTCACTCTCATCCTTGGAATACACCAAGATGTCATCAATGAACACTACTACAAATCGATCTAAGTATGGCCTAAACACACGGTTCATCAGATCCATAAAAGCCGCTGGAGCATTTGTCAAACCAAACGGCATCACAAGAAACTCATAGTGGCCATACCTAGTCCGAAATGCAGTTTTAACCACATCTGCATCCTGAACTCGTAACTGATAGTACCCTGATCGAAGATCTATCTTGGAGAAGACACCCGCACCTCGAAGCTGATCAAACAAACCCTCAATCCTAGGCAACGGATACTTGTTCTTCACTGTAACTTTATTAATCTGCCGGTAGTCAATACACATCCGCAGGGATCCATCTTTCTTCTTGACAAACAGCACTGGAGCTCCCCATGGAGATATGCTAGGTCGAATAAACCCCTTATCCAATAACTCTTGTAGCTGAGATTTAAGTTCCCTCAACTCTACAGGAGCCATCCGATAAGGTGCTCTCGAAATAGGTGCAGTACCTGGCATAATCTCAATGGACAACTCAACCTCTCGCTCAGGAGGCAAACCAGGCAACTCGCTCGGGAACACATCACTAAACTCCCGCACTACAGGAATGTCCTCAATCTGAACCTGATCCCTCTTAGAATCTAACACAACTGCTAGAAAAGCCTCACATCCTTTCCTGATGAATCTCTTAGCTTGTATCGCATAAATCACATTATTCAACGAACTAGCACCCAAACCTTTCAGAAACACAAGAGACTGACTTCTATCCCGAAGTACAACTGTCTTCCTATGGCAATCAACTACAGCCCGATGTTTATCCAACCAGTCCATACCCAGAATCAAATCAAACTCTCTGAAGGGTAACTCAATCAAATCCACTGGAAGCACAGCTCCCTCAACAATCAGAGGACAACTCCTAAAGACTCTACTCACACTGACACTATGCCCTAATGGACTGGTCACACAAATCTCATAATCTAACTGATCAACTGAATGCAATTTATCGATAATTTTATCCGTGCACAAATATGTGTGTGTGGAACCAGGATCAATTAGAGCATATAACTCAGTGTCATGGAGTAGGAACTTACCAGCAATAACATCAGGCGCATCCTGCTCATCTCTGGCTCTCATGGCATAGGCTCTAACGGCACCCTGAGGAGGACGCTCAACAGTCTCAGAAGCAGCTCCATCTCTATGCCGTCCACCTCGACCTCTACCTCGGCCTCTACCTCGGGTAGCCTGAGAAGCATTCGAACCAACCCTACTAGCTCCTCCCTGAGGTCCTGAATCCTCAATCGACTGGGGACAACTAGCCACACGGTGCTCAGTGTTCCCACATCTAAAACATCCACCGGTGAGCCACCTACACTCACCCCGGTGAGCCTTGCTACAATTCTCACAAATAGGAATGGCATCAGATCTACCTCCCCTACCAGAACCTGACACAGCTGCAGAACCCTGTCTTCTGCCTCTAGAAGCCGGACCAGAAGATGACTCGTCCTGTGGGTTCCTAGATCTCTTACCCGCTGAAGATCCTCCACTAGAAGAACTCCTCCTCTGAGCTCTCTCTCTCAAGACAGTCTCTGATAACTCAGCTCTCACAGCAGCCTCTACAATCTGATAATAACTGACCCTAGGTATGCACATCAGAGAAATCAAAGCAATCTTCAAGGACTCATTTAACCCTGCCTCGAAATGCTTGCATCTAAAGTCATCAGTCATAACTCCTCGTGGGGCATAGCGAGATAACCTGTTGAACTCTTTCTCATAATCTGCTACAGACATAGCCCTCTGTCTCAAACTCAAAAACTGCGCCCATCTCGCATCTCTATAAGTCTGAGTAATGTACTTCTTTGTGAACTCACCCTCAAAGAACTCCCAAGTGATAGGATCCGGTATCTGAGGATGCCTGCAAACCAATTCCCACCATTCAAAAGCAGACCCTTGCAGTAGAACTAATGCACACTCAACCTGCTGGTCGGGAGGACACCGAATCTCTCTCAAAGCACGCTTGACTTTATCTAACCATTTCTCTGCCAACTCAGATTCATTCAAACCAGTGCCATAGAAATCCTCAACTCCTGCCCTCCTCAGATTCTCCATAGGTGCTCTAGGAGCAGTCACTCTCTCCAAAAGATGCAATCTGAACATAGCCTCAAAGGGCATGGCTGCGGCCTCGGGCTGGACCCTAGCATGCTGAGCCGACACAGTAACAGAAACAGACGGATCCATAACTGGAGGATTCACACTCTCGGCGGACTCCTCAAGTGATCCACGAACAGAATTAGAAGCCATCTAAACAAACAAGAAACAACCGCATCAGCCAACACAGAACTAGACACATACACATCTAAAAAACTCAGAAAAATCACAATAACACCCAGAAACGCCTAAACCTATGCTCTGATACCACTAACTGTAACACCCCCTTCCCTTACGTAGGCGATCCCATCCGATAAGGAGTGAGATGCCGTAAGAGTCAAGGTGTCACCAAACAATAGTCAAGCAAAACATACATTCATTCATAACATACATTCAGAAATACAGAATAATTAAAAACTCTACATGAAGAAAGCAAAAGCTGATCATGTATTACTATAATAAACTATTACAATAATGATCTGATCAACTAGCTGAAACAAAATAATATTACAGGTCCAAAATATGATTACAAAACCGGAAGCTGATACATAAGAGTTCTATACAAAAAGAATCATCTAATATACAAAAGTAGCCCTACACTAAAAACTTCCTGTGTTGGCTTGATGACGGCGACTCTCGAATCAAACTTCTTCCGCACCTGCATGGGTAAAAACACCGTGCTAAGCGATAAACGCTTAGTGGGGAAACACACATAAATAAAGGACGGCCATTCACAATGGTCGTCAAGGCAAATCACATTCACAAGGACAATATGCAAAGGCTAAACATAATCCATATAAACATGCTCATATAATAAAGCCATACACTCAATATTTCATAATCATATTCATTCAGAAATAATCCGATATACTCATTCAGATCATCCATTTATAGTCAAATCAAATCAGAGCAGTTCAAATAAACATTCAAAGAACACCTGCTGACTCTAGGTAGTGGATAACGAGTGTACAGACACTACTTTCCGGGTACGAGCCGATTACAGACAGTACGTTACGGGTACGAATCGATTAAACCAATATACTTTAACTTTCACAGATATTTTCAAAAGGGACCTTAAACAAGATCCAATACATAAAAGGGTTCGCGAGGAACCAAATGGGGACCTGATCGGGGTCCAAACAGAACTATGGGCTGCAGCTAACAGACTCTATTAGGCATGCCTAACTATCCACTTACTTGACTCTAGCAGGCTATGTTACATTCAATTCACATTTCCGAGTACGGAATAGAATTCATCAGAAATTCATGATATCATTTAAATCAAAGCATATAAAAATATGGCATGCATTATACCACAATATAAATCCATACAGAAGAAACACCAAATTCATTTCTGAGTCAAAAGCTGGAAAAATTTCGGAAAAAGAGCAAAACGAGGAAACGGGCGAGATTGGCTAGTCACAAGGCGTGACTGGCCTCCTCACAGGGCAGGTCACGCGACGTGACTGAGGGTCACGTCTCGTGACTTGCTCTGCTCCTCGCGGATCAGACGACATCTCTCGCTAATCACGCCTCGTCCCTCGCAGATCACGCGACGTGATCACGCAGCGCCCTCGCAGGTCACGCGACGTGACTGGACGTCACGTCTAGTGACTTGCTTCAGCACTCTCGCAGGTCACGCGACGTGACTGGTCGTCACGTCTCGTGACTTGCTTCTCTTTAGCTGTTACGCGACTTGCCTTCCCTCAGCCGGTCACGTGGCGTGACGGGGAGTCACGTCTCGTGACTGGCTTCATCTCAACTGGTCACGAGTTGTGACAAGCAGCCACAACCCGCGACCAGCCTCAAGCTGGCAGGTCACGCGACGTGACCTGAGGTCACGTCTCGTGACTTGCCTTTCTTCTTGGCAAGTCGCGCGACAGCATCAGGAAAAACGGGATTTTTGACAGAACTCAATTTCCAGAATTTCCAGAACAATAAAATCAATCCCAATTTGATTTAAAACCATGCAAATCAATTCATACCTTTCAAGAAAGATCCCAAACAATTCAAACAACATATAAACGACTCAAACCAGTATTCAGTCAACCTAATCAAGGGTATTTGCATTCAAATTCTTCAAGAACATATAAACCCTAAATTTTACAATAAACTTAAAATCACACAAAGCACAATCAAAAATTCCCAAACCTGAATTCTAAACTTCTATCACTTAGCTTCACTAGGTCCAGCAACCTCTTTACCCTTTGGATCACGAGGAGCTTCAGCTAAAAACATCACAACAAGAACATTCATAAAGTAAACCCTAAGTTAAGCCTAAACTTAAGGAAGAAGAAGAAGATGAAGAATTACAGCAAGATAAAGACAAGGATATGCACTTACCAAGATAGGGAATGCCAAGAGAGATTAACTTCACCAATAAAATCTTGAATCCACATACAAGAGCCCTTAGGGAAAAAGGAAAGGAAAAAGAAGAAGACAAGTGAAGAAAGAACGTGAATCTGCCCATTCCTTTTCTTTCTTTCCTTTTTCTTTTTCTTTTCTTTACCCTAAGTAAGTGTCCATTACCTATTGGTGAAGCTAACCACTCACATTAAAATTCCACACACATCACACATACCTAATGCACTTGTAATTAAAGTATCCTACAATGGCATAAACACACACACCCAAGTATTTCTCACTTAATAAACACACTAATGCCATGTATGCACCCACATAATAATAAACCCAAAAACATACATTTTACTAAAATACCCTTATGAAATGCCGAACACATGCGAATGCTTACACATACAGACAGACAGACAGGCTCATTCTACTAGGGGGCAAACGGGGTGTGACAAACAAATTCTTCACTTTGCATATTTACAATACATTAACAAATCCACATTATTCTTTTACACATCTTATAACTCTTGGATAACTTGTAATTAAATCACTAACCAACAAGTATTTGCATTCTTTAATCATTATATTTATAAGTATACTTGCTTCGTATAACCTTAATATCATGCTCATATAAAATGGCCACGAGCTTGGTTAAAAGGTACACAATTAAGAGACCAAAATAGATTAGGGTTGCTTGCCAAAATAGGGTACCTCACGGTCACAACCAGTTTGGTTGTCACCGTGATATATTTAGGTCTTCAAAACAGAATGCAAGCTAAGGTACCTCACGGTCACAACTAATTTGGTTGTCACTGTGACATACTAAGGACTTTCAAAATAGAATGCAAAACGAGGTATCTCATGGTCACAACCAATTTGGTTGTCACCGTGAGATACATGACACTTGCGGGCATAATGCAAACTTTGGCACCTCACGGTCACAACCATTTTGGTTGTCACCGTGACATTCCATGCACAGTCAGGCAGAATGGAGTTCCTGCATAGCTCATGGTCACAACCAATTTGGTTGTCATCGTGACCTATGCAAAAACACCAGAACACAGTTGTATTCTACCAAAACACAGCTATGCTCCCTGTCTCAATTCTCATATCACTTTCAAAACCTCAAAGCTCATTTCCTTTTTGTCATTCAAACCAACTCATTTTACAATAATAACAATTAACACATACCTGATCTCCATTAAGCCAATCTTATTCAATTGAACACAAATCACACTACTTTCACACCATTCATAAGGCACACTTTCATAGCTCAACACTTAACATTCCACTCAAATCGTCATGAACACAACATCAATCTTATAACCTACTAAACCTAATCAACTAATTCATTTACTTCTTTAGGGATTCCTACTACTGCTTTAGTTCATGCTTAGCCAAATTATACAAGCAAATACAAAACATGCCAATTCACTTATAGGGTTAGTTCCCAAACCTCACGCCTATGCTCCTAATATTCACTGAGCACTTGCTTCTCCAATTTTTGCTTTTCCCTTGTCCTTCTTGTTCTCCTCTACTACAAATATCATTGTAATTTCTAAAATTGGACACAATTCATCAATCCTCAATCCAAATCAAACCAAAACCAGAAAGAGTAGAAGAAGAATTACAATTAACCACTTACCTTCCAATCTTATTAACTTAATTCTTGATCCCCTTAGCAATATTCATACAGTTAATTTAATAGATTCTAAAGGGTCACACAAAAATGAAAGAAGAAGAACAAGAAGAAGGACAAGATGCAGAAATGGCTGAAAGCTCAAACTCTAATGCCCCCTTTCTCTCTCTTCAAATTAATATATATGCATGTAGTTAGAAGAGGTGGCAGCACAAGTTTGTGCCACCCGGATTCCACCTCCACAATCTGCCTCTCAATTAATTTAGTTAACCTCCATTATAATTTAATTAATCCTCCATTATCTTAATCCTAAAAAGTACAACTTGGCCACTAAACTTCCCTTTAACGTTTCAATAAAATCCTTCTTTTATTACAATCAAGTCCCAAAGCACATAATCAATTCACACACACCCCCAATTAAACCATTTACAACTAAGGTACATTTCCGTCCATTATAGGTTCCTTCATGCTCATTTAAAGAGGGATCAAAGAGTTATTTTCGGTATTTGTCGTGAAAATCGAGATGAGTGATCCCATTTTTAATAAAATCAACTCTTCGTTTTGATCCGCGATATTTTTGCATTTTTTGGCTAAAATCTAGGACATTGGTCCTTATTAATAAAAATCTCAATTTAGTTGTATAAAATATTTTTGTGATTTTTTATTTGACAGGTATGTAAAATAAACTATTTTATTTACAGACAAACACAATCACATAAATAGGGATAGGAAAGTGATGTAAACTCCTACGTGTCGCGAGGAGTTTGGTCATGATAAATGCTTACACAAATAAGCACGATATTTTAGCCCCAATAAAAAAAACAAAAAAAAAATATAAGCAATAATTCCAAAATCAACTAAAATTAAAAATAAAAATAAAAGAAATCTAGTATAAAATTAATACATCAATATAAAATAAGTTAAATTAAATACATTAATTCAATATATGAACATCACGCATAAAAGACGATAATAAAAAAAATAATGCAAAGTATGGTAATAATAACAATAACTAAATCATGAAATAGCACCATGCAAAATATAATGACAATAATAAAAATAATAATAACAATAATAATACCAATAACAACAACAACAACAACAACAACAACAACAACAACAACAACAACAATAATAATAATAATAATAATAATAATAATAATACGATAACAATGCTAATAACAATAATAATAATGGTAGTGATGATAATAATAATGATTATGATAATACAATTAATAATAGTAACATCAATAATAATAATAATAACAACAATAAACAAATAATAATAATAATAATAATAATAATAATAATAATAATAAACTAGTAAAATTAAATGAATAAACAAGAGGAAAGCAATCAAACATGTAATATAAAATAATAATATTTAAGCATACAAAAAAATCATAAGAAATAACACTAAAAGAGAAAATTATGTAAATCTTATTTTTCATCCTCTAACATCATGTATGTTTATCCATTTTAATGCCAAAAAAAAAAAAAACAAAGATTGAAAACTCATGCTGAAAAATAAATCTCAACTCAAAAAACAATACACATTCATCAATGGAAAATAAAATCAACTAAAATAAAATAAACTAACATAAATAAAATGAAATGAGATAAAAAAAAAATGGATCCAAGAATCTTTACCCTCAGAATTAAGTAATATGGAAGCAAGATGTCTCAATCTATTCTCCTTGTTAAGATTCAAGAGTAAATTCGAAAATGTTCAAGAAAATCTTGAGTTTTTATCTCAAATAATTTAAGAACACCAAAAATTAAAAATGATTTTTTTTGTATTTGTTGTTTAATTTGATGAGAAAACTCAAGTTAAGGAAATTAATTTTTCCTTTCTCAAGTTTCCAAACTCAACAAATATTTTTTAGATCTAAATTAGAATAAAATCAAAGAAGAAAATTTTGAAATTTAAGAAAATAAAATCAAAGAAGAGAATTTTTAATCTTAAGAACAACAAGAAAATAAACTCCAAGAACAAAAATTTTTATCTCTCCAGAAAAATGGATTAGTTTTTCTCAAGAACCCCGTTTTTTCTCTTTAAAATCCCTTAGGAAAAAAATTGATTCCTTTAAAATAATTTTTTCTTAGCAAAAATCAAAATTTTTTTTCTTCCAAATGAAGAATTCCCCCATTAAAACTCCATCCCTCCACCAATCAAGTTCTCCTCCAGATTTTTTCAAAGGTAAACCTTCCCCGATTTCAACAAAAAACACCAAAAATTCAAAAATAAATCCTAAAACTCAAATTTTTTACAATTAATATTTTTATTATTATTTTTTTTTATCTTTTGACTTTTAACACCCACAAAATTTGACTTACATTTGTCAAAATTCAACAAAATTCCGAAAAATCCCATAAAAAAATCTTTTTTTACCCAAAAAATGTTAAAAAATCGATTCGGTAGAAATTGTCGGAATTGGGCGGAACTGGGCATGATGGGCGAGGGAAGCATGTGCCTCATGTTCGTTGCACATGCGGTGTGCGCGTGTGTGCTCAGCGTATGCGGGGCAACGCGCGCGCTGCGCGTAGGCAGCTCATGCGGCTGCCAAAATTTTTTTTTTTTTTTTTTTCAAAAAATAAAAATAAAAAATACCAATAAAGATAAAAATAAAGATATAAATAAAAATAAAAATAAAAATAAAAATAAAAATAAAAATAAAAATAAAAATAAAGATAAAAATTTTAAAAACATTTTGAAACAAATAAAAGAATTTGACAAAAAGATGATCAATTCCTACTTTCTTGCATATAAATTAGTATTTATTTTCATCATTAGGTAATCCTGATCTTGGACCGTTTCGAGATTCGGTGTCTACAGTTGCCCCCAATTTTGGGGAAACTAGCACATAGGTGCCTAGATGAGCCAAAATTCAGAAAAGAGGAAAAAACGCGTACCTGAGGTGACGACATTCCCGTTTCTATGAAAAGTAAATCATCTCTCCTGAATTGCAAGCCTACTCTTGACTTACAAGGTGTGGGTTCCATCCTCAAATGGCGATGCGCTGAGTCCGCTCCGAACTTGTAAGACATAGGAATTATTTTCTTGAACTACACGTAGTCGCTGACAAGACTACAAAGTGTGGCGGGGACCATCTTCAGATGGTGATGCTCCGAGTCTGCTTCAGACTTACAAAATGCAGGAAGTGCTCTCTTGAGTTGCATCGAGTCGCTGACAAGACTACAAAGTGCGGATGTCTTTGGATATCACCGAGCCGTTATCTAGGCTACAAAGTGATTGCACCGAATCGCTGACAAGATTACAAAGTGCGGTTGTTCTTGAATATCACTGTGCTGTTATCTAGGCTATAAAGTGATTGCACTAAATCGCTAACAAGATTACAAAGTACGACTGTTCTTGAATATCACCGAGCCGTTATCTAGGCTACAAAGTGATTGCACCGAATCGCTGATAAGATCACAAAGTGCGGATGCTATCCTCAAATGGCGATGCATCGAGTCTGCTCCAGACTAACAAAACATAGAAAGTGCTCTTCTAAGTTACACCGAGTCACTGACAAGACTACGAATGCGGGGGCCATCCTCAGATGGCGATGCGTCTAGTCTACTCCAGACTTACAAAACGCAAAAAGTGCTCTCTAGCATAACTTCAATTGTTTCCTGAATAAAACAAACTTCAATTAGATCAATTTATCATTATGATCATTTCGATTATTTAACTTCCTTGAAGGTTCAATTGTTATAATTTTACCAATTTGTGGTTCGTCATATAATTTCCATCTTTGTCATTTTATTATCTATGGTTCACTATGTTTTATATTTTTATTTCTTTTATCGATCTCATGTTAAAGGGTATCCAAACATGCAAAGTGCAATAAAAGTCATCCATATAGATATTATGTTCGTACATAAATTAGATCAAAACAACTATAAATCTCCCTGAATATCGGTCAAAAGGATCATAGTTGGTGTGCATCACTTGATCCTTCTCGACTTATAGGTGTGTAGGAGGCCCTTGTGGTTTCCTCAGGTCTGTCCTGGTGCTGCCGCGTCTCCTTCAAAAGCCGTTCCATGCACTGCAATCTCCCATTTAGGGTCCATAGTCTCTCATCCATACGTCGTTCCATGGCGATCAACCTTTCATCAGAACGCTGCTCCAGAATCATCATCCTCTCATTCATACAGTGATTGTCACACCCCGATTTCCCCCTAGTAGTTTGAGCCATGATTGCCATGTGTATGTGTGCTTGTTTGAGTGTTTTAGCAAGTATTAAGGGTATTTTGGGCAAAATGCATGTTTTATGGGCTTTAATAGAGTGTGGGTACATATATGTTATTAGGATGTGAGTATTTGGGTTTTGGTAGTGTGTGCATGTTCATATGGAAGTAGTGTGTGAATTATGAGGGTTAGTCTTGTGTGTAGTATCATGTGTGTTTGTTGGGTGTGAGTGGTCAAGTTCCACCAACCATAGAGTGACATGTGGCTAGGGATTTAGGAAGGAGGTATAAATAGAAGAGAGAGAAAAAGGGGACAACCATTTTTGTTGCTTTTCCCATTTCCTCCTCTTCTCTTTACTTTTTCTTCCTCTTTTCTCTTCATATGTGTGCCCTAGCTTGGATCCAAGTGTTTTGTGGTGGAAATTGATCATCTCCTTAGCTTTGATTGGTAAGTTGTTATTGGGTTTCTTCTTCTTTTTCTTCTTCTTCATCCTTTGTTCTTGATTTTGTTAGAATGTGTTTTAATTTAGGGTTTTGTGTTTGTATGAATTTTGGGTTTTTTGGGTATTGAGCCTCCTCGTGATCCCAAGGGAAAGGAGAAGGCTAGTGGGAGTGGTGCTCATTGATTTGGAGCATAAGAATTTCAGGTTTGGGATTTATTTGAATTTGTGCATTTTTGTGATTTTTGGCATGTTGTATGAATTTCTGGAAATTTGAGGTTTGAAGATGTTTATGTTGATGCAAATGTAATGGGTTTTAGTTTGATTTGAGTTATGATGCATGAATGATGAATTATTGGGCAAAATTCTAAGTTTGATGAACTTTGCTAAAATTTATGGGTTTGTTGTTCTTGAGATGTTTGATTATGTTAATCCATGAATTTGATTGTGTTAATTATGGACTTGAGTTGTGTTTATGTTATTTATGATATTGTGAAGGTTGATTTGAGGTAAGATGATGTTTGGGTTGATTTATATTTGAGATTGGAGGTTTGGGTGTGTTGAAATTGTAAATTTCTGCAGAAAATCGTGTAAGAACTGGAAATCACGACCCTGTCGCGATATCGTGATAGAGCTCGGTGAATCTAGCCCTTGCGCAAGGCCGAGGGGACTTAAGTGGCCGAGTGGATTGGGCTGCCGAGCGGTCGCAGCGAGAGCTCTCTGTAGCGAGCGCGACCGAGCGCTCGGTTGTCGAATTGTCTGGGTAGTCTCCTGTCGCAAGCGCGCGCCTGCGTGCGAGCACGACTGTCTTTGTTGGCTACTCACTATCGTGAGCATGATAGTGAGATGTGCTTCTGTCTCCGCGCGAGCGTGAAGACTACCGCGATCATGACCTATGGCCAGTTTGGCCTCTATCATGAGCGCGACACCCCTAGCTTCAATTGTGAATTTTCCTTTGTGATTCCAATGTTTAATTTTCGAACTTGTGATGCTTTTAGGTTTATACTTGGAATATTTTATGAAGAATATGAATATTATTGGATGTATTATGCATGGATAATTTCATGAATTATATAAATGTGATATGATGGATTATGTATGACCTGCAAGAGTCTGTCTAGTGGATAGTTAGGCATGCCTAATAGAGTTTAGTAGGTGCAGCCCTCAATTCTGTTCTGGACCCTGATCAGGTCCCTGTTTAGTTCCTCGCGAACTTCAATGTGCTTGGATCTTGTTTAAGATCCCCTTGTAAAATGTTTTGAAATGAGAAAATATGATGTTGATTTTCGATTCGTATTCTTAAGGTACCGCCATGTGTTCATTCGATTCGTATCTGTAAGGTACTGCCATGCGTTTACTCGTTATCCACTACTGTAAGTTAGCAAGTGTTGTGATTTGTTCTGTTATACTTATGAGAATGTGAATCCGAATGATTATGATTATAAGTTTGTGATTCTGAATCACTCTATCTACGAGCATATGAATCAGTTAGCATATGAATGTGATTATAAACCTTTGAATGCTTATGAATGTGATTCATTTATGATTTTCTCATATGATTATCAGCTTATGCCATTATGAATGTGTTTTTCCTTGACGACCATTGTGAATGGCCGTCCATATTATTGTTGTTTATTTTCCCACTAAGCGTTATCGCTTATCACGAGTGTTTAATCTGTGCAGGTGCGAAAGGTGTATAGCTTTTGGGAGAGTCGCTGCCAGTCAAGCCAACACAATGGGAGTTATGATAGGACTTAGCTTCTTTTTGTATTATGATTCTTTTTGTAATAGTTATCTCTCTCTATAATTAGTCTTTTGTTTAGTTTTCGCTTTGTAACTCTGAAGATGTAATTATGTTGGTATTAGAACAGTTATGTATTGAATCTTATTATTCCATCAATGAATGATCAGTTTGGTTTTAAAGTTTTAATTTTCGCTATATATATGTATGTTTATATTATGTGAATGAATGTTTTGTACCGTTTTGCTTGGTGACACCCATGCTCATACGGGTTCTCACTCCCTTGCGGTTGGGTTCTCCTACGTATGGGAAGGGGGTGTTACAGTTTTTGGTATCAGAGCCCCAATTTAGGCATTTTATGGATGTTGTTGTGCATAACAGTATGTCTAGAACTGTGTTGACTGATACGGTTATCTTTGTATTTGTTTTAGATGGATTCTGATTCTATTCGTGGGTCACTTGATAGGTCCACTGAGAGTGTAAATCCCCAAGCAGTAGATCCTTCAGTGTCTGTTTTGGCTCAAACACCTAGGGTTCAGCCTGAGGCCGCAGCTATGCCCTTTGAGGCAATGTTGAAGATTTCTCAGGACATAGCTCAAGTCTTGGAAAGGGTGACCGCTCCGAGAGCCCTTTAGAGGGTATGAGAAGAGCTGGGGCAGAAGACTTTTATGGGACCATTTTGGATGAATCGGAACATGCAGAGATGTGGTTAGAGATGGTAGAACGAGTGCTTGAGGAGATTTAGTGTCCTGCTGAGAGGCAAGTGGAATGTGTTGTAGCTCTTCTTCAGGGGTCTACCTATGACTGGTGGAAATTGGTTCGTAGACATCCCTAGTTTCCTGACCCGGTCATATGGGAGTTCTTCAAGAGGGAGTTTACGAATAAGTATGTGACTAGGGAGTATAAGGATGCTAAGTGGGCACAGTTCTTGAGTTTGAAGCAGAGGGCTATGACTGTTTTGGAGTTCGAGAAAGAGTTCAACCGTCTCGCCAAGTATGCTCTAGAAGGTGTTCTGACTGAAGAGTTTTGGTGTCGGCACTTTGAGGCTAGTTTGAATGAGTCACTGAGGGCTATGTTGATTTCTTTGATGAGTACTCTGAGTATTGGGTACTACCAGATTGTGCAAGCAGTAGTGCGAGCTGAAAGGTCTGAATCAGTTTTGAGAGAGAGAGCTCAGAGGAGGAATCCCCCTCGTGGAGGATCATCATCATCTTAGGGTAAGAGGACTAGGAACCCGCATGATTTGTCTTCTTCAGGTCCTGCTTCGAGAGGTAGGAGGCAAGGTTCTGCCATGGGTTCTGGTTCTAGTAGGGGTTGTTCTAGTAAAAGGACTGAAGCATTGCTTGAGTGTTCTCATTGTAGTAGGCGCCATCGGGGTGAGTGTAGGTGGCTCATGAGTAGTTATTTCCGATGTGGGAGCACTGATCACTACTTGGCTAACTGTCCGAAGTTGAGTGAGGCTTCCGATGATCAGTATGAGGCTAGCAGAGGTGGATTAAATGCTCTCCAAGCCAGTCATGGTAGAGGCCGAGGTGGTCGGCATAGAGAGGGAGCTCCATCAGAGTCGGTTGATCATCCCTTGACGATTCCAGCTAGAGCTTATGCTATGAGAGCTGGGGATGAGCAGGATGCCCCAGATGTGATTGCTGGTAAGTTCCTACTCTTTGACACTGAGTTATATGCTCTAATTGACCCTAGTTCCACACACTCATATTTGTACATGAGTAAGTTATTTGATAAGTTGCATGATGTCGATCAGTTAGATTATGAGGTTTGTGTGACCAGTTATTTAGGGCATAGTGTAAATGTGAGTAGAGTGTATAGGAATTGTCCTCTTTTTGTTCAGGGTGTTGAGTTTTCTGCTGATTTGATTGAGTTGCCGTTTCGCGAGTTTGATTTGATACTGGGTATGGATTGGATGAGTAAGCACCTGGCTGTAGTGGATTGTCATAGGAAGGTGGTTGTGTTGCGAGATAGAGATCAGTCTTCTGTAATGGTTAAAGGTTTGGGTTCGAGTTATTTGAGTAATGTGATTTCTGCCATACAAGCTAAGAGGTTTATGAGGAAAGGATGTGAGGCATTTTTAGCAGTTGTGTTGGATTCAAAGCGTGATTAGGTTAGGATTGAGGATATTCTAGTTGTTAGGGAGTTTGGTGATGTTTTTCCTAGTGAGTTACCTCGGTTGCCTCCTGAGAGAGAAGTGGAGTTGTCCTTAGAGATATTGCCGGGTACTTTCCCCATTTCGAAAGCACCTTATCGGATGGCTCCTATAGAGTTGAGGGAACTTAAGACTCAGCTAAAAGAGTGTAGACACCGGGTCCCGAGGCGGTCCAAGATTAGAATTACCCAATGATGAAAGCGACACTTGCTAGTGAAGGTGTCAGAAAAATGCTTCTCGTATCGAAAACTCCCTTTGTTTTATTTTTATTTTTATCCTTATTTTTATGATTTATGTTTTTATTTTTATTTATTTTATTCCTTTTTATTTTATTTTTAGTTTTTTTATTTTTATTTTTTCTCACATGCGGGCCGGTCCCGCTGTGTGCGCAGGCACACGCGCGGCAGATGCTGTTCGCGCGCGCAAGGCTGCACGCGCAGCTGTGCGGCACGCGCGGAAAGCGGGTCTTCGCATGCGCGTTCTGCGAGTGTAGGGGGAGCTCCGCACTCGCAGTAGCATGAGCAGAGGAGGCTCTCCGCGCTCGCAGCGGCGCGTACGAAGGAGGCTCTCCGTGCACGCAGACCTGCGCCCACGTTCTCCCCCTCTCCACGCGGCCATTTGGCCCGTGCTGTCCCTTTCTCTCCTTTTTTTTGATTTTCCTTCTTTTCAAGTCTGATTTTTTTTCAGTCTTTCATTTTTTATGCTAATTTGGATCAACTAAAATGAAACATTTCTTGTCCCTTCCTATTTTTTGCTAGGACTTAGAATTAAGAGGGGACGGCAACCTTGATTAAAAAAACAAAAAAAAAAGATCTTTGATTTTTGCACTTTAGCCTTTTTTCCTTTTGCTCTCCAGGAAACATTGTCTCCTTAAAAAATTCTTCAAAAAATCCTCAAGTTTTATTCTCAAGTTTTAATTTTTCTTCTTTAGCAACATTTTATCTTGGGTTTGATTTGAACAAGGAAAATTAATTTCCTTTGCTCAAAACTCCCACCAAAAATATATTTTCTTGATTTAAAGTTGTTCACAAACATCAATTTTTACATTTTCTTCAAATATTCACCGCGACAAATTCGACAAGGGGAGCGGATTGAGACATCCAATTTCTAATCTATAAATTCCGCCACTGCACGCCCTTTAACGGTCTTCCGAGTAATATACTCTACATCGAATTCTTGAAGTAACAGCAGCCACCTACCCATTTTCCCAAGTAAAGACGGGGCCTCTTGCAAGTATCTCAAGGGGTTCTGCTTCGCGACTGCATGTACCTTATAGGCATGAAAGTAATGTCGTAATTTCTTAGAAGCCCAGATTACCTCAAGGCCGATCTTTTCTATTTCTGTGTACTTGACCTCATAGGCCAAGAATTTTTTGCTGAGGTAGTAGACAGCAAATTCCACTCCAAATTCGTCTTCTTGGGCCATCATAGCACCAACAGAACTGTCCTGTATGGCCAGGTATAGGATATGTGGCTTGGCCGGCCATGGCAGTCTCAATACCAATGGATTCAACAAGTATTCCTTGACAGTGTCAAAAGCCTTTTGACAACTCTCATTCCATACTACTGGTTGGTCTTTTTTGAGTAGCTTGAAGATAGGTTCACAGATCGAAGTAAGCTTAGCGATAAACCTACTGATGTATTGCAACCTGCCCAGAAAGCTTCTTACATCCTTCTCTTTCTGTGGTATCGGCATTTCTCTGATGGCCTTAACCTTATCCGGGTCAATCTCAATCCCCCTCTTACTAACTATGTGTCCCAGTAGCTTCCCTGAGGTAACATCGAAGATATACTTTTTAGGATTCAACCGCAGGTTGTACTTATCTACCCTCCGGAAGAATTTTTCCAGGGCTTCAAAATGGCCTTCTCTAGTGGCGAACTTGATCATCATGTCGTCCACGTATACCTCCACTTCTTTATGGATCAAGTCATCCAGTATCTTTGTTGCCATCCTCTGATAAGTGGCTCCTGCATTTTTCAAGTCGAAAGGCATTACCCGATAAGCATATGTCCCCCATTCCGTGATGAAAGCCGTCTTGATCCGGTCAATTATTTCATTGAGAATTTGATTGTAGCCAGCATAACCATCTCCGAAGCTATACATCTCACAAGCAGCGGCGCTATCTATCAACACGTCTATATGAGGCAATGGGAAATCATCTTTTGGACAGGCCTTATTCAAATCCCGATAATCCACTCATACCCTTACTTTGCCGTTCTTTTTGGCTACGGGGACAACATTGGCTAACCAAGTTGGGTATTGTACCTCGATTAGAAACTTGGCTTTGATTTGTTGGCGAATCTCTTCTTTCACTTTCTCCACCCATTCCGGTCTAAGCCTTCTCAACTTCTGCTTAACAGGTCTATGGTCTGGATAGGTGGGGATAGCATGCTCTGCGACCTTCCGATCGATTCCTGGCATATCTTCATAGGTCCAGGCAAAGACTTTTTCATATTTTTTTAAAATTCTCTCAAATTTTTCTCGCTCTTCAGGAGTTATATTTGATGCTATCAAAATTTCTTTTGGATTTTCTACGGTTCCAAGATTAAATGGAGTAGCATCAGTTGAATCAATATCAAATATAGATGGATGATGATCATGATTATGCATAGTGAAATCATCAGAAACATCACGCAAGTAAGCAAAATCATTTAATTTATTAATAAGATTGAAATTGTCATTAACATCATTGAAAAGTTCTGGAGCAAAAAGAAAATCTAAACTATTTTCCTCTTCCTCCTCTGCTGGCATATCTGCTGCGGTCGACGGTCCTGCATCACTTCGGCTCATTGGAGGCTCCTCATTCACCTCCTGCATAGCTTCCTCTATTTTTGCTTTTCCTTTCAGCTGGGTGGCTACCATCTTCTCAGTAATTACCTCTTCTGGCATCTCACGGTCCCAAATTGTCCTACTGGTCATGATTTCTTCATCCCAAAAGCCCTCTGCTGGCTTGATTGATCCAATGTACCAGTCATAGACATCATTAAAGACCTTGAACCCTGGCACAATTCTCCCGTGTAGCCACTGTGGTTCATCTTGCCCTGCATAGGTACATGCTGCGGTTGCTGGCGCAAAAGTCTTCCGGATATGAGGAATTTCCATTTTCAATTTCTTATCCTTCTCTACCGCACCTGTATATCCTAGACCCCTCCTGTCCTTCTGACCTTTCATGGTAACAGCTGTTGGTATCCCCTGAGAATTCTTGCCCAGTTCTGCGCCAGGGAGGAATGACATTTTCTTCATCATATTCAACACCTGGAGGCCTTCTTCCCTCTGCTCTTCTTCGCCTATCATGGCAACATGAAACCCACTAAACGACTGTCTTGCTATCTCCAGTGCTGAAACCTGATTCTCCCGTGCTGCCTTTATAGTCACAATCTGGCCTTCGTGAGGTATCCTTACCATCTGTGCAACGTTGAGGGGACTCCTCCCAATTTATGAAACCATGGTCTGCCTAGCAAAGCTGAGAAATTGACGGGTATAGGCAGCACCACAAACTCCACTTCTAATTCTACCGGTCCCGTCTTCACCACTGCTGTGAATGTCCCTGAGGCCTGCCTGCGTGAGTTGTCATATGCCGTGATGGTAAGATCAGATTTTGCCAACATATCCTCTGTTACCCCAAAAGCTGCCATTGCTACCTGTGGGCACACATTTATCGAAGAACCATCATCTACCATTACACAGGCGGTGTGCTTTTGGTTTATCTGCGCCCTTATGTACAGAGGGCGATTGTGGTTGCGGCCTTCTGCTGGCAGATCCGCAATGGTAAAAATGATATTCTCTCCCGATCCTCCCTTCACTACATCCAGAAGTTTTGTAGGTGAGATGGTTGTAGCAACAGTTGCTTCACACAACACCTCCACCACGTTCTGCCTATGCGATGGTGACTGTCTCAAGAGATCCCATATCGAAATCTGAGCCGGCATCTTTTTCAGTTGCTTAACAATCGAATCTTCTTTCGGCTCATTTCCCCTTCTGTCCTCAATCGTCTCTTATGGTTTCTCAACTTCCGGGGCTACCCTTCCACTCCGGGTCACGGCTCCTACTTCCTTTCTCTTTGGCTCTTCTTCTTCCTCCTCCGAACCCCAAAGGTCGAAAAACACTTCAGAATCATCATTTTCATTTACACTATCATTAGTGGACCAGCAATCGATCACTGCAGCAGGAGCCCTTCTCCACTCCCCTCATAGAGGTTTGTGACAGCAGTGTGGATATCGTTGCCGTATAATTCCTTCAACACAATGTTCTCGGGCAAGCTGGACCCGATCATATTCACTGGAGGAGGCATGTTATTATACCCAGCTTTCTGTTGACCCCCTCTCTTTTCTGGGTCTGTGATCTGCTTTGAGTCAATCAGATCTTGAATCGCATGCCTCAAAGTCTTGCAATTATCAATTATATGCCCAGTGTACTGGTGATATGCACAATACTCATCCTCCTTATGTCCTGGCGTGCCTTGGGTTCTAGCAGGTTTTGGTGGCATAGGTTGTAACTTACCCTCTTTCATCAATCTCCTCAATACCCATGACAAAGACTTTCCAAGATTAGAAAAATGCTTCGGGGTAGCGTTCGCAGCTGACACCTCAGTAGTCTTCCTTGTGCCATTGGCAGAACCTGATGGTCTACTGGCCCCCTGGCTAGCGCTACCCCTCCTGGGATAGTTCTCATTACCTGCTTTCCTAACAAGGTACTCTCCCTTGGCCTCAATGGCGATGTCCTTTAGCGACTCCCAATCCTTCAATCCTTTCATTCTTAATCCCTCTCTCAAATACGGGCTCGCATTTTTAATGAATAGCCGTATTTGATCTTGAGTATCTGGTTTCCTCTTCATTTCCATCACCCTATTCCTCCACCGGGTTAGATACTCGTGGAAGGACTCACCCCCCTTCTGTTGTAACAGCTCCAGGTCCTTCAAGGTCACCTCCATCCTTGTACTGCAGTCATATTGCCTCAAAAACTCCTCTGTCAATAAGTCCCAATCTTCTTTAGTTCGACGGTCGAGCCCATGGTACCAATCGACTGCCGGGCCTGTCAAGCTCAAGCAAAAGTACTCAATTTTCTGCTTTTTCGTCAAAGTGGTGCCCTTCATCACCAGCGAATACTGCTTTATGTGTGCTAGGGGATCAGAAGTACCGTCAAACTTCGGCACATCCAGCATTTTAAAGTTCATTGGGACTAGATCCTCTCCTTCTAACTCTTTATCCTCAGGGTTCACTCCTTGGCCCTTTGTCAACATTCTCGTCATAGCTTCAAATTTCTCATCCATCTTCTTACAAATGGCCTCTTCAATTTGAGGTGCTTTCCCTTTCTCAGACATACGTTCCTCATATTCTTCGTCTTCCCAGTCATCATCTAGCCTTGGGACAGGTCTTCCCCTCTGTGCCCCCGAAGTAGTAGCTCTTAGGTTCACAAGTGGTGGGCGAGTTTCCTCTCGTGGGTCCTCTCTGACCTCCTCCCTTTCATCATTTCTTATAGGAGGAGGCTGTGGGTTCTGCGGGGCCATTGCGGCTATCATTGCCATCATCCGATTTTCAAAATCTTCCAACCTTCGGCCCACTTCCTCTGCTATCACTGCCCTGGTGGCCTCTGCTCCTCTTGGTGAGTTTGCCATTTCTTCGGGTACAGAAAACTGATCTGAAGTGGCATAACTAGTTTCAAAAGAAGTGCCCGGATACTCTACCCTTTCTGGCAATTCGAAGAACGAATTTCTGCATAGCCATCCCCGGGACCCCCTTTTCCACCTAGGCGAATCTATGATGGCTAAAAAAACACAAGGGGTCAGGATGATGCATGACTGTGCTAATAATGCATGATCGTGCTATGCAACACTCACAAGCCACATGCAAGCACATAGGTCCTTCCAACTGTGACGCGCGCCGGATCCCGATGCGCCGCCCGTTCGACCGTCCGCACGTGGGCGACCGGGGCATTTGCGGGTCCGTTGGCATCTTGCGATAAATCACAAGTGCGTCTATGTTGAGCAACACGGAGGTTTCATGGAGTCGCCACCCAATAGAACATTGGGAAAGTTTCTCTCGCCTCGGAGAGCCTAAGACTGCGCTTTTTATCCATATTGAGCCATGAGGCCTAGGATTAGCGCTAAAGTCTCGTGACTCAAGAAGTATCTTGAAGGATAACCTCTAACCTCTCGAGCCCAAAGACCAGAGCTGGGTCCGGGATTTCTCATCTATTTCTACCTCAATTATTTTATGATCAAATTTTAATGTCATTAATTCGCTCTCTCTCCACACTATGCAATTGATTAAAAGGCGCATTTATTCACATTCGGAAAGCAGTAAATGAGCGGATAAATAATGAAGTGATAAAGTACAATAATACAAGGAGCGGAATACAACTCCCTTTTATAAATGTGCGAATCATGCATAAATCGGGGCATTGTTTATTTTGAGGACTTTGGTCCTCGCATGCATCGTTATCAAAAATAGGGTATTTTATATGTGATGATCTTTATTGGATGAAAATAGGGCGTTGGGACCCTTTTGCATTTTTGTACAAAACCCCCTTTTATTTAAGTAGAAATTGTTGGTCTATTTTTACTTTTAACAGAAAAAAAGGGCTTATTCATATACGTAAGATAATCAATGAATGAAAAAGCGAGAGAAAATAAATCAAGAGGTTTAAGAAAACTAAACCGAACGAAATCCACCATGCATGGTAGGCAGCCACTCAAGCTCGAAAATATCCAAGAGGACCAATATACACTCACAGAAAATTAAGAGATGTTAACATTCATGAAATTAACACATGAGAAATCGAAAAGACTGAATAGAGATGAAAAATGGTCAAAACAATGGAAGCAGAACCCACCGACGGCCTGTTCCTGGTTGACCGACGGGCGTCGGTTTAGTTATTCCACACGCCCGTTTGTCACTCAAGGAGGGCGTCTATGGGTGGGTGACCGACGGGCGTCGGTCATAAAGATGACCCGTCGGTCACCTCAGTCTCAAAAAAACAGAAAGGAGAAAAGGGCCTTTTGAAAATAAAATAAGAAAAGGTTTTATTCAAGAAGGGGACGAGGGAGTCAAAATGAAGAAAAGTAATGACAGGTATTCAAAAATTTCACAGAATGAATGAATAAATGATAAATAATTAAATATAAGATGAAGACAGAGAGAAAATCCGAAATATTTACCCTCAGATAGTTGCCTTGGGTAGAATTTTGATGTCGGTTAGATCCCCGCGCGTTCCACGAGAAAATAGGAGAATGAAAGATGAGAGAGAGAAAATGAGCTATTTCACCTCTGATCCTTCAGAAAGTCGATTTAGGAGTCCAAATCTAAAGAAAACTAATTAGTTTTTAGTTCCTTTGATCGATTTGATCCTTGATTAAGTAAAATTCTTTGGGAAATGTGTGTTTTGGAAGAGAGAGAAAACGTGCTCGAATTTTGGCAGAGTTTCCCCTTCTGAAAAATTTCCCAACCCTTTTGAAGTTGAAATCCGGACCTTATATAGGCAGACACGACCGACGGGCGTCGGTGCGTAGGGGCGGGCGTCGGAAGAATCCTACTGACACAAGGACACTTCCGACGGCCCTGCCACCTTCACCGACGGGCGTCGGAACGGTTGCGTGCCCCGGGAAACCAGGCGGCTCCTGACAGGGGCGGTGACTTTCCGACGGGCGTCGGAAAATCCCCCAAGCCGTCGGTGACTCAAAGCGACGGGCTACTTCCACAGACGGGCTGGCCGTCTGTGGAGGACAAAAAACCCTTTTGACTCAGAAAACTCCCGTTTTCTCCCCCTCTGCCCCTGAAGTGTAGAAAAACCTCATTTCTCACGGAACGCGGGACTAAAACCTCCAACTTCAGCCTCCTGTACAGGCCTCGAACATTGATTTCTTCATTGGGTAACCTCTGATCCGGACTGTTCCAGGACACGGTGCTTACAGTTGCCCCCAGTTTTGGGGAAACTAGCGCGCAAGTGCCTAGATAAGCCAAAACTCAGAGAAAGGTTGGAAAGAAAGCGTACCTTCGACGACTTTTTACCTTCCGTGCCTTTTGCCAGTTAGATCTCATCTCGATCTGGTGAAGAGCGGTGTTTCTTGAACCGCAGCTTCGGGGGTGAAGAGCAGTGTTTCTTGAACTGCAGCTTCGATCTGATGAAGAGCGGTGTTTCTTGAACCGCAGCTTCGGGGGTGAAGAGCAGTGTTTCTTGAACTGCAGCTTCGATCTGTTGAAGAGCGGTGTTTCTTGAACCGCAGCTTCGGGGGTGAAGAGCAGTGTTTCTTGAACTGCAGCTTCGATCTGTTGAAGAGCGGTGTTTCTTGAACCGCAGCTTCGGGGGTGAAGAGCAGTGTTTCTTGAACTGCAGCTTCGATCTGATGAAGAGCGGTGTTTCTTGAACCGCAGCTTCGGGGGTGAAGAGCAGTGTTTCTTGAACTGCAGCTTCGATCTGATGAAGAGAGGTGTTTCTTGAACCGCAGTTTTGGGGGTGAAGAGCAGTGTTTCTTTAACTGCAGCTTCGAGTTGCGATCTGATGAAGAGCGGTGTTTCTTCAACCGCAGCTTCGGGGTGAAGAGCAGTGTTTCTTTAACTGCAGCTTCGATCTGATGAAGAGCGGTGTTTCTTCAACCGCAGCTTCGGGGTGAAGAGCAGTGTTTCTCTAACTGCAGGTTCGATCTGATGAAGAGCGGTGTTTCTTCAACCGCAGCTCCAGGGTGAAGAGCAGTGTTTCTTTAACTGCAGCTTCGATCTGATGAAGAGCGGTGTTTCTTCAACCGCAGCTCCAGGGTGAAGAGCAGTGTTTCTTTAACTGCAGCTTCGATCTGATGAAGAGCGGTGTTTCTTCAACCGCAGCTCCAGGGTGAAGAGCAGTGTTTCTTTAACTGCAGCTTCGATCTGATGAAGAGCGGTGTTTCTTCAACCGCAGCTTCGGGGTGAAGAGCAGTGTTTCTTTAACTGCAGCTTCGATCTGATGAAGAGCGGTGTTTCTTCAACCGCAGCTCCAGGGTGAAGAGCAGTGTTTCTTTAACTGCAGCTTCGATCTGATGAAGAGCGGTGTTTCTTCAACCGCAGCTTCGGGGTGAAGAGCAGTGTTTCTTTAACTGCAGCTTCGAGTTGCGATCTGCTCTATCGCTGATATTTATCTTGAACTATCTTTTTTTTTTCTTGCAAAAAAGGAAAATGCAAATTTGTAAGGTAAATCATTAAAAAGATATGTACCTGTGGCAGTACCTGCTTATTGGGGTCATTGCCAGTTGACGCTCACTGGGAGACTTTGATGCTCACTGGGAGGTTTTGACCGAGAGGCTTTGATGCTTACTGAGAGGCTTTGATACTCACTGGGAGGTTTTGATCGAGAGGCTTTGATGCTCATTGGGAGGTTTTGATCATAGGTAGTGTCTGACAACGTTGAGCTGAACCCATCATTTGGGTCACTTTTAAGCATGGGTTCTATTTGGACCTTTCCCCTGAGTCACGTACATGGCAATATATACAAAATATTGTGTGTGTATGTGAGCATGTGTGTAAAATGTATATATACATTTGAATTAGGATTTTGTACACTTTGTGTGATGTGTGTGAGCGTAAAACTTATGATAGAAAAAAACTTACCTGCTTGCCCTCGGCATGGAGTGCAGGAATAGGCTTGCTCTTTTGAGTGTTTTTGGGAGCGGGTCCGCGAGATTCCATTCTCGTGAGGACTTCATCTTGATCTGCTTATTTTCGGTTTGCTTTTGCATCTGCCTATGCATGGATAGTCTGCTTCTCAATGGACCTCCTTTTCTGCATATTTGTGTGATTCCGGATTGTCCTGAGCACGGTGTTCTTCCGTTGACTCATGCTGGAATACAATGGCCAATAGTGTCGAGCTAAACCCATTTCTTGGATATGAGGTCTATTCAGACTTTCCTTCTAAGTCATGTGCATAACAACATATACAACAGATTGTGTGTGCTTATGGACTCGTGTGTGAAATGTACATACATAAAGCTATATACACAAAACACGAGGATTAATGTACAAGAATTGTGTGTGCAAAACTATAAGTGTAAAGGATTAAACACATGAGATATGCAAGAAGACATGCAAAAGATCTATGCATGTGAGATGCATATGAGATGCAAAAATGGATAAGGCATTGGCTCGGCTACCCTGATGCCCCCTGAAAAATCTAGACCCGTGTGCATCTTTGCCCCCGAACTTAGGTTGACTTGAGAATCGCCTCTTCAGAGGACTTGAGAATTACCTCTTAAGAGGATTTGGAGAATTGCATCTTCAGAGGATTTAGGGTTTGCCTCGTCAGAGGGCTTGGACTTGGATATTTTGCCTCCTCAGAGGACTTTGAGATTTTTGCCTACCTAGAGAACTTGGATAATTTGCCTCCTCAGAGGACTTGAGGGATTCTTTTTCTTTTTATGCCTCTTCAGATGACTTTTGAGAGGAGTGTCGAGCACCATGTATGCATGGAATGCACGTGAAAAGCTATGCATGCAAATGTTCAAGCATGAGAAATGTATGCAGAGGGATAAGAATCGCCTCTTGAGAGGACTTACAGAACTGATTGCCCCGGAGAGGACTTAAGTTGACTTGCCCCCGGAGAGAATTTTGGTTGATTAAGAATCGCCTTTTCAGAGGGCTTGAGAATTGCCTTTTAAGGAGGCTTTGGAAGTTCGCCTTTTCAGAGGACTTAAGCTTGTCTACATGGGATTGATGTATACTATCTAGTGTGCATTGGACACCATGTATGCATGGAATGCATGTGAAAGGCTATGCATTTATGAAATGACATGCAAAGGACTATGATCCTGAAATGCTTATGCGCATGTCATATATGCCAATGGCTTATATTCATGTGGAAGATTATGGAACATGTGCTAAGAATCGTTATTCTAACATGCTTGCAAATGATTATGAATGAGAAAGACATGCAAAAGTTCATGCGTGAGAGATATATGCAAGGGGATTATGTATGCAAACTATGTGCAAATGATCATGCATACATATGATCATGCATGTGGTAAAGAGTCATTCATTGGCATAGATGTAAAAAAATCATATGCAAAGACAGGTGGGATATGTTATATACATGAAAGCTATGTAAGGAATTGGGTATGTGCGATGTGTTCATATACAACTATGTGTATGAAACATATGTAGGAAAAATCACATATATGTGTATTGAATGCATGCGAAAAATGTGGATGCAAGATGCTGGCAAAGGATATGCCCATAAAGAGCCACATGCGTTAAAAGCACTTATGAAATGTATTCGCTAAAGCTCTTATGCCAAAAGACATGCACCAAGAATTGTACATGTAAAACTATTTATTGAGAATATTTGCTACAATTATGTGTAAAAACATTTGCAAAAAGTAGATGTACAAGGAATATTGTTGAGATACACAAAGTATCATTTTCATGGGTAGTGATAAGAAATACCCCAAGATTGTAAAATGAGTGCAACCTATTAGGTACCTCAAACTCGAATTTCTAACTGCCTTTAAGCATATTGAATGAACCACATTCTCAACTGATTCAATCTCATCAAAAGAATTCGGGAGTCATTCCCAATGAAGTGCAAGAAAGTAAACACGTAAGTATCGACGTTTACTAAATCAGCATGTGAATACGAGGCATACCATGCGATCTCTGTGTGTATGTGCAAAAGGCCAAAACAAGATTTTTCATTTTTCAAAAGCAACTTCTAATTGCAACTTTTGGAGAAGAGACTCGACTCGAATGCAAATGCACTCGTGGCTTCCCGCTTGAAGCTCAAGAGACACCATACGCCTCTTCCTACGTACCAAACCTTACTAGAAGGTCATCTCCGCTAGTTAGATAAGGCCAAACCAAGAATCAATAGGTCTTACTTTGGTTGTAATGTTAGGCTTGGGTAATTGGTTATCAAAGGAGGATCAGGTCGCTAAAGAAAAACGGCCGCAGCGTTCATTCGGATGAATGAACCATTTTCAACCCCAATTGTATACTATTCTAGATACTCTTGAATTGGAATTCGGTAATACTTGATCTCATCAAGCTCAGCATAAAAATTAAGCTAAAAGATAGCTATTGAAACTCATCAAGGGGTATTATCTTGTGCCCTACCATTTTTCTTTCTTTTTTTTTTTCTTCTATTTTTTCTTCAATTTTTTCTTCAATTTTTTTCAATTTCGATTTTTTTCAATTTTTTTTTTTTTTCGCTTCTTTTTTTTTTTTTGCTTCTTTTTTTTTTTTCGCAAGCTCATGTATCTAACTACACAAAAGGTTTATCGATGATTCAAACCCCTTTCCAAAAGTGTAGTCCAAAGATTATCGATGATTGAAAATTTTTCAAGGGGTAAACCCGTCCTTATCAGGGTGATTTCTGGCAACCCAAAAAAAATTATCACTGATTGAGATTCTCTTTTTCAAAGTGCTCTCCTTCTTTATCAGGATGATATTGATAGCTCAAAGAAAATTGTCAAAGATTGAGATTCTTTTTCCCAAAGTGTAAATCCATTCTAATCAGGACAATTTTTGATGGTTCAAAGAATTGTCAATGATCAAACCTCAAAGATCATCAATGATTAAAAATCTCTTTCAGAAGCGTAAACCCACTTTCATCGGGATAATTTTTTGATAGCTCAAGAGAATATCGTAAAGTGCATCCATCTTTACTAGAGCGGCCATTCTTCTAAGGGGAAGCCAAAATCATTTTAGGCGAAAGGTAATTCTAATGTGTGAAACAACAAAACTGGCACGCATTTAGCATACCAAAATAAAGGCTCAAGGGGCTAGCAAGCGATTATAACACGAGGGTAGGAAATGGTCATTTAGAGAGCTATACAAAGAAATAGCGCCTAAATCATTTTCTAGATTCAGCCTTATCGACGAGTCGCTTTGACGGATAATCGGAAAGGTTCTAGTGCTCTCAGTGAGTTTTCATCCAATCCCCTAGTTGCAACTAGTTTTTTTTTTAGTTTATTTTTAAAATGGGCCAAAAGTGCTCTGAACTTAGAAATGACATGGTATGATCAAATATCTTCATGTGATCTAGCTCTTAAAGACCAAACATATATACTCCTTGCTTAATTCAAAGTGGAATGAAACTCAGATTTCTAGAGTTAAGATCAAATCCATTCATAGTTGAGAACTACTTAGGCAGAGTCGAACTTTGAATCAGAGGTACCTTAATGAGGTGCAAACATGTCAGCGTTTTAGGATACAGCTTAACACAAAAATATTTTTAATTTATCAAAAATGTATATGTACAAAAATTGTGTAGGCACAAAGAATTTTTTTTTTCTCTTTTTTTTTTTTATGAAATATGCACAAACTATGCATTACAAATCATGTATATGGAATGGCATATGCAATAGCGTCATGTACATTAGCAATGGGTGTAAGAATCTGTATGTGCGAAACATTTGTAAAAACATTTGTATAAAAAATGTGTACATGAAATATGTGCAAAGGTGTGTGTAAAACACCTGCGAAAAATATGAGTGTGTAACACTGCATGATAAATGATGTGCATGCATAAATTTGCAATGTACATGTATACGATGAAAGCATGAGTACAACCTATGGCACAGTATAGGAATGAATGTTCATGATATATGGTACATGTAAACATGACATGATCTAGACAAGATATGAATGCATGACGTAAGGTGAAGACGACCTAACATGGTAATATGCACCAATGAGTCGTGAGGAGTGGCAGAACTCACGTATATAGAAGTGCAAAGTATATACAAATAATGCACATGAGATGGGACACAGCATAAGAATGGTTGTGTATAGTGAGCGGAGTATGCGTGCAATACGAGGCATGCAATGAAAGTGTCTGCACGAAACAAATAGTGTTCACAAAGTATGCGTATTTACATGGTATGAGCATACAAGACATGCATTGGTATATACAATGACTAACATGCATGATGAAGAAATTATATGTACATGACATAACTCACGTATGATGGTACATGTTCATGATATGGTGTACAATGTGAAAAATGCAAGGTATTTTCTGTATTTGATGTCAGTCTAATGAAGTATGCTAATGTGTGCACAATGACATGCAGCAGTATATGTATGTTCCAAGGCATAATGTTAATGTACATGTGTAATGTGAGCATACGAATATGTACATGCTATGACACATGGTGAATGCATTTTTTTGATTTGATTTTATTATCTTATACATGTCATGGTGGTAGTATGTCAGTGTGTGCTATGATGCATGCCAATACGTACCTTCAGGTATGTAGGCTATATGTACTGATTATGGTGCATGAATAATGCGCAATACATGGTCATGTTGTTCAACAATAATATATAACGTCTAACGGAAATTACAATGATACATTGAGATATGTGACAAACTATACGCAAGATAATATGTACATGTGATAGTTTTATGCACAGGAAAGTACGTATATAGAGGAAATAATAAAAAAATTATTTGTGTATGAATGATACATTGAAACTCAAGAAAAACTATACACAGGATGATGAACAATCCTTCAGCCATAGCGCCCATCACATCTAGCATCATTCGTTCAAAATCTTCTAGCCTTCTGGCAAGATCTTGAATAGTCAAAGTTCCAGCCTCTCCTGACACAGTGGATGATTCACTGATTGTTGAGAGTGACTCAAAATCCCAACCAAGTACTATTTCTGGCAATCCAAAGGGCTAGTCCGTTCTTATTAGTCAACCGTCAGGACCTCTAATCCACTCAGATAAATTTATAATGGCTGAAATATTCAAATTGTTAGAATAATGCATGGATGATAATATACAATACGTGATTATAAACAATCACATGCAAGCAAGTAGGTCATTCCACCCTTATTTCTCCCACACACGTGGTCGTGCAGTCTCTTTCCTAGGTGGGATTAGCCCAAGGGTTAACAGGGAACCCAATAGGCGCGTATGGTGCGCGGCGAAAAACCGGCAACATAACACTCCTATGCTAATGTACAAGCGGATGGATAATGATCGTCACGTATTCGGACGCTCCATAAATTTCGACATGGCCCTACCGGGGCATGATAGCCTTTGGCTAGGTTACCAAGTGAGATATTTGGATTCGTCCAATACGTAAGGATCCATACAGCAAGCATGAGATTTAAGGTTCATTTCACTTGTGGAAAGTGACTACAGTCATTACATGAGCTTTGGACAAGGGAGATGTTCCTTTGAGGCTACCCAAGCATGATCCCTGCCGACGGGTCTAGCTCATCACGAGCGTAACGACCGATCGGGTCATCATTTTGATATACCATTGAGGTACGTGGCTTGGGCTGGTGATTATCCTTAACACTTCCCCAAATTGAGTGAAAATGAGGAGGTGCTTCAGGAACGCACCGGGGCTAAAAGAGGGACCAAACTAGCGTATTCTAAGGCTCTAATGATATGCAAATGCAAATTTGAGAGAAAGCGAATTTATGAATTAAATTTTAATCATAAATGTTAAAAAAGGTATTTTCAAATCGAAATCTCGAACCATAAACGTCCCCAGTGGAGTCGCCACTGTGACGCGCGCCGGATCCCGATGCGCCGCCCGTTCGACCGCCCGCACGTGGGCGACCGGGGCATTTGCGGGTCCGTTGGCATCTTGCGATAAATCACAAGTGCGTCTATGTTGAGCAACACGGAGGTTTCATGGAGTCGCCACCCAATAGAACATTGGGAAAGTTTCTCTCGCCTCGGAGAGCCTAAGACTGCGTTTTTTATCCATATTGAGCCATGAGGCCTAGGATTAGCGCTAAAGTCTCGTGACTCAAGAAGTATCTTGAAGGATAACCTCTAACCTCTCGAGCCCAAAGACCAGAGCTGGGTCCGGGATTTCTCATCTATTTCTACCTCAATTATTTTATGATCAAATTTTAATGTCATTAATTCGCTCTCTCTCCACACTATGCAATTGATTAAAAGGCGCATTTATTCACATTCGGAAAGCAGTAAATGAGCGGATAAATAATGAAGTGATAAAGTACAATAATACAAGGAGCGGAATACAACTCCCTTTTATAAATGTGCGAATCATGCATAAATCGGGGCATTGTTTATTTTGAGGACTTTGGTCCTCGCATGCATCGTTATCAAAAATAGGGTATTTTATATGTGATGATCTTTATTGGATGAAAATAGGGCGTTGGGACCCTTTTGCATTTTTGTACAAAACCCCCTTTTATTTAAGTAGAAATTGTTGGTCTATTTTTACTTTTAACAGAAAAAAAGGGCTTATTCATATACGTAAGATAATTAATGAATGAAAAAGCGAGAGAAAATAAATCAAGAGGTTTAAGAAAACTAAACCGGACGAAATCCACCATGCATGGTAGGCAGCCACTCAAGCTCGAAAATATCCAAGAGGACCAATATACACTCACAGAAAATTAAGAGATGTTAACATTCATGAAATTAACACATGAGAAATCGAAAAGACTGAATAGAGATGAAAAATGGTCAAAACAATGGAAGCAGAACCCACCGACGGCCTGTTCCTGGTTGACCGACGGGCGTCGGTTTAGTTATTCCACACGCCCGTTTGTCACTCAAGGAGGGCGTCTATGGGTGGGTGACCGACGGGCGTCGGTCATAAAGATGACCCGTCGGTCACCTCAGTCTCAAAAAAACAGAAAGGAGAAAAGGGCCTTTTGAAAATA
This sequence comes from Excoecaria cochinchinensis, assembly GCA_947683425.1. Classification (NCBI taxonomy): domain Eukaryota; kingdom Viridiplantae; phylum Streptophyta; class Magnoliopsida; order Malpighiales; family Euphorbiaceae; genus Excoecaria; species Excoecaria cochinchinensis. The sequence goes on from CANTUQ010000055.1 coordinate 8,087,343, forward strand.
AAATAAGAAAAGGTTTTATTCAAGAAGGGGACGAGGGAGTCAAAATGAAGAAAAGTAATGACAGGTATTCAAAAATTTCACAGAATGAATGAATAAATGATAAATAATTAAATATAAGATGAAGACAGAGAGAAAATCCGGAATATTTACCCTCAGATAGTTGCCTTGGGTAGAATTTTGATGTCGGTTAGATCCCCGCGCGTTCCACGAGAAAATAGGAGAATGAAAGATGAGAGAGAGAAAATGAGCTATTTCACCTCTGATCCTTCAGAAAGTCGATTTAGGAGTCCAAATCTAAAGAAAACTAATTAGTTTTTAGTTCCTTTGATCGATTTGATCCTTGATTAAGTAAAATTCTTTGGGAAATGTGTGTTTTGGAAGAGAGAGAAAACGTGCTCGAATTTTGGCAGAGTTTCCCCTTCTGAAAAATTTCCCAACCCTTTTGAAGTTGAAATCCGAACCTTATATAGCCAGACACGACCGACGGGCGTCGGTGCATAGGGGCGGGCGTCGGAAGAATCCTACTGACACAAGGACACTTCCGACGGCCCTGCCACCTTCACCGACGGGCGTCGCAACGGTTGCGTGCCCCGGGAAACCAGGCGGCTCCTGACAGGGGCGGTGACTTTCCGACGGGCGTCGGAAAATCCCCCAAGCCGTCGGTGACTCAAAGCGACGGGCTACTTCCACAGACGGGCTGGCCGTCTGTGGAGGACAAAAAACCCTTTTGACTCAGAAAACTCCCGTTTTCTCCCCCTCTGCCCCTGAAGTGTAGAAAAACCTCATTTCTCACGGAACGCGGGACTAAAACCTCCAACTTCAGCCTCCTGTACAGGCCTCGAACATTGATTTCTTCATAGGGTAACCTCTGATCCGGACTGTTCCAGGACACGGTGCTTACACCAACCTTATTAATCCCGCACACAAGGTCATAGTCTCTTTCCTAGGTGGGATTGGCCCATGGGATATGAACACGTATGGTGCACGGTGAAAATCCGGCAGCATAACCTCTCCTAACTAATGTACAGGCGGATGGGTTATGATCATTATGTATCTAGGCAATCCGAATAAGTCATCTTGGGACTATCGGGGCATGAAAGCCTTTGATTAGGTGACCAATCAAACCATCTGGGCTTGTCCAATACATAATGATCCATACAGCTGGCATAGTATTAATGTTCATATCACTTAGGGGAAGTAATTATTTCCAGTACATGAGCTTTAGTCAAAGGTGGTGTTGCTTTAGGGCTACCCAAACATGGTCCCTGCCAATGGGTCTAGCTCATCATGAGCGTAACGACCGATTGGGTCACCATTTAATATACCATGATGGTACGAGGCTTGGGCTGGTGATTATCCTTAACACTTCCCTAAATTGAGTGAAAATAGGGTCGTGCTTCGGGAACGCACCGGGGTTAAAAGAGGGACCAAACTAGCGTAGATCTAAGGCTCTAATGAAATGCTATGCAGTTTCGAAAGAAGATGAAATTTTTAAATTAAAACTCAACTATAATTTTTAATCAAGGCACTTTCGAATCGAAGTCTCGAGTATATCCCCAGTGGAGTCGCCACTGTGACGCGCGCCGAACCTCGCGGCCTCCCGAAAGCCCGCTTTGTGGCGATCAGGAGAGGTTCATAAAACTTGTAAGGTATTTATAAGCTGCGTCTATTCTGGGCAACAAAGAGGTTTCTTGGAGTCGCCACCCAATAGAACATTGGGAAGGGTCGTCTAGCCTCATCGAGGCTAAGACGGCACATACATATCCATCTTGGGCTAGCCAGAGGGATCTTGGAGGCCTCATCCTCTGCCCCCCTGGAGCCTAGGAATGTATATTTAAGCCTTTTGGTGGGACTCAAGAGGTGTCTTGGAAGTCCTAGACCTCTTGCCTCATTGAGCCACAAAGACCAGAGTGAGTTCGGGACTTCTCATTTATTTATACCTTGATTAATATTATAATTGAGTTTTGAATTTATTGTTTCACCAACTTTCCACATGATACAATTTAATTTAAAGGCGCAATCATTCATATCAAAAGCAGTAAATGGAAGATAAATCCAAAAGCAAAACATTCGAAAATATTACAATAACACTAGGAGCGGAATACAACTCCCATTTATAAATGAAATGCAAATCAAGCATAAATTGGGGTATTCATTGATGATGAGGACATTGATCCTCGCATGCATATTTATTATGAAATAGTTATTGATGTGATGATTTATTTGAGTATGAAAAACTAGGACATTGGTCCCATTTTTATTTAGAGAAAATGCCAGGTTAATTAATAGAAAGCTTTTTGGTCTTTTTTACTTCAACGATATTAAAACCATTTTCATAATAACATAAATAAAGGGTAAAGGCAAAGAAGGAACCCGAATAAAAGTCCTCGGACTGGCACAATCACCATCTTTCATAACTCCAACTCCAAATAGTCAGAAAATAACTCACAAGGATAAACATGTTAGCATAAAAAAAACGTGAATAAAAAATAAAAGAATGAGAGAACCCTAATAGAAATAGGTTAAAAGATAGAATTTTATAAATCAAAAACGTAAAAGCCTGCCTAGGGACGGCCCCCTGTACCGTGCCATGGGCCGTCCCTAGTAAGGGAAAACAAGTAAAAAAGGACCTTTTAGCTCTTTTGTAAAAGAATGATAAAATACGTAAGAAATCAATGTGAATCAAATTAAATTACGCAAATGTTAGTTCAAAATGTTTACCCTCGGACTTTACCTTATAGGATGATTGTCGGATGATTTCATCCTCGTATGCTTCGCAAGGATCGAGTTAGAATCAGATCAAAGAAAGAAAATTTATGTTATTCTTTCCTTGAAAATTTGATAGTAATCGAGTGTTCGAATTAGTTATATTGATGGAGACGAATGAATTTCGTCACCTCAAATTGACTTAATTCGCAAGAAAAATTGGAAGAAATTAATTAATTGGAAAAATTTCTCAAAATATAATTCTGCAAATAAAGCAGAGATTTTATAAACTTTTGAGTAAATTGCTCACATAAACTTTTCTAAAAATCAATTTCCCCAAAAATATTTGATAGCCTTTTTTTCAAAATAAATTGCTCTAAAATTTCTCTCTTTTTCTCATCCAAATTCCCAAATTTTCTCCCCAAATTTTCTAACCCCAAAATTGAAATTTTGATCCTCTATTTATAGGATTTTAGGAGATAATTAAGATAAATCTCAATCTAAAGTTTTGAATTTTAAAAAGGACTTTAAAATTCAAATCTTAGATAAATCCTATCCTTCATCAGATTTTATCCAATCTGGTGTGATCCGGTCAGTTACCGTACCGACGGGCTTCCCTGCATCTACCGACGGCCGTCCCTACTAAGGGCATATGCGTAAAACTGACTAGGGACGGGGCGTGATACTAGGGACGGGCGTCCCTACATCGTCACGTGTCCGTCCCCACTACGCCTAGAGACGGGGATCACCCCAAGTAGGGACGGGCATCCCGTCTGTGGAGCAAAACTCCCAATTTTACCCAAAATTTATCCAATTCTTTCAAAACTCCATGCCATAGAAAAAGATTTTAATCCTCGCGAAACCGAAAGACGAAAACCTCCGAATTTCATCCCCTTATCCGAAAACCGACATCGATCTCTTCATTGGGTAACTCTAATCTGGACTGCCTCAAGACCCGGTGTCTACAATATGTATGTTTATATTTTGTGAATGAATGTTTTGTACCATTTTGCTTGGTGACACCTTTGTTCATACGGGTTCTCACTCCCTTGCGAATGGGTTCTCCTACGTATGGGAAGGGGGTGTTACACTGATCCATACACTACTCTATAGCTAACAGCCTCTCATCCATGCGCTGCTCTACAGCCATCAGTCTCTCATCCATGCGCTGCTCTACAGCCATCAACCTCTCATCAAAATACTGGGATCTGACATCCAATGCTGCTAAAATCTCCCTCTGCATGGCTTGGATGAGGATCTCCACACTTGTCTGGCTTTGCCCCATCCCAGGCCTAGGTGACGGTGGTGGAGCTGTCGAAGTAGATGACCCGGAAGAACCTGGATGGCCGTAGGGATGATACCTCCTAGATATCTAAGGACCTGTCCCCCAAGTATGCATATGAGGAGGAGGGCGCATCCTATCTTCTAGAGGGACTAGCTGTGATAATAGAGTGTGAAGAAGATCTTTCGAATCGATATCAAAATCATCCAGATTGATGTACACATTCATACAATCTGGCGGCAAGTGAGGCTTTTCTTCCTCTAGCTGCGCGCGATAGTACTCCTCATCTGTCAGAGGTTGTGAAGGCTCTCCTTCCTCTGGCTGTGGATGATAGTACTCCTCATCTGTCTGAGGTTATGGAGGCTCTTCCTCAGTCTAAAACTGATCTTCAGATGGTGTTGCAGCTGTGAGTGGAGGTAAACGGTACATCTGTCGAGTTTCAGCCATAGTAAAGAGTCTATACTCTCCTGCCTGCCCAGGCAACTGCTCAAATATGCCCATGTATTTGGCAAGGGCCCAGTCAACATAAATGTCTCAGTCCACGGGTGGGCCAAATGTGCTTGGGTCGTGTCCTAAGTGTAGTAGCAACTTGGTGACTACCCCACCTATACATATCTATGCCGTAATCCTCCAACTTTGTCTAACCATGCCGACCATAATCTCATGACTAATGTTGAGCGGGGTCCCTGTTGCCATAGCCCATAGGCTCCAAACCTCTGTGGTACTGATGGTGCTAGGACTACTAGTTCTACCCAAATAGCTGCTGGCTGAAACCCTCTGAATATATCTGTACACCTATGAGGCTAATAGAGTACTCTTAGATGTATTAAGGTCATAATGGGCCCCTGGTGCTATGATCATTTTCCTTTGGTGTGCCAAAATAACCCTGTCTAGTACCTGTAAATGGTCCCCAGTCGGAAGACCCATGATTTGTGCAAAACTCTAGCGACTCATCGTATGCCCTACGTCTTGGATCCGAAAGGATATAGATTCAGGATCTGTATCTGATCTTGAAAGCCCCCCATACTTGAGCGTAGCCAGGAGCTCTCTAGTAACCTTTGTGTAGGTGAGAAAGGCTGGTACAAGGAAATCCATCCAACCTATAGCTGTTAACAACATCCTGACCTCCTCCCACATGCCCATCTGCTTTAAGAATGTCTGGGATAGAAATTTACTGGACAAAAACTGTGGATAACATAATGCTTCAAACTTTCATTTTTTTGTAGCATTCATCCATGTTGGAGGTAGAGCATTTGTTGGTTCTCTAGATGGAACGCGTCGTGGGGCCATCCTGAAAACAAATTCACACAATTATTCATTTACATACATTTTTTCACATACTCCCTGAATGCCTGGGGCATTTTCCAGATAAGCTCCACTGCCTAATATCTCCTGCAAAGTTAAAATCAATACCCGAGGACAAATTATGCGAGTGAATATTCACATGCTTATGAAAAATACGAGCGACGAATCCATCCGGGCGGCCCAAGTATCGCGGTTGGGATGATCCTTGGTGATAACTTCAATTTTGTATTTAGTTTTGTTAGTATTTTCATATGATTTTTGGGTTTTTAGTTGTGTTTATTGTTTTATCATGATTACTTTTTGTTAATTTTGTCAATTGTAGGTAAATTAGATTTTTATGCATTTTGGTGAGCATTTTAATAGAGTTTGCAGGATTTTTTAGGTACCTCACGGTCACAACCAAATGGTTGTTACCGTGACATATGAATTTATCAAAGGCAAAATTCTGGTCATACTTACCTCACTGTCACAACCAAATGGTTGTGACCGTGACATAGAATTTCATCCGGCAGATTACAATGAGAAGGTACCTCATGGTGGCAACACTTCTGGTTGTCACCGTGACATAAAATCTTGCAAGACAGAATCAAAGGCTGAGGTACCTCACAGTGGCAACAAAAGTCATTGCCACCGTGACATAGAGAATTTCCAAGATAGTAGCTGAATTCGAGCACGTTATGGTGGCAACAAAGTTGGTTGCCATCGTGACACCCCTCATGTGCATGCAGACAGAGTCGTTCCTTCGACAGTCCCACAGTGACAACCATTTGGTTGCCACCGTGACCCATGATACCTCACGGTGACAAGCACTTATGTTTTTGGCTGTGATGAGAGGAATATTTAGGCAGTTTTTCAAATAGGGTTTTGAAATCTGGAAATTTCCTAAGCTTTTCTATTGTTCTTAATTTCGGGTTTCAATATTTTTCTTTATATTTAAATTACAAGTCGAGAGAATTACATTAAAACACATATATTAATTTCAATACATAGCAATTATATTCGGATTTCCATAGTTTGGAGCTATTCTCCATCGAAGATTCGAAGAAGAAGATCGGAGAACATGGGATTCAATCGGGATTTCTTCCTCAATGAATTTTTGGGTTTATTCTTTCTTGTTTTCTCTTAATTTTGTAATGGATCGTGAGTAGTCTCATAGTTGTTTGAGGGATCTTTGAATCCCCTACCCATAATGTGAATTCTGAACATCTTTTGGATTTATTTATATGATTGAAAGTTTTATCTCACTGTTGCTGATTGATTAATTTATGGTGTTTATTTTCTCAAGTTATTTTCCAGCTTCAATGTATGGTTCTTATCATGTATCTTTATTGGATGTTTAGCTTATATGGACTGAAGGCTATAAATGTTTTTACTCAATTTTTATATCATGTATGTTGTATCTTATGGATGACTCCGAAAAGGGAATCTAGATGTGCAGGATTTTATGATTTAAAATTAGAGTAGGGAGTAAGATAAATGAGTTTTGGGTAGTTTGGCTCCGGAATGGGAAAGCAAACCGAACTTAGGATTTCAGACCCCTCGCTTCGGTTAATTGTGTGGCTTGCTCTGGAATGGGACGTTATGCAATTAGAGTAGCTTGCTCTAGAATGGGACGCTTGGGTTAAGAGGGTTATCTCGATTTCGTTCGTTTATGTTTTCTTATATTAAATTAAATCACATTTGGGTACGGGGTGGATAAGTGAACCCTAGTAACATTTCTTGTATATCAATTTCTCTTACTTGTTAATTCCTTTGCTATTATATCATTTTTACAAAAATTACTGTCAGTTTCATTTATTACATTCTATTTGCATGTTTTGGCAATTTAATTCCGTTATTTTTAATTAATAGATAACTCATTCACATCAATCAATTGGGAATTCTTTAGCATACACTTGATCATCTTCGCTTGCACACACAATCCTTTGGGTACGATAACTCGGGGTCCTAACTATACCCCACTATATTACTTGCCGATTCAGTACACTTACTGAGATCGTGTCATGTTTTAAGCGTCGTTGCCGGGGATTGGCATTGTTTGTGAGTTTTGATTGTTATTTGTATGTGTTTTCCTTTTCTTATTTTATTTTTGCTTATTCTTTTCAGGTAATTTTGGTGCATGTACATATTGAGAAGAGATCAAATAGCACCTTACGATCTTGAAATCGAGAGGACTTTACCTCAATGAAGGATATCTACTAGAGAGAACAACATAGATCCAAATCCTCCTATTGATGAATTTCCTCCTGAGAATGAACAAGTGCCAAGGGCACAAGAAGAAATTTCGGGTAGATATAAAGAAGAGGTGCCTAAGTAGAGGACAATTAGGGATTATGCTGTACCAAGATGGAATGAAGACCATAGGACGATTGTACTGCCTAGGGGAGTACAATTTGAGCTTAAACCAGCAACCATCACCATGGTACAGAGGAATCAATTTTCAAGTTCAGAGTTAGAAGATCCTGCACAGCACCTTGATATATTCTTGGAGGTTAACGACACGGTTTAAATTCCGAGAGTGACTTCTGATTCAGTGAGACTAAAATTATTTCCTTTCACATTGATTGGAAAAGCGAGGGAATGGCTTGAGATGTTGCCAAGCCAATCAATTAGGTCATGGGACCAGTTGTACGAGAAGTTTCTAATGAGATTTTTCCCTCCTACCAAGACTGCAAAGATTCGTAACAGTATCATGGGTTTTAACCAGATGAATGAGGAGCCTTTTCATGAGGCTTGGGAGAGATTTAGGAGGTTATTGAGAAGCTGTCCACACCATGATATAGCTATTAATCATTTGATGACAATATTCTATTCTATAGTGACACCTCAGATAAGGTCACTATTGGATGTATCATCGGGAGGCTCTTTCATGAATAGGTTGCCGGAAGAAGCTTTTCATTTGTTAGATGAGATGGCAGCAAATGATCCTAAATGGGCTACCCCTTGATCAGTTTCGAAAAGGCAAGGAATACATAATGTGGATGAAGTGTCAATACTGAAGGCACAGATAGATTCGATGCAGAAAGAGATGAATGGCTCTATTTCTCAAGAGTGTGGGCTATATGAAGGCGGGCAATATATTGAAGGGGGTGAAGCAATGGGAGATGGGAATGCTGTAGGACATTATCGGAGAAATGACCCCTACAGTAATACATATAATCCGGGTTGGAGAAGTCACCTGAACTTCTCTTGGAAGGATGGAAATCAGAATGCTTCATCTTCCCAACCGCAAGTAAGAGCTCCCTTTAACCAAAACATTCATCATAACCCAAGCAATTCATACCAACCTCAAGCATCCACTCATTTTCATACCCCATATCAACCACATCACCACCTAGGTTAAGGTTCAAACCAGGCCAAATCTCAAGATTATCACCCACCTGGATATCAACCGAGACCGCTTGTGCAAGAAAAGAAACCTAAACTTGAAGATATGCTAGCTCGCTTCATGAATAGTCAACAACAGTTTGTAAATAGCCAGCAATAATTCATGGCTAACCAAGAAGCGAGGTGGAAGTCTCAAGAGCAGTGGAACCAAAATCAAGACACTTCCATGAGGAACTTGGAAATGCAATTGGGCCAACTTGCGACGTCTATGTCTCATAGACAATCAGGAACTTTTCCTTCGAATGTGGACCGAAATCCCAAGGAAGAGGCAAAAGCTATCACGTTGAGGAGTGGCAAGGAGGTGGCATAAAGAGAAGAGAAAGATAAAACATCTTCACCATCTTCAAGTAAGGAGGAGCCAACACGGAAGGTAAGTGACTCTTACTCTAGGGTAGAGGTAAATGAGAATGCTCCTATAATGGATAAGGGTAAGAGCCTAGTAAACTCCAAAGTAGAGGATCTCGATATAAATATGCTGCCATTTCCTGCTGTTCCTAGGAAAGAAAAGAAAAATGAGCAATTGGCTAGGTTTCTAGAGATGTTTAAGAAATTGCATATTAATTTACCTTTTGCTGAAGTCTTAGCTCACATGCCTAATTATGCAAAATTCATAAAAGAATTATGTTCAAATAAAAAGAAATTAGAAGGGCATGGAACTGTACAGCTCATAGAAAATTGCAGTGCGATAATTATGAACAAGATTCTTAAAAAACTGGAGGATCCAGGTAGTTTCACATTACCCTATGAAATTGGTGAAAATTTTTATGGAAGTGCTTTATGTGACCTAGGTGTTAGCATTAACTTGATGTCGTATTCTATATGAAGGAAACTTAACCTCGAAGATCTCGAGGAGACGGGAATGAGACTCCAACCTGTAGATAGGTCGGTAAGGAGACCCAAGGGGGTGATTGAGGACTTGCTGGTGAAGGTGGGAAAATTCATTTTCCCAGTGGATTTTGTGGTAATAGAGATGGAAGAAGATCGAAAGGTATCACTCATTGTGGGGAGGCCATTTTTGAATACGACGAAAGCTTTGATTGATGTACATGGTCAAATAGTCACCCTACGGTTCAATAATGAAGAGTTAGTGGTGGACATGAATAAGGCTTAGAAATACCCGTCAAGTGATTTAGAGGAGTCAGCCTGTTTTGTAGATACAAGAGATGAATGTGTAGAGGAAGCTCAATAGAATGGGTTGCTAGATGATTCATCGAATGTGAGCCTAATGCATTCTTTAGAGGATAAAGAGTTGGATGAGAGAGGGGTAGAAGTGATAGCAGCTATAGAAAAGGGATGTGAAAAAGAGGAATCACAGCAAGAAGAGCTTAATCTGAAAAAAGGGGATTCAAATTCTGAACTTAAACCCCTTCCCTCTCACTTAAAATATGTGTTTTTAGAGAATGAGACAAAACCAGTAATTATTTCTTCTCTATTGACAGGTTTGGAGGAAAAGATGCTGCTTGAAGTGCTGAAAAGGCATAAAGAAGCAATTGGATGGGAGACATCGGATTTAAAGGGGACCGATCCAAGCTACTACACTCACCGGATCCCGATGGAGGAAGAATGCAAACTAGTAGCTCAGCCCTAAAGGAGAATTAACCCAGCCATGCAAGAAGTGGTAAAGAAGGAGGTACTTAAACTCCTTGATTCAGGTATTATCTATCCAATCTCTGATAGTAGATGGGTTAGCCCGATGCAATGTGTTCCTAAGAAAGGGGGGATGACAGTGGTTAAAAATGATTTAGATGAACTTATTCTGACTCTTATAGTTACGGGTTGGAGAGTTTGTATAGACTATAGAAGACTGAATAATGCCACTAGGAAAGATCATTTCCCATTGCCATTCATTTATCAGATGTTAGAAAGGTTAGCGGTGAATAGGTTTTATTGCTTTTTAGATGGGTATTTGGAATATTTACAAATCCCCATAGCCCTTGAAGATCAGGAGAAAACAACCTTTACCTATCCTTATGGCACATTTGCATATAGGAGAATGCTTTTCCGACTGTGTAATGCACCGGCTATGTTTCGGCAGTGTATGATGGCAATATTCCATGATTTCATAGAGAAATTTATGGTGGTGTTTATGGATGATTTCACCATTTATGGAGGAGATTTTGAGAGCTTTTAGAACATCTTGATTTGGTGCTAAAGAGGTGTGAAACGACCAACTTAGTATTGAATTGGGAGAAATGTCACTTTATGGTGAGAGAAGGCATTGTGCTTGGGCACAAAATTTCAGAGAAAGGGATAGAGATTGATAAGGCCAAGGTGGAAGTAATAGAAAAATTACCACTCCCAACAAGTGTCGAGGGCATTAGGAGGTTTTTAGGGCATGTAGGGTTTTACCGCCGATTTATAAAAGGTTTTTGCTGATGAAAGATGCTCCTTTTGATTTTGCTGATGAAAGATGCTCCTTTTGATTTTAATAGTGATTGTATGATGGCATTTGAAACTTTAAAATAGAGGCTTATTTCAGTCCTGATGATTATATCTTCGGATTGGAATTTGCCTTTTGAACTAATGTGTGATGCTAGTGATTTTGCAGTCGGGGTAGTGCTCGAACAAAGGCGGGAGAAGGTGTTTCATGCAGTTTATTATGCGAGTCATACCTTGACAGGATCCCAGGTTAATTACACCCTAATTGAGAAGGAACTTCTTGCAATTGTTTATGCTTTCGAGAAGTTCAGGCCATATTTGCTGGGTACAAAAATTGTGGTGTTATCCGACAGCCTTGAGGCATTTGTTTGCTAAGAAGGAGTCGAAACTAAGACTGATTAGATGGGTGCTCCTCTTGCAAGAGTTTGATTTTGAAATTAAAGATAAGAAGGGGGCGAAAAACTTTGTGGCGGATCATCTGTCGAGATTGGAGAATGATCACATTGAGAAAGGGGAAATTTTAGATTTATTCCCTGATAAGCGTATTTGTACTTTATTTATGTGTGAAATTTCTGTACCTTGGTTCGCCAATATAGCCAATTTTCTTTCAGGAGCATATATGCTAAAGGAATTCACATGGTAGCAGAGGAAGAAGCTGAAGGCTGATGCGAAGCACTGCATTTGGGACGACCCTTATTTATTTTGCCTATGTTCTGATCAAGTGCTAAGAAGGTGCATTCCAGATGAAGAGAAAGGAGAGATCATCACAGCTTGTCACAGTGGGGAAGCCGGTGGACATCATGGACCGAATAGAACGGTATCGAAAATTCTTTCTTCTGATTTTTATTGGCCTACAATGTTTAACGATGTCAAATTTTTTGTGCAAACCTGTGATAGATGCCAAAGGGTAGGTAATATCTCTAGAAGGAATAAAATGCCCTTAACCAATATGCTTCAGGTATAGCTGTTTGATTTGTGGGGGATAGACTTTATGGGGCCTTTTCCGGTCTCTTATGGGTTTGAGCATATTTTAGTTGCAGTAGACTATGTGAGCAAATGGGTAGAAGCCATAGCCACTAGAACTTATGTTGCCAAAGTTATGCTAGACTTTTTGAGGAAGAATATATTCACCCGGTATGGAGCCCCTAGAGCCATTATTAGCGATGGTGGTAAACACTTTGTTAATCACCAATTTAAAGCCTTACTAAAAAAATTTGGAGTTAGGCATAAGGTTACTACCCCTTATAAAGCCCAAGCTAATGGACAGGTTGAAGTGTCCAACTAGGAATTAAAAGCCATTTTAGAAAAGACGATTAATGCATCTAGGAAAGACTGGTACCTTAAGCTAGATGAAGCTCTGTGGGCTTTTAGGATAGCATTTAAGACACCGATAGGGACGTCTCCCTTTAGGTTGGTTTATGGGAAATCCTATCACCTTCCGGTGGAATTAGAGCATAAGGCTTACTAGGCCACACAATTTCTGAATTTTGACCTTGAAAGTGCAGGAAAGTGCAGGTTCTTGCAGCTGAATGAGCTAGAAGAGCTCCAATTTTGGGCATACGAACATGCCATGATATACACGGACAATACGAAGAAGTGGCATGATCGAAAGTTGATAAGGAAGGAATTTGTGCCTGGAATGAAAGTGCTTCTCTGTGATAGCAAGCTGCGGTTATTTCCCAAACAGCTAAAATCGCGATGGAAAGGACCCTTTGAAGTTGTGGGAGCAGACAAATTTGGAGTAGTAACATTGAGGGACCTTAGGGGTGAGAACGAGTTCAAGGTGAACGAACATCATTTGAAGCCCTATTTCGAAGTGACATTTGATAGTGCTTCAGCGATTGTCACCCTCGCGGACCCTTGACAGTATTTAAAAGTCCAGCTGCGGACTTGTTAAATGCAGAACTATTTCTCAAACTTTGTTATTTTATGTTTATTGAATCTTTTTAGGTTGTTAATCGTGCTTGATTTTGTCAATTTTTGTGCTTTGTGGTCTTAGTGTATCTATATTTTTGTTGGAGAATTTTTGAGTTTTTGTAACTTGAAGTTTGGTGAGACTTGTGAAAAAAAATTTTGCAAATTTGTAGAAGGTCACGGTAGCAAAAAAAATTTGGTTGTCACCGTCACAAAAGAAAATTGCATTCTTGATTGTGGTCTGGGACATGTCACGATAATAACGGAATTGGTTGTCACCGTGACCAAATGGCAATTTACATTCTGTTTTGAAGTGTAATCATATCACGGTGGCAATGGATTTGGTTGTCACCGTAACCAAAGGTAGAGTTGTATTCTTTCTTGCAATTTGGTTATGTCATGGTGGTAATGAAATTCATTGTGATCGTGACATGTTGAAGGATAGATTCTATTTTGAAATCGTGGTATGTCACAGTGGCAACCGATTTTGTTGTCACTGTGACCCTGTGGCGATTCGATTCTGGATTGAAAATTTTGGGTATGTCACGGTGGCAACCATTTCGTTGTCACCGTTACCCCCACGAAAATCTGTTTTAAATTCTCAATCTTCCATTTTTTATTTCTCACTCTACCACACCTTACACTCTCAAAGTTTGCACTATTCGATGTACACTACTATTTTTGTGCTTCGATTCTCCCTTTTAGGCAATGATTTCTGCAAATCTACATCAAGTAATTTTTCTCTTTCTTTTTCTTCATTTTTATTTCTTTTCCCTCTGCGTTTTTCTCTGTTCTTGTGCTTCTCCATTGCTATGCTTTTGAGGCTTGAATTTTAAGACCATTTTGTCTTCTCATATTGCTCTGAATTCATGTTGTGAGTACTTGTTGTGCATTTTCTAATGATGCAACATACCGCAAGTATACGGTGTACCGCAATAGTACTTTAGATATCGATCCCACAGGGAACGTCTTTACACACTATTACTAATTGATTTTAATCTTGTTTACAATGATAATTAATGGTAGAGTTGGTTTTAATCTAATCTAACATGTAAACTAATTATAACTAATTAATGATAGTCAAAAGAAGATAAAATAAATCATGAAGAATAATTAAAGACAATGAACTTGATTCCATCATTTAGATTAACATCTTTCATCTTTTCATGCAAGCCAAGTTAGAATAAACTTTTAACTCACTCTCTCGACATGAATTAAAATGGCTAAAACATATAATTAAAATTCTAACTCACAATTTTCATTAATGAATTAGAGGTTTCTAATTACATATTTTAAGAATAAACACTAACCTATAGCAATTATCTCAATATACCAATCTCTTAAATATATCTTAATAATGAATCTCTATTAAATGTCAGATAAAGCAAACTCTCGAATTACTTTAACTTGTAAAAATCATGCAAAAGATATTAATAAAGAATCTACAATGAAAGACTATGAAAGTAGACGGAAATAGAAAGAATTACAATATGCAAGTTCATTAAAATGATATTCATAAAGATATTGGAGAAGAATTAAAAATAAGAGAATAAAATAGAAGTTCTTCAACCCTTTTCTCAATCTCTTGAAACAGATTTTCTTCTCCTTGATCTTCTTTTTCAAAACATAAAAACTAAATAATAAAACTAAAGAATATTGTTTAACTAAAATACAGAAAAATTACTTAACTAAAAATTCATCCTCTCTTAAAATTACAGTTAACTAATATTTATAGATGTTGATTGAAAGTTGATGTCCCTTGAAGATGTCTCTTGGGAATGGTTGCAAATTTTGGTGAAAGAAGACAACTTTTCATATGCCTTTTGGCCCAAAACTGCCCCAACGGTCGTTTCTGTCGCGCTCGCAACGGTGTCGCGATCGCGACAGAACGCGCTGGTCGTTTTCTTCTTTCTTTCTTTCTCTCGGTTTTCTCTTCCTTCTCTGGCCAGTCACGTCGCGTGACTCCCCATCACAGCGTGTCTTCGCGTGTGCGTGGCGTGACTGGCGCTCACGTCGCGTTTCCTCGCCTCCTCCTCTTCTCTTCTCTTTTCCCTTCCTTTCCTGGCCTCTCTGTGGCGTCACGTCGCGTGACCTTTGCTCACGGCGTGACTCTTCTCTCCTGTCCTAGTCGGATGCAACATCCTAGTCGGATTCCATATCCTAGTCGTGCTCTCCTTCTCCCACTTCCTTGCTTCTTCTTCGTTCTGCTATACCCATCCGACCCGTGCTTGTCTATCCTAGTCGGATGAATTGTCCTACTCGGATGCTTACTTCCTCTTCCCTTTTCTTCTTCTTTCTTTTTCTACTCAAGGCCTGTCCGACTCGTGTTATCACCTCCTAGTCAGATCCTGCTCTGCTCTTCTCGTGCTCCACCTCCAGTACCTCCTGTTTTCTCACCATCACAGCTTATTTGCTCAATTTAATGCTCAAAAAGACCTGTAAACACAACAATCACACATACAAACAGATATACACATAATCTAACACACATGACATCTAATATACAGATAATTGCACAATTAATATCCTAATCTCACACAAAACATATACTCAATTATACATTAACTAAGCTCCTATCAAATTCCCCCACACTTAATCCTTGCTTGTCCCCAAGCAAGACAAAAGACATGAGCAAATTTAACAGCTAGTAAACATAATTACAAAGCAATGTTCATTCAGCATATACACTAGAATTGCAAAGATCAACTATCCCAAATACTCACAAATGCCAATAAATCAAAATTTAACATATGCATTAAAAATTCAACAAGTTACTCAACTTTACTAACCCCAACATAAAGAATACTAAATCTCGTAAAACTAATCATGAACTAAAGAGAGAAATTTGATCATAAAGTTAAAAATTCTAAGTTTTCCAGTTGCTTTTTAAGACCAATGTAAGCTCACTCACCCTTATTCTAATCTCATGGCATTTTTAGACTTTACTTTTTCTTTTTATTTTTCTTTTCAATTTTTTTTTTCTTTCACATGGGTATAACTTTTTATTGAATCCCATGTATAGCAAGAGAAGTTAATATGGGTGCGTTTTACGCTCCATCCCATATTTTTGAAATTTTGAATGTACATCTTGCTATTTTTTTCTTTTTATAACTTAAGTGGGTGCATTTTATGCTCCATCCCACTTTTGACTTTTCTTTTTATTTTTTCAAGTCCTCATCCATTATTGAAAAGAAATAAGGGCAAGTATTATGGCTATAGTTTCCATAGGCAACTAAAAAATGAAAATTTTAAACTAAATGAGTAAATTCTAACTTTAAAAACATGGTTAGTTAAAAAGACTAAATAATCTATAATGTTGAAATAAGTAAAACCAAATAACTTGAAAAACTTAAAACACATTCCAAAAATTTTGAAAAATTGGTAAAAATGAGCATAAAAAAATAAATGACTTCACAACCTATATAACATGCAGAGTGAACAATGCCTTATAATAAAGCTTACTCAAAAGCCTAATTAAAACAAACACACAACCTATAAGCATACTCACAAAACAATCATACAATTAACATGCACAATATATATACATAATTATATCACATACACAAACACAAACCAATAAACACACTCCCCCACACTTAAAACACACATTGTCCGCAATGTGAAGGAATGACACACAATAAACAAATAAATAAAGAAAAATTAAGAGAAGAGAACTCCCCTATCATGGCGATGGTGGAGGCGAAGGAACCCGAAACCCAACTTGATTCATGAAGTTATCAAATTTGTACTCCAACCTTCGTTGTCTTCTAGCTAAAATGGTTTGTTGATCTTGTATGTGGTGCAGGTTACTAAGAATCTGATCAAACATGGCTGGAATATTGGGGCTTGATGATCCAACTTCAAGTGCAGTAGGAACCTCATGCATTGATGCATCACCACTAGGTTCCTCCTCACCCTCTTCTTGTTGTGCAGAGGGACCTGCAAAATCCCTCCAACAAGATCTCAAGCGAGGTGGAATTTCCTGAAAATCATTATTAACCACACCTCCACGCACAAATAAATGCTTAGTAAAATATTTACAAGGAAGTATGTTAGCAAATGCACGAACAGAAACATGTAAATGTTTAGTAATAGCAGCAATGATATGCCCATGGGTAAGAGGTGAATTTTTCTTGTTAACACCTTGCAACAATTCATTGAATATCCAATATGACCAACAAATAGGCTTACCTTTATGCACACACCACATGAGAAATAATTCATTCAAAGAAACCCGATTAAACTCCATCCGATTAAAAACATAGGAAGCTAAAATTTTGTGCAAAATCCAAAATCTTAAATCTTTGATAAACATGGATTTAGCATCCCTAGTTTTGAAAAGAGTTTGTATATCAGTCAAATACGTCCAAAACTCATTCGGGTTAAAAGATCTAGGAAACTCTGTTAATCCATGTTGTGAAAAGCCATAAATCCTATGCATCATGAAATATGTAAGTGTGTATGACCTATCTTCTAGGCGAAAATCTAACAACCTATCATTATGTTCATTTTGTTGCAATGTAGTGTAAAACTCAAACACAAGATCAGGATAAAAGGGCTCATGCATAGCAGCAAATCTAGACAAACCACAACCAGCAAGCATTTCATTCAAAACATTAAGAAAACCAGATTGTTCAAGCAAATCTGTAGGGAAAAACCTACATTGCAATGCACCTCTGTCCTGAAAAGTTAGGAAACGATTACCTTCTTCAGCGGAATGGATGGGAAAATTAGCACCAAGGGCAGTAGAAATAGGTACCTGAGATTCCTCCACTGGCTCCTGGTTAGCGCTTGAAGGTGTGGGATTCTTAGTTCTCACCATTGTTGTGTTAAAGCAGAAAATGTGAACAAGAGATAACGTAAAACCCAAAGAAAATGGAACAAATGGAAGGAGGACAAAATGCTGTATTAATGATGCAGAAATTGAAATAGATAGAAGGAACAGGTAAAACGGTGAAGAAAACAACGAAAAATAAGAGAACAAAGTGTAGTTTTTAGGAAAGAAACCTTGCGAATGATGGAGATAAATTCACAAATGGAAGTAAAATGGACTACACAGACAAACGAAGAGGAAGAAAGAAAATAACGAAAAACCCAAAACAAAGGAAGAAATAGAGAAGAGCAAGAAGCTGACAACGAAGAGAAACAATAATGAAAGGAAAACAGAGTGCTTGCGTGAAGGAAATCTTGCAAAACGATTAAAGACTGAGTATGGTGTGCGACTCGAATTGAAGAACACGACAAGGAGAGAATATGAAGAAAACGAAAAGAAAACGAGAGGGAATCTAAATAGCGTAAGTTTAAAAGTTAGGGTTTTAAAAATAAAACTCCCCTGTTTTAATTTCTAGATTGGTACTTTTAGGGTTAATGGTAATTAATCTAAGGTTAATGAAACGTAAAACAAGCACTTAACAAGAAATAAAATCAGGTTAGAAAGAATCTGCAAGTAAATAAAATAATTGAGGGAAAAGAAAACTTACAGCGATTAAAAAGAGGAAAAAAAACCGATGCTCTATGAAATCTGGGCACCAGCACGAGTCGGACAGACCAGCACGACTCGTGTTCTGGCGTCTTACTCGGATGCTCCTTCTGAGTTTGCTTGCAAATCCTCTCTGTCGCGAGCGCGATGTTGCCCACACTCGCGACAGAACTCTACGATATTTTTTTTATTTAAATAAATTAAATTAAATTAGTCTAATCTTCCTAACTTAACTGTAACATAAAAATCAAATGTGTTAGTAACATAAGAAACAAAAATACATAAATTAATACATAAATCTATCTATACAAATCTAACATAACATAAAATATATTTAGAAAGAAAATAAAACTAAGTAAACCACAAATCCTGTAAGCCAAAAACAAAACACAAAATTAAACTAAAACAAACAAACAAATTAAAACAAACAAAATATTGTAATCCAAAATCATAAATCAATTTTTATAATGGTAAACAACCGTTCCCCGGCAACGGCGCCAAAAACTTGTTGTGCATTTTCTAATGATGCAACATACCGCAAGTATACGGTGTACCGCAATAGTACTTTAGATATCGATCCCACAGGGAACGTCTTTACACACTATTACTAATTGATTTTAATCTTGTTTACAATGATAATTAATGGTAGAGTTGGTTTTAATCTAATCTAACATGTAAACTAATTATAACTAATTAATGATAGTCAAAAGAAGATAAAATAAATCATGAAGAATAATTAAAGACAATGAACTTGATTCCATCATTTAGATTAACATCTTTCATCTTTTCATGCAAGCCAAGTTAGAATAAACTTTTAACTCACTCTCTCGACATGAATTAAAATGCCTAAAACATATAATTAAAATTCTAACTCACAATTTTCATTAATGAATTAGAGGTTTCTAATTACATATTTTAAGAATAAACACTAACCTATAGCAATTATCTCAATATACCAATCTCTTAAATATATCTTAATAATGAATCTCTATTAAATGTCAGATAAAGCAAACTCTCGAATTACTTTAACTTGTAAAAATCATGCAAAAGATATTAATAAAGAATCTACAATGAAAGACTATGAAAGTAGACGGAAATAGAAAGAATTACAATATGCAAGTTCATTAAAATGATATTCATAAAGATATTGGAGAAGAATTAAAAATAAGAGAATAAAATAGAAGTTCTTCAACCCTTTTCTCAATCTCTTGAAATAGATTTTCTTCTCCTTGATCTTCTTTTTCAAAACATAAAAACTAAATAATAAAACTAAAGAATATTGTTTAACTAAAATACAGAAAAATTACTTAACTAAAAATTCATCCTCTCTTAAAATTACAGTTAACTAATATTTATAGATGTTGATTGAAAGTTGATGTCCCTTGAAGATGTCTCTTGGGAATGGTTGCAAATTTTGGTGAAAGAAGACAACTTTTCATATGCCTTTTGGCCCAAAACTGCCCCAACGGTCGTTTCTGTCGCGCTCGCAACGGTGTCGCGATCGCGACAGAACGCGCTGGTCGTTTTCTTCTTTCTTTCTTTCTCTCGGTTTTCTCTTCCTTCTCTGGCCAGTCACGTCGCGTGACTCCCCATCACGGCGTGTCTTCGCGTGTGCGTGGCGTGACTGGCGCTCACGTCGCGTTTCCTCGCCTCCTCCTCTTCTCTTCTCTTTTCCCTTCCTTTCCTGGCCTCTCTGTGGCGTCACGTCGCGTGACCTTTGCTCACGGCGTGACTCTTCTCTCCTGTCCTAGTCGGATGCAACATCCTAGTCGGATTCCATATCCTAGTCGTGCTCTCCTTCTCCCACTTCCTTGCTTCTTCTTCGTTCTGCTATACCCATCCGACCCGTGCTTGTCTATCCTAGTCGGATGAATTGTCCTACTCGGATGCTTACTTCCTCTTCCCTTTTCTTCTTCTTTCTTTTTCTACTCAAGGCCTGTCCGACTCGTGTTATCACCTCCTAGTCGGATCCTGCTCTGCTCTTCTCGTGCTCCACCTCTAGTACCTCCTGTTTTCTCACCATCACAGCTTATTTGCTCAATTTAATGCTCAAAAAGACCTGTAAACACAACAATCACACATACAAACAGATATACACATAATCTAACACACATGACATCTAATATACAGATAATTGCACAATTAATATCCTAATCTCACACAAAACATATACTCAATTATACATTAACTAAGCTCCTATCAGTACTGTCAATTCTTACTTCCTTCTCAATTTGCAACTTTGTCATTGAACCCATGAATGTATATGGAGTAGGAAATTAGGGCATGTTTTGTGCATGAATATGGTTGTTGATTTTACACAAATTCTTGGCTGAAATTGGAAATTGTTAGCCTTTAACTACTTTGTTCTACATTTTACTACTTTCAATTTCAAATTTGGGTTGTTGTTAGTGCCTGTGGTTTCCAATTACAGTGAGTAAATTTGCTGCATACCAATTGTTTGATAGAATGCTTCAATGAACCTCTTTCTAGATTTTGCATTCCTTGACATGTTGGAATGCAGAGTTTAGTTTGCCATATGTTTACATGTGCTTTATGCTGTCATTGAACATTCTTGACTTCTTTTTGAATTGATGTATCTCTTTTACAATCAAATGGGCATGTGAGATTGTTTTTGCTTGGTTAGAATGAGCTTGTTAATTGATGCCGATATTTAGGGCCATTTCAAAGAATGCTATTGAATTTGGTCATTTGTTTTCATGCAGTGGCTCCTAAGAGAAAGAGTTCAGCTATTGCCTCTAGTTCCTCCAGCCAACCCTCTGTCAACATTTCCAAGGTGTTGAGTTGGGTACCAAGCAGCAAGAAGGTGGCTTATGCATTATTCTCCAAATGTTCATATATTCCGACTACTTATTTGGATTTTGATTTGCTTGGAAACCCGGGAATACAGAATGAAATTCAATGACTTATTGCAAACATTGGCTGGGAGAGGTTATTTACATATAATGAGAAGGTTTATCCCGACTAAACCAGAGATTTTGTGGCAACTGTCACCTATCGGATCAGCCGAGATCCTTCTAGAGATCCTAGAGCTGTTTCATTCTTTTTGGAAGGCACAGAGTATGAGATTTCTTTTGTGAGATTCGCAGAGCTACAAGGCTTCCCTCCCCTTGCACTGGATTGTTTTGATGATTATGACAAAGATAATGCTTGGGCGTCCATCAGAGATACCGTGACAGCCACTACGTACGTGTCGGGAAAGACGAAGGCGCACCATCTCAATAGCCACGCCCTACAAATTATTCATCGATTTTTCTCGTTGTCTTTTTTGAGTCATGTAGACTCAGCGGGGCAGGTGAACCTACCTGAGGCGCTATTTTTAGGATGTATGGTAAGGGGAGTGCATATTAATGGTGCTCCACATTTATGGCATAAATTAGAGGAAATGCAGTGGAACCCAAAGAAGGTAAAAAAGATAGCGCTTGGCGGTTTGGTGACTATTATTGCTAAGGTGGTACATCACCCATTGAGGAAACCCAAACCACTACCTTACATTGCAACTATTCATAAGAAGATGTTGAAAAATATGAAGGTGATAGCGGATGATGAGACAACTGCAAATGGGTATCGTTTGACTACTCGAGAGGAGTATCTATAGAGAGTGGAGCATGGCTTGGGAGGCTTACTGCGTGAGCAACAGGAAGATCCTGAAGCACCAGCCCCTCTAGTCCCAGAGCATGAGTATTTCTCCTCTCAGCAGTACGCCGCACTGATGGAATGCATGGAGTCCATCTCCGCAGCGCAAGCGGACCTGCAATCTCAAATGTGTCTTACATACTTCTCACACCATAACATCATTTTATCTCATTCTTTTTCATGCTATTAGATCATTTCACATGTGATTACCATCCACAAACCATCACATGTCATGTAAACACATAAATTCATCATGATACACATGCATATGCCCATACATACATTCGGCCAACATTCCATCTTTTCACCATTAATTCTTTTAATCCACTTTATCACTTATTTAAGTCAATTGCATGCTGTTTAACATCACTATACCATTTATTTCCATTAAAACACATCAAAATCTCATTTTTACTCATGATTACCATTCGGCCACATGTGTATCACATACATAACACATCCTTCACATGGTCTAACACATACCCTTCATTAATTAACATGCTAAATATCATAAATCCATTAAAATCATGCATTATCTTCCATTTAAACACATGAAAATCCTATACTTTCAATTCGGCCAAAGAAAGAACTTTTCATACAAAATTATTTTCTTCTTTTTAATCATTCATTCCATCATTTTTAACATCCCTAAGCATGAATATAAGGTTAATTTCAATTAAACATGCCTTAAACACATACATGGTTAACCAACATAACCTAAAACACATACTAACACATGGAAATAGATGGAATTTGCAATCACTAACCTCAAATCCTTGCTATATACTCCTCAAGACGTCTTTTCCTTACCTTTAGGTTGGCTAGATGTCCCTTCACCTAGTGGACATAATAGAGTTCAGAAACAAAAATGTAGATCTAGTCAAAACCATGCTTCCTTTCCACAAATAAACTTCATAAACATCTTATACACATCCTAAAGTACCCATAGGAACCTTGAAACAAAATTAAAACACTTAAAACACATACCTCAATTTCACACCTAAACCTTCAAGTCTAGGTTTTTCCCACATTCCAACCACCAAATGGACTTCCAAGGGTACCAAAAGAAACTAGAGGAGCTGAACTTTGATGGGGAAGCTTGATTTATGGGTGAGATGAAGAAATTTTGGAAGAAAAATGGAGAAGAAGAGGAGAAGTTCAATTCGACCAAGGAGAAGAGAGAGGAGGGAGGTTTAGATGGAGAATTATAGATTTCTCCAGCCTTTTAGGTCTATTTATATGAGTGAGGTTTAACCGAACTGGGTCCAACCGGAGTGGTCAGACCGGTTTGGTCTGATTTTTTGTTTTTGGGTCATTTTGCACTGTTTTGGGTAAATTGAATGTTCCTGACCTCTTTTTCACTCCCAATCAATTCCATCATGTTTATATTATCAAAAATAACCTCCACACAAAATTTTAGCTCAATCGGAGACCATTTGGGGCTCGGCTCACCTAAACCGGTCCGGTTCAATACAGTCGGTTTCTGCCGTAAAACTCAAATCTAAAACTGTCAAAAAATTCTAAAAATTATTCTAAGCTTGTAAAATTCCCACAGTGATACTTTTTATCCACTCTAGCATCTCCAAAAAATTTGGTCAAACCTCGGTCAAGCTCCGGTTCAACCGAACGGAATTTCAGAAGGACATTCGGGGGCGATATGACCTCGTTTTCACACAAAACTGCACCACTCGACTCCATTCACTCTACAGATTATTCCTATGCAATAATATTTTTTTGACTTACTATAGCTATTAGCTTCCCAGAAGGTCACCCATCCCAGAACTACTGATAAGTTGCAATTATATTAATATTTTAGATTAATTCTTGGCATAATTATGTGTTTTATTTATTTAATTTTAATATTAATTAGTTAGTTTTTGTCTTTTTATTAATTTATAATGTTTTTATAATTTTTAATAAGTTTTGGGATGTTTTTAGGTGTTTTATTTTAATCCGGAGCTAAATTGGAGGTTCGGGATTGATTTTAGGAACAATTGGTGAAAGAGGGCAAAATTTGCCTAAAGCACAGCCGTGCTTTTCAGTAGCACAGCTGTGCTTTCGAAGGGAGCGCGCAACAGCATGAGCAGCTGAGGACACAACTGTGTTTTCTCGCAAAACATAGCTGTGTTACGCAGCAGGAAGCGCGCGCGCACGGAGCAACAACGCGCATTGTCTCGCCCACAACACAACTGTGTTTCTACGAGAAACACAGCTGTGTTACACTGTTCCCATCACGACGCAATGCAACCCTAAAGCACTACTTACTCAAGAACATAGCTGTGCTTTATGAAAGCACAGCTGTGCTTTTCTCCTGACTATAAAATCAAAATGCCGCTTCATCTTTTGAGATAGCTAGTTTTAGTTTTCTTTTTAGGCAGCTTTTTATATTTGTTTTATGTTTTAATTTTCAACTTAAATACTGTTGTAGCTTAGATTTAATTTAAAAAAAATCAATTTTGTTCTTAAATTATGTAGATTAATTTAGTTTAAATTTATATTTTTGGGGATTCAAGGAATTCCAAGGTTAAAGAATAAGAGCTTCAAGATCTATTTTCTCTCTCATCAAGGGTGTATTCTAAACTTGAATTTTTCATATTTTATGTTTATATTCTTGATGTTAGAGTAGTTATTCATGCTTAGGGGTTCTTGAATCATCCTTTGTATTTGGAATTATGGATTTAATAAATATTTTCATGATTTCTTTTATTTTTGTTGTTATATTTTCTGCATTTATAATGATTATTGGGTTTGATTATGATTTAGTCCGGAATGATGATTGATTTCAAATTTGATTATTGTTGTATTTTGTTTATACTCTGTTCTTATATTTCTGCATCTATCGGTTTTGCTTGGTCCGGAATGGGACGCTTGATTTATAGATGTTAGTTTTAGAAAGTTCAAAAATGTGAGGAATAGATGGGTCTTTGATTAATTGGCTCCGGAATGGGAATGCTAATTATTTATATTTAGTTTTTATCATTCTTACTGTATCTTTTGGACGACTCCAATCGGGAATCTAGAAGTGCAGAATTTTATAATTTAAGACTAGAGTGGCGAGTGAGATAATTAAGTTCTGGATTGTTTGGCTCCGTATTGGGAAAATAAATCGAACTTAGGATTTTAGACCCGTGCATAGGCTAGTTATATGGCTGGCTCCGGATTGGGATGTCATGTAATTAGAATAGCTTGCTACGGAATGGGACGCTTGGGTTTAGTTTGGTTATCCGAAAATTCATGTTGGTATTGTTTTTCCCATTTTCAATTACATTTATAAGGATATAATTTCCTAAGCATGAAATTTCATCCTTGAGTAATTTCTTGATGAACAATTTTATATTTAATTCATTAATTTATATTCTTGCTTAGTTTAGAATTTTCAACCAAACAATTTGGGGATATCTCAATTTCACTCAACCATAGATGTTTAACGTGACAATCCTTTTTCCCTTGGGTTCGATATTCAAGGGTCTTTAATTATACTCGCTATATTACTTGTCGATTCAGTACACTTACTGAACACCGATCAAGTTTTTGGCGCCATTGCTGGGGAAAAACGGTGTTGTTTGTTTCATAACTTTAGTTGAGTTAGTTTGAGATTTTTATTTTTCTTTGTTTTAATTTGGTGTTTATCTTTGCAGGAAAATTTTGAGGTATATTCAAAATGATGCAAGATAGTGATCAAGACTATGAAATGATATGATGAGGCAGATGCAAGAGTTACGACAATTGTATACACCTTCACCAGTCACCTATTCACCGTCCTTTGAAGATCCCTACTCTCAATGGGAATCACAAGAGTCTAACTTTTCCAAAATCGAAAGTCTTCTAGACTACATATATTACAGAGAGAAGCATTTTCACGAGGAAAAGGGGGAGTGGCAGGCTACAATCAACTATCAAGAGGAGAGGATCAAAACTCAAGAGAATCTATTAAGAAGTCAAGCATTAGGGATCCAAAATTTGGAATCCAAGTTGGAGCTTTTAGTTGTCTCTTCAGGTGATCAAAGAAATGCTGGTGAATTGAGTCATGCACCTATAAATACTATAGAGAATTTTGAAATTTTGGAGGATGGGTTGCATAAAGAAAAAAAGGAGCTAATCATTTTTGAAGACAAATCTTGTGTTTGTTTGGAAACTGATGTTAATTTTTCTGTGCAGGATATTACACCAAAGGAGAAAGAGTTGTGCGATTCTCCAATGGAAGCACTGAATTCAGTCAATTTGAAGGATTTAATTAGGCTGAAAGAGCCGGTGAAGTTCGTTTATAGTGAACCCAAGGTGGAGTCATACTTCATCGAAGACATGGAATTTCCCACCTTGATGGCTTTCGATGATTTTCTCTTACTGATGGGGAAAATGAGGAGCAAAAATCGGAAAGACCATTATTTGGTTCACAAGCTCGTCCACGCGAGAGTAACATGAGTCGAGTTGGGACTCAATAAACCACAACTTTCTCTTAACCCTTCCTCTTTAATTTCTTACCATTTATCTGTGTTTTTGTGTTTTATGTTTTCATTTTTAGTTGTTTAGTTTTTGATATTTTTTATTATTTTATTAAAAAAAATAAAAAAAAAAAATAAATGAATATTTCTTAAATTTTTGATCTTGTTGGTTTTGGTAGTGTTAGAATGTTAATTTGTTGTTTTAATGTTTAATTTGTTGGTTTTTAATTTTTGGTTTAATTGGTTTTGGTTTGTTTTATTGTTTTGGAATTTAACAAGGAGAATAAATTGGAATTAAAAAAAATTGTGCAGTGAAGCAGTAGCATATTACAGGTATCTCACGGTGACAATTAAATCTATTGTCACCGTGACATATATTTTAATAGGGCAGTAGCGTCAGGTCAAACGCGAAAACAATTTAAGTGATAAAATAAAATAAAATAATTAAATCAATTAAATCAATTAAATAAATCAAATATACAATAAGTGATAAAATAAAATAAAATAAGGTGACATCAAAATGATAAATGAATTAACATGTTAACAATTTAAAATAAATGAGAAAAGTGTGTTATGAATGATAAATGGATTAAAAGATGTAATTAAAATAAAATATAACATGTTAATGAATTAACATATAAAAATATTAACATGATAATATTCATAATGAAAAATGAAAATAAATAAATAAATGAATAAACGATGAATATATAAAATAACAATGAAAAGAATAATAAAAAAAATTAAATAAAAGAATGATGAATTTACCTCCTCAAAGGTCTTTGGTCGGTTGTTTGGACTAATGTCGTCACTCGGTTTCTGTCGGTGTCCGCATCAAATCTCTCTCTCTACCAAAAATACATTTTTTAGGATTTAACCGTAGATTATACTTGTTTATCCTTAGGAAGAACTTTTCCAGGGCTTCAAAATGACCTTCTCTAGTGGCTGACTTGATCATCATGTCGTCCACGTATACCTCCACTTCTTTATGGATCAAGTCATTCAAGATTTTTGTTGCCATCCTCTGATAAGTGGCTCTTGAATTTTTCAGGCCAAAAGGCATTACTCGATAAGCATAGGTCCCCCATTCCGTGATGAACGCCGTCTTAATTCGGTCAATTATTTTATTGAGAATTTGATTGTAGCCCGTATAACCATCTCCAAAGCTTTACATCTCGCAAGCAGCGGCGCTGTCTATCAGCACATCTATAAGGGGCAACGGAAAGTCATCTTTCGGACAGGCCTTATTCAAGTCCCGATAATCTACGCATACCCTTATTTTGCCATTCTTTTTGGTCACGAGGACAACATTAGCCAACCAAGTTGGATATTGCACCTCAACCAAAAATTTGGCTTTGATTTGCTGGTGAATCTCCTCCTTCACTTTGTCTGCCCATTCTAGCTTAAGCATTCTCAGCTTCTGTTTAACGGGTTTGTGGTCTGGATATGTAGGAATAGCGTGCTCTGTGACTTCTCGATCAATTCCTAGCATATCTTCGTAGGTCCGGGCAAAGACTTTTTCATATTTTTTTAAGATTCTCTCAAATTTTTCTCGCTCTTCAGGAGTTATATTTGATGCTATAAAAATTTCTTTTGGGTTTT
The DNA here is from genome assembly GCA_947683425.1 of Excoecaria cochinchinensis. Classification (NCBI taxonomy): domain Eukaryota; kingdom Viridiplantae; phylum Streptophyta; class Magnoliopsida; order Malpighiales; family Euphorbiaceae; genus Excoecaria; species Excoecaria cochinchinensis. Next base: position 8,115,493 of record CANTUQ010000055.1, read on the forward strand.
CTATGGTTCCAAGATTAAATGGAGTAGCATCAGTTGAATCAATATCAAATATGGATGGATGAGGATCATGATCATGCATAGTAAAATCATTGGAAACATCTCACAAATATGCAAAACCATTCAATTTATTAATAAGATTGAAATTGTCATTAACATCATTGAAAAGTTTTGGAGCAAAAAGAAAATCTAAACTATTTTCCTCTTCCTCCTCTGCTGGCGTATTTACTGCGTTCGATGGTCCGGCATCACTTCGGCTCTTTGGAGGCTCCCCAATCAACTCCTGCATGGCTTCCTCTACCTTTGCTTTCCCCTTAAGCTCGGTGGCTACCATCTTCTTAGTCATCCCTTCTTCAGGCATCTCACGGTCCCAAATTGTCCTACTGGTCATGATTTCTTCATCCCAAAAGCCCTCTACTGGCTTGATCGATCCAATGTCCCAGTCATAGACATCATTGAAGACCTCGCACCCTAGCACAATTCTTCCATCCAGCCACTGTCGTTCATCTTCCCCTGTATAGGCACATACCGTAGCTGCTGGCACAAAAGTCTTCTGGATATGAGGAATTTCCATTTTTGGCTTCTCACCCCTTCCTACCACACCTGTGTATCCTAGACCCCTTCTGTCCTTTTGGCCCTTGGTGATAACAGCTGTTGGCATCCCCTGAGAATTCTTCCCCAGTCCTACGCTAGGGAGGAATGACATCTTTTTCATCATATTCAGTACCTGGGGGCTTTCTTCCTTCTGCTCTTCCTCGCCTATCATGGCAACATGAAACCCATTAAACTGCTGCCTAGCAATCTCCATTACTGAAACCTGATTCTCCCGTGCAGCCCTTATAGTCACAATCTAGCCTTCATGAGGTATCTTTACCATCTGGTGAAGTGTAGAGGGGACTCCACCCAACTTATGAAACCATGGTCTACCTAGAAGAGCTGAGAAATTGGCGGGTATAGGCAGTACCACAAACTCCACTTCTGGCTTTACGGGCCTTATCTTCACTATTGCCGTGAATGTCCCTAAAGCATGTCTACGCGAGTTGTCATATGCTGTGATGGTGAGATCAGATTTGGATAACTTATCCTCTGTCACCCCAAAAGCTGCCATTGCCACCTGTGGGCACACATTTATCGAAGAGCCATCATCTACCATTATGCAAGCAGTGTGCTTTTGGTTAATCTGTGCCCTTATATACAGAGGGCGATTATGGTTGCAGCCTTCTGCCGGCAAATCAGCACTGGTAAAAATAACATTTTCTCCTGATCCTCCTTTCACTACATCCAGAAGTTCCGTAGGTGAGATAGTTGTTGCCACAGTTGCCTCGTACAAAGCCTCTACCACCTTCTGCCTATGCGACGATAACTGTCTCAAGAGATCCCATATGGAAATCTGAGCTGGCGTCTTTTTTAGTTGTTTAACAATCGGATCTTCTTCCGGTTCTTTTCCCTTTCTGCCCTCAACTGGCTCCTGGGGCTTCTCGACTTCTGGAGCTACCCTTCCACTCCGGGTCATAGCTCCTACTTCTTTCTTCTTTGCTTCTTCTCCTTCCTCCTCCGAACCCCACAGGTCAGAAAATACTTCAGAAGCATCATTTTCAGTTCCACTATCGTCAGTGGACCAGCAATCGATCACTACAATGGGAAGCCATTCTTCACTCCCCTCATTGAGGTTCATGATAGCAGTGTGGATATCGTTGCCGTATAATTCCTTTAACACAAACTCCTCGGGCAAACTGGACCCGATCATGTTCATTGGCGGAGGCATACTGTTGTACCCAGCTTTCTTTTGACCCCCTCTCTTCTCTGGGTCTGTGATCTGCTTTGAGTCAATTAAATCTTGAATTGCATGCCTCAAAGTCTTACAGTCATCAGTTGTATGCCCAGTGTGCGGATGATATGCACAATACTCACCATCCTTGTGCCCCAGTGTGCCCTGAGTTCTAGCAGGTCTGGGTGGTAAAGGCTGTAGCTTACCCTCATTCATCAGTCTTCTCAGCACCCATGATAAAGACCTTCCAAGATTGGAAAAATGCCTCGAGGTAGCATTGGTAGCTGACACCTCAGCAGTCTTTCTTGTGCCACTAGCGGAACTTGTTGGTCTACTTGCCCCCTGGCTACTACTACCTTTCTTAGGATAGTTCTCATTACTTGCCCTCCTAACAATGTACTCTCCCTCAGCCTCAATGGCGATATCCTTCAGAGACTCCCAGTCCTTCAGTCCTTTCATCTTTAATCCTTCTCTCAAATACGGGCTTGCATTTTTAATGAATAACCGTATTTGATCCCGAGTATCCGGTTTCCTCTTCATTTTCGTCACCCGATTCCTCCACCGGGTTAGATACTCGTGGAAGCACTCGCCTCCCTTCTGTTGTAATAGCTCCAGGTCTTTCAGGGTCACTTTCATCCTTGTACTGCAGTCGTATTGCCTCAAAAACTCCTCCGCCAATAAATCCCAGTCCTCCTTAGTTCGGCGGTCGAGCCCGTGGTACCAATCCACTGCTGGGCCAGTCAAGCTCAAGCAAAAGTACTCAATCTTCTACTTCTTTGTCAAAGTGGTGCCCTTCATTACTAGCGAGTACTGCTTTATGTGTGCAATGGGGTCAGAAGTGCCGTCAAACTTCGGAACATCCGGCATTTTAAAGTTCATTGGGACTAAATCCTCCACTTCTAACTCCTTGTCTTTCGGTTTTATTCCTCGGCCTTTTGTTAGCATTCTTGTCATAACTTCAAATTTCTCTTCTATCTTCTTCCAGATGACTTCTTCAATTTGAGGGGCTTTCCCTTTCTCAGACATATGCTCCTCATACTCTTCGTCTTCCAAATCATCATCCAGCCTTGAGGTTGGTCTTCCCTTTTGTACCCCTGAGGTAGTAGCTCTTAGGTCTACAGGCGGGCGAATTTCCTCTTGTGGGTTTTCTTTGACCTCCCGCCTTTCATTATTTCTCATAGGAGGAGGTGGTGGGTTCTGTGGGGCAGCTTGAAGACCTATTGCGGCCATCATTGCCATCATCTGGTTCTCAAATTCTTCAAGCCTTTGGCCCACTTCCTCCGCTATCATTGTCCTGGTGGCATCTACCCTTCTCGGTGAGTTTGCCATTTCTTCGGGTAAAGAAAACTGAGCTGAAGTAGCGTAGCTGGTTTCAGAAGAACTGTCCAGATACTCTACCCTTTCTGCTAACTCGAAGAATGGATTTCTGCATAGTCACCCCCGAGACCCTCTTGTCCACCTAGGTGAATCTATGATGGCTGAAAAACACAAAGGGTCAGGATGATGCATGAACGTGCTAAGATGCATGATCTTTCTATGCAACACTTACAAATCACATGCAAGCACATACGTCCTTCCAACCTTATTACTTCCTCACATGAGGTCATAGTCTCTTTCCTAGGTGGGATTGGTCCATGGATCCGATGGACACGTATGGTGCATGGTGAAAAAACCCGGCAGGATAACCTCTCCTAACTAATGCACAGACGCATGGGTTATGATCGTTATGTATTTAGGCAGTCCGAATAAGTTGGCATGGGCCTATCGGGGCATGAAAGCCTTTGATTAGGTGACAAATCAAATTATCTAGGCTTGTCCAATACATAATGATCCACATAGCAAGCATAGTATTAAGGTTCATACCACCTAGGGGAAGTAACTATTTCCATTACATGAGCTTTAGTCAAAAGGTAGTGTTACTTTAGGGCTACCCAAGCATGGTCCCTGCTGACGGGTCTAGCTCATCACGAGCATAACGACCGATCGGATCTCCATTTCATACACCATGATGGTACGAGGTTTGGGCTGGTGATTATCCTTAACACTTCCCTACATTGAGTGAACGTAGAGTCATGCTTCGGGAACGCACCGGGGCTAAAAAAGGGACCAAACTAGCATAGATCTAAGGCTCTAATGTGATGCAATGCAGTTTTGAAAGAAGGTGAAATTTTTAAACTAAAACTCAATTATAATTTTTTAATCAAGGTACTTTCGAATTGAAGTCCTGAGTATGTCCCCAGTGGCATCGCCACTGTGACGCGCGCCGAACCTCGTTGCCTCCCGAGGGCCTGCTTTAGGGTGATCAGGAAAGGTTCATAAAACTTGTAAGGTATTTACAAGTGCGACTATTTTTGGCAACAATGAGGTTTCTTGGAGTCGCCACCCAATAGAACATTGGGAAGGGTCGTCTAGCCTCAGCAAGCCTAAGACGGCGCATACATATCCATCTGGGGCAAGCCAGAGAGATCTTGGAGGTCTCAGCCTCTACTCCATGGAGCCTAGGATTGTAAATTTAAGTCATTTGGTGAGACTCAAGAGGTGTCTTGGAAGTCCTAGACCTCTTGCCTCATTGAGCCCCAAAGACCAGAGTGAGTTCGGGACTTCTCATTTATTTGTACTTTGATCAATATAATGGTTAAGTTTTGAATTCATTGTTTCACCAACTTTCCACACGATGCATTTAATTAAGGTGCAGTCATTCACGTCAAAAGCAATAAATTAAGCACTATTAAGATGAACTTCCGCAAATCAAATTACAATAAAACTAGGGGCGGAATACAATCCCCATTATAAAAACAATATATAGATCATACAGAAATCGGGATATTCAATAGAGTGAGGACATTGGTCCTGCCATGCATATTTGTTACAAACTAATTTTTAAGAAGTGTCAATTTTGTTGGTTAAAAACAGGACATTGGTCCACAGCTTTCGAGAAAACCCCAAATTAATTACTATAAAATATTTGGCCCTTTTCACTTTAACGACATTGAAATAATCTTAATAATAACATGAACAAAAGGCAAGGGTAAGGAAAGAACCCGGATGAAAATCTTCAGATTGGCGCGACCACCATCGTTTACAACTCCAATTCCAAATGGTCAGAAAATAACTCATAGGAATAAACATGTCAGTGTCAGCATTTGTGAATAAAGTAAAGAAAAGGAAAATAATAAGAAACTTTAAAAGAAATGAGTTAAAAGATAAAAATAGTAAAAAATAAATTAAGAACATGCGGATTTGCCTAGGGATTGCCTTCTGCACGATGCCAACGGGCGTCCCTAGTGTGACCGGCGGATGGAGTGGAGCGTCACTTACGTCCCGTCTCTCGGAGTAGAGACGGGCATCGGTAACCGCTCTGCCCGTCGATCACCCCTGATTGCTAAAAAGATGTTAAAATAAACTCTTCAAAATTTCAATTAAAATTCTTAAAAAATTATTATTTAGAAAATGAAAACAATTAATAAGAGTCAATTAAATCACACAAGTATTAATCCAGAATGTTTACCCTCGGATTTTACCTTTTTGGGTGAATATCGAATGATTTCGGTCCCCACACGCTCCACAAGGATCAAATAAAAACAGATCAAAGCAAGAAAATTTGCATTTTTCCTTCTTGAAAATTTGATAGGTATCAACTGTCTGAATTAGCTATATTGATGGAAACGAATGAATTTCGTTGCCTCAAATTGGCTTAATTCGCAAGAAAATTTTGAATAAATCAATTAATTGGAAGAATTTTTATCAAATAAAATTCTGAAAATAAACAGAGATTTCATAGATCTTTGGTAAATTGCTCACAAAAAATCTTTTCTAAAAAATCCAATCTCCCCAAAATTCGTCACTTTCCTCACAAAAATTTGTCAAATTTTCTAACCCCTAAAAATTGAATTTAATCCACTATTTATAGAGTTTTTTAGGAGATAATTGGATAAGCATCCATTTAAAGTTTGAATTTCAAAAGGATTTTAAAATTCAATTTCTTTTTTAACTAAATCTCACCCAAAATTTGAAAGATATCAGGTTAAATTTTATCAAATCCGGCGATATCTGATTAGATCCACTACCGACGGGCGTCCCTACTAAGGGCACGCATGGAAATCTAGATACAGACGGGCCAAAACGCGGGACTAGGGACGGGCGTCCCTGCTCAAACACGTGTCCGTCCCTAGATACAGACGGGCCGTCCCTACTATGCATAGAAACGGGGATCACCCCAAGTAGAGACGGGCGTCCCTACTCAGACGGTTATCCCATCTGTGGAGCAAAACTTCCAATTTCAAGCAAAATCTCCCAAACTCTTTCAAAACCTCACGCTATAGAGTTTTTAATCCACTATTTATAGAATTTTTTAAGAGATAATAAGATAAGCATCCATTTAAAGTTTGAATTTCAAAAGGATTTTAAAATTCAATTTTTTTTTTAACCAAATCTCACCCAAAATTTGAAAGATATCAGATTAAATTTTATCAAATCCGGCGATATCTGATCAAATCCACTACCGACGGGCATCCCTACAACTACCGACGGGTGTTCCTACTAAGGGCACGTGTGGAAATCTGGATACAGACGGGCCGAAACGCGGGACTAGGGACGGGCCTCCCTACTCAAACACGTGTCCGTCCCTAGCTACAGATGGGCTGTCCCTACTATGCATAGAGATAGGGATCACCCCAAGTAGAGACGGGCGTCCCTACTTAGACGGTTATCCCGTCTATGGAGCAAAACTTCCAATTTCAAGCAAAATCTCCCAAACTCTTTCAAAACCTCATGCTATAGAGAAAAAGATTTTAATCCTTGTGAAACCGAAAGACGAAAACCTCTGAATTCCATCCATTTATCTGGAAACCAACGTGGATCTCTTCATCGGGTAACTTTGATCTGGATTGCCTCAAGACCCGGTGGCTACAGTGATTGACATTCACGACTCGTGAATGATTCTTCTCAATTGTGAACCATGTTCACGAGTAGTGAACGTGATTCATGGCTCGTGAAGCTTGCTCACAAGTCGTGAGTGAGGCTCACGAGTTGTGAGCCTCCTGGACAATGCTCACGAGTCATGAGCAACCTTCACGACTCATGAAGGTTGCTCAGGACTCGTATCCCTGGCATTCTGTCACAAGCGCGACTTTATCACGATCGCGACAGAGATTCCATTCTGCCCTGTTTTCTCTCATGTGTTTTATTTCCTTAATTTGGATTTCAAATGTCTTTTTCATGGCTTTTCCCTCTACTGTATGCTATGGTACCTTGCTCATATGTGTAATGACCATGATTTCGTCATGATAAATAATATATTGCCCATGATAAATCATATGCTGTGTTTTGGATATAAATATTGCTAAGATTTAAATTGTGTAAATGGATTTTAGGCATGATTGATATGATGAACTATACGTTTATGAACCAATGAATGATATATGAGTAATTTGGTGAGTATCATGATATGAGTTTGATGTATTATGCAAACCTAAGATTTGTGAGTCTTGCTATGAATAATGTGCTATGCTGAAATGTGATTGGTGTTATGCATGACCTGCGAGAGTCCGTCTAGTGGATAGTTAGGCATGCCTAATACAGTCTCTTTAGCTGCAGCACCTTTGGACGTTTGGACCCCGATCAGGTCCCCCGTTTGGTTGCTCGCGAACCCTTTTCAATGTGTTTGGATCCTCGTGATCCTTTTCAATGTGTTTGGATCTTATTTAAGATCCCCTCAGTAAAAATGTTTTTATGATAAAGTAAAATGGTTTTTTGATCCGTACCCGTAAGGTACGGTATGCGTTCGATTCATACCCGTAAGGTACTGTCTGTTCACTCGTTATCCACTATTGTGAGTCAGTAGGTATTTAATTTGTTTTCTTTGTCTGATATGAATGTAAGAATATGATATCCAACCGGGCATGCTGATAAGTATCAACAATCAGTTAGTATCTGAATGTGATTATAAGTTTCGGAATGCTATGATAGTTATGTGAATATATGTATATACACATGTGACTCAAGTCTGTTTATATTATGTATGATTATATCCGCATATGTCATATCATAGGTGTTTGCTTTGGCGACCATTGTGAATGGCCGTCCACTCTTTCGTTGTGTTTCCCCCGCTAATTGTTTATCGCTTAGCACGATGTTTTATCCGTACAGGTGCTTTGTTGTTATAAATATAAGAATGTGAATGTTATGCTTATAGAAATGTGAATTCGTTCAGTTATGACTAGAGGTATGTGAATATGATTGTGATCATGAACTATCGAATGTTATGAATGTAGTGTCATGTTATATGTTTCTTGGGCTTCTGTTATTGTAGTGATTCCGACATGTTGGCACGTGTTTGCATTTTATTGTATGCTAGTATATGTATTAGTATCGTGATGTGGGAGTGCTATGCAATTGATCTTACGCATTACAAGCATTTATCGTGGTCATTATTAAATATTAATGTTATCTATTATTATTAATATTTTTGCTGCATCATTACTATTATTATAATTATTTTCATTATGCCAACATGCCATGATTTTATCATTATTGTTTGATTTGTCTATCATTGGCATTAATTGACGTCATTTATATCATTGTTATTATTTTCATTAACTGTCAATATTATTTATATTATTGTTGTTATTATCATCATCCGTTATTGTGCCCAATATTTATTCTGTCTTTACTTAATTAATTCGTAGAATTAGTATTAATATTTTAATGTTATTTTTCCTATCTGAGCTTTATTGTGGCTGGCGTTATGTGAGTACCCCCGTGGCTCCCCGGATGGGTCGCGACGCGTGGAGGACACGTCGGTTTGGTGAGACCTTTCTCATTTCCTTTGCTTCTTATTGTGCTTGTTTGCAAATAATTATTTTATTTATGCACGCATGAGATAAAAAGTCACAAAAATATTTTTACAATTAAATTGGAATTTCTACTAATAAAATTGGGACCAATGTCCCTTGTTTTAGCCCAACAATAAAAACTTCACAATTAAAATGAAGAGTCAATTTTCTCCAAAAATGGGATCACTCATCCCCGTTTTCATCAAACAACCAAAACGACTCTTCGAACCCTCTTCAAATAAACGTGAGGGACCCAATGTTCCTAAACTATCAACTAAGCGTGTAGGAACCAATGTTCCTAAAACAAATGAATGCCTCGATTTATGTATGTTTTTCTCATGTTTGATTTTGTTTGATCGTTTAAATTTGTGTTCATTTCCTTTTGGGCACTTGTAATTAATTTTGGGGCAACATTATTTAATTTTGGGGATTGTATTCCGTCCCCATTTATATTTTTTTAATCTCCTTTTATTGGGGTTGTATTCTACCCCTATTTCCCTTGTAATTGCGTGCTTGGTGTGTTTATTGCTTTCTTTAGTTAATTCATTTACCGCTTTCTTTATCGCTTTTCTTTATTTTCGTTATGTGCTTGCGATGCGCCTTTAAATTTAAATGCATTGATCGTGTGAGATAAGAGATATAATTTTAAGAAGTTAAAAATTCACTTAGAATTAATCAAAGCATAAATAAGAATGAAGTTCCGAACACCAAATCTCTGGTTTAGACCGATAGAGGTGAGAGATCTTTCCCAATTTCTTGTAAATTGGGTGGCGACTCCCTAAACACCTCAAAGTACCTATAGGCGTCGTGAGGCTAGGTGGTTCTTCTTAATGTTCTATTGGGAGGGATACACCCATGATGTCTCATAACGCCCATGATCAAAAGACGCAAACCAATCCCTCGAATCCCTAAAGCGAATTCACCTTGAGGGCCCTTGCTGGGTTCGGCACGCGTCACAATGCCGACTCCACTAGGAACTGTTTGTGACTTCGCTTTGAAAGTGCTTTAGTTAAAATATAATTGGGTTTTTAAATCTTAAAATTCTATCTCTTTTCGAAAAATTTGATTGCATTTTAGAGCCTTAGAGTTATGTTAGTTGGTCCCCTATCTTACCCCAGTGCATTCCCAAAGCATGACCCTACTTTCACTCATTGTAGGGAAGTGTTAAGGATAACCACCAGCCCAAGCCTCGTACTATAAAATGTATATCAAATGGAGACCCAATCGGTCGCTATGCTCGTGATGAGCTAGAGCTGTTGGCAGGGACCATGCTTGGGTAGCACTAAAGTATCATCACCTTGACCAAAACTCATGTAATGGCAAATAAAAACTTCCACTAGGTGGTATGCTCCTTAATACGATGCTTGTGATGTGGGCCATCACGTATTAAACAAAATCAAGCAAATTAAGTGGTCCTTTATCAAAGGCTTTCATGCCCCGTTAATCCTATTGTAACTTGATTGAATTGCCAAAATACGTAATGGCCAAAACCCATACAAATGTGCATTAGATTAAGACTGTTATGCTGCCGGTTTTCCACCGTGCACCATACATGTCCGATGGGTTCCCTGTTAACCCTCAGATGAAGCCCACCTAGGAAAAAAACTACACGACCTCGTGTGTGGGAGTGATAAGGTTGGAAGGATCTATTTGCTTGCATGTGGTTGTGAATACTGCACAGCATGCGCATGCATCGTATGTCATTCATGCATGTCAATAAAACAAATACATGTATATATAAATAATAATAAATTTTCTCTCATGCTATACGTGTATATACCTTTTCGTCTGCATATTATTTTTTCACATGTACATACCATCCTGCGTGTAATTTCTTCCATGCATCCCATTGTATTGTGGTAATCCATTGACCTAGCACTCATCAAAGACTATTTGAATGGCATGATCATGCATTTTATATGTCATCCATGCATCATTCTAACAATCTTGATTTTTCAGCCACCATTGATTCATCCGAGTGGACTAGGGGTTCTGACGGTCGGCTAGTGAGGATAGACTCGCCCTTTGGATTGCTAGAACTAGTGCCTATTTTGGATTCTGAATCACTCTCAACAACTAGTGAATCATCCTCAAAGGCAGAAGAGACCAGAGCCTTAACCACTCAAGACCTTGCAAAGAGACTAGAGGATTTCGAGCGAAGGGTGTTGGAAATGATGGGGCAATGGTTGAAAGGATCGCTCCTCCTCCTGCACCACAACCACCTATTTCCCCACAAGCACCGGTAATCCCTCCTCGGGGGCAAGCCGAACTGCCTGCTAGTGGGGAGGCTCCCCTTGCTGGAGTCGTTGCCCATCAACCTGTAAATGAGCATAAAGCTACGGCTGTGCCAGTTAAACCAGGAAGAGCAAGGATCCTAAACCCTACTAGAGATAGCAGCCCATCAAGCCGTGAGGGGTAGAGCACCCAGGGTTGAAGATGAGGCTTTGAGGGGTATGAGATAGCGAATTGAGGCAATCACCCGCATGTTAACAACTGGCAAGGGAATCAGCCCTGAAGATGTGGATTTGGATGATGGAGAGCTGTTGCCCCAGAGGTTTAAGATGCTAGACCTGCCAAAATTTGACGGTACATCGGATCCTTCTGCACATGTTAAGCAATACACCCTGATCATGAAGGGCATAGGGTTGACTAAGAGGCAAAAAGTGGACTATTTCTGTCTCAGTCTAGCGGGTCCGGCAGTAGACTGGTAACATGGGCTGGATCGAAGAACGAGGGAAGATTGGGACTTGTTGAAAGAAGAATTCCTTAGCCAGTATGATTGCAGTACCAGGATTGAGGTCACATTGAAAGATCTAGAATTGCTGCAGCAGAAGCCAGGGGAATCATTCCATGAATACCTGACCCGATGGAGAAACCGGGTGTGACGCGCGCCGAACCCTGTGGCCTCCCGAAAGCCCGCTTTAGGGCAATCGGGATGGGATTCATTAAAACTTGTACAGTATTTACAAGTGCGTCTATTTTGGGCAACAATGAGGTTTCTTGGAGTCGGCACCCAATAGAACATTAGGGAAGGTCGTCTAGCCTCAGCAAGCCTAAGACGGCGCATACATATCCATCTTGGGCTAGCCAAAGAGATCTTGGAGGCCTCTCCCTCTACCCCCTGGAGCCTAGGATTGTAAATTTTAGTCGTTTAGTGAGACTCAAGAGGTGTCTTGGAAGTCCTAGACCTCTCGCCTCATTGAGCCCCAAAGACCAGAGTGAGTTCGGGACTTCTCATTTATTCATACCTTGGTTAAGTTTATAATTGAGTTTTAAATTTAATATTTCATCCCATTTCTCATACATTTAATTCAATCAATTAAAGCGCACAACATACATTTAAGAAAAGCGATAAAAGAATAAGTAAAATAAAGCACATGTAAAAATATTACAATAAAACTAGGGGCGGAATACAACCCCCATTGTAAATAAAATACAAATCATGCATAAATCGGGATATTCATTAATGGTGAGGACATTGGTCCCATTTTTATTTAGAAAAAATTTCAAGTTAATTAAAAATGATTTAGCGGGCCTAAATAAACAATTTTATAAGCAAATTATATGGCAAAAATAATAATAAAAAAACCAAATAAACAAAATATTACAAATAAAGAAAAATAAATATTCCGAGCAAGCCTTTTGGACCTCCCCGTGTGCTCGCAAAAACGCCCAATGAAGAAATGAGTTTAGACATAAAAAAATAAAATACAAATAAAATAATGTTAGTAATTAAATCAAATAAATCAATTAAACATACAAAATGATGAATAACAAAATAAAATAAAATAAGATGACATGAAAAGAATGATAATTGAATCAAAATGTTAACAAACCAAATTAAATGAGAAACATGCATTATATATGATAAATGATTAAATGATGTGATGAAAATAAAATAAAACATATTAATTAATTAATACATGAAAATGTACACATGATAAAAATAATGATGAAAAGTGAAAAATAATAAATCAACAAATAAACAAATAATAATAAATAAATCATGTAACAACGATAAAAAGAATAATAAAAATTAGTAAACAAAAGAGTGAAAAAATAATAATGATATATGACAAGGTTAATTGATGTGTTCAACATTAATATAAACTATTTACATGGCAAAAATGATTAACAAAAATTAATTAATTATTTGCATGTTAAAAATAATGAAGAATCAAAATAAAATAAATTATTTACATGTTAGGAATTAAAAGAAAACAATATTCACATGAATAAAAATAAAATCATATATAAAAAATTAAATGGAACAAATATAAAATCAACAAAACAAATGAATAAATGAAAACAACAAATAAGTCAATAAAAACAATAAAATATACATGAATGAATTAAATAAAAATAAAAAATAAAATAGAAATTGAGCCTAAAATATTTACCCTCAGAGTATTGGATTTGATGAAGGAAACAGTGATGATTTTCTGGAAAATTGCTTGAAAGAATAATTTAGCAATAAAATTAATTCTATTTGTTTATGGAGAAAACAAAGGAATTGATTTGTATGCTTAAAAAAGAAAAGAAATTCATTTCAAAATGATGACTAATTTCTTGTGTTTATGGAGGAAAAACAAAGAAATTAATTGGAATAATTAAGAATTGAAAATTGATTTTTCAATTCCAATTAAACCTTATTAATTAAAAGAGAAATCTGAAATTTTTTGAAGAGAAAATAGAAGAAGAAGAATTCTGGAAATTTCAGGTCTAAAAACAATGTGGAGGCTCTCTTGATTTTTCATCATAAAGTATTTATAAGATAAAAATGGTTGCCCTAATTTAATTAAGGAAAAAAATTTATTTTAACACAAAATTCTTTTATTTTTAATGCTAAAATCAAGTTTTATTAATTAATTATCTAAAAAAATATTTTAGAATTTAATTTGGACTCAAAAACCCAAAAAAATGGGATAAAAAACAGATTTTTTGGTGAAAAAATCGGAAAAAAGGGTGAAAATTGGAAAATAGGGTATCAGACCCTATAGCGACGGCCAGGGGAGGAGAGAAGCCCGTCGCTATAGATGGACGGGCTTCCTGCAGCCAGCTCCGAGCGGAAACCGCGCGCAGAGGCGCGGAAATCGCGCGCTCCAGCACGCTGTGCAGCGCGTCACTTTTTAGCGACGCTCGTAGAGTCGCCTCTTCGAGCCCAGCGCGCTGGGCGCCCGCGCGCCGTCGCGCCCAACACTCGCAATCCGAATTTTTATTTTTTATTTTTTATTTTTTTATTTTTATTTTAATTTACAAAAATACTATAAATCTAAGCCCCATTTTTCAAATTTAATTTTTTAAAATATTTTTTATTATTTTTCAATTTCTCACTCTAAAATGTAAATTTGATGAGAAAATCATCACTTTTAACCTTTCTAGCCTGTGAAGGCAATTATCATCATTGGGTAACTTCGATTTAGGCTGACTCAGGACCCGATGTCTACAGTTGCCCCCAGTTTAGGGGAATCTAGTACACTAGTGTCTAGGTGAGCCTAAACTCAAAGAAGAAATGGAAAGAGACAAGTACCTGAGTCAGCCGTCTTTCCGAACTCGAGAATTCTGAGATGGTGGTTATTACCATGGTGTGTTTTCGTTTGTTGAAGCGGTGCTATCTGTGAGCCCTTCGGTTGATTGCCCCCTGAGAGGTCTTCGGTTCATTTCCCCTGAGAGGTCTACAGTTCATCGATCGTTTGCCTCCTGAGAGGTCTTTGGTTCATTGCCCCCTGAGAGGTCTTCGGTTCATTGATCATTTGCCCCGTGAGAGGTCTTCGGTTCATTGCCCCCTGAGAGGTCTTTGATTTGCTGCTCCCTGAGAAGTCTTTGGTTGATTGCCCCCTGAGAGGTCTTCGATTTGCTGCTCCCTGAGAAGTCTTTGGTTGATTGCCCCCTGAGAGGTCTTCAATTTGCTGCTCCCTGAGAAGTCTTTGGTTGATTGCCTCCTGAGAGGTCTTCGATTGAGGTCTGCCCCCGGAGAGGTCTTTGGTTGATTGCTTGGACTGATGTCGTCACTCGGCTTTGGTCGGTGTCCGCATCAAATCTCTCTTTCTGCAAAATAGGGAAACTAAAATATGCAGGAAAAATAGTGAGCATGCAAGTGAAATGCATGAGTCATGTAGGAATGCAGGATAAAAATTCATCTATGTGAACTTGGAGATTATAGCCGGGCTAGCTGCAATTTGCAATAGGATCGATGCCTTTTAAGCTGCTTTTGAATTTCATGCCCTTCGGGATTGCGAGATTCTCATCCGGTACCTGTATTCATTATTTGAAGGTAGTGCGTCCCTTGTTGATTTTCACACTAGCTTTTCTTAGTGGGAGATGCGTCCTTTGTGGATTTTCACATAACCCTGTGCCATATTTTTTGCCTGGAAGGGACCCAACCCAATCCAGCGGCTTTTCTCTTTCTTCTTTTTTTTTGAAGGACAGACTTCCTGCTTTCAGGTTTTCACCCTATCCTTTTGTCTAGTTTTTGCTTAGAGTGCCAGTTACGGTTTACACTCTAACGGCTCTTTTTTTTTTTAAGATTGTTGAAGTTGTTGGCAAGAATCTTTCGGGAGTCTTAGGACATGGTTGCATGAGCTTGATTCTTCACATTTGATAGCAGGATGAATCAGCTGAAGCGCTTGAGCGGTGGACAATAGGCGACTTTGGTCACACAAAGTGAACTGCTCTGATCACATCATTACAGAAATGCATGTGTTTCAATTTGATTTCATTAATCATAATCATTATTTGTCTTTAGTTTCAAAAAATACAAGACCTCAGCTAACCTCGGGATAGATCCTGAAAGCATCAAACTCCTGTTATCAATCAGCCCTCTCAGGTTTTCATGATTGAAGATTTTCTCTCAATTTTTTTTTTTGTTATTAACCTTCTTCAGTCCGTCGGTATTGATTAAACTTGCATTCGTCTTCATTAATTGGGGAAGCTGCCCCTTCTGACGATGATTCTTTTTAGCACCAAAGTTTTATTATTGGGCATTGTGCAAGCTAGCTGAAATAGTGAATTTCTTTGCTTGGATTTTAGATGTGAAAGTCTGTATCTTCCTTTTGTTGGCTTTAGGTGGCTCAATTTCTGAAGTAACCTTTAATGATTTGAATGGAATTGGCCTCAGATGGTTTAAGACCAAACTATGGCTTAGGATAGGACTATGGTTTTTTTTTTTTTGGCAACAAGCTGTCCTCCTAAGTCCCACTGCTGGTCTTATATGATTAAAGATTGGTCTTGATTGGCTCTGGGGTGTATATCTCAAAAGGTTTGGAAAGAAAGAAATTTCTATGGTTTGACTCCAATGAGGGATTGGATTGTGTTTGGCTGCACTGCATTCATCTTGAATGTTTGAAGAGAAAAGATTGGCTTTTGTAAGCTTCGTTCGTTATTATGTTGGCATATTGAAGCAGCATTGGCCCCAAAATATCTTTGTCAAGTGTCATGTCATTTCAAGTCCAGGCAAAGGCCCCCCTCCTTTTTTATTTTTCATTATTTTTCTCTCAAGAATTTCCTCTCTTTAGGAGTTATATTAGATGCTATCAAGATTTTCTTTGGGATTTCCCAAAGTTTCGAGATTAACTGCAGTCATATTATTTGAATTAATGCCAAAGTAAATGCAGTGTGATCATGTTAAATGAAATCAATAGAAATATCATACAAATAAGCAAAAGTTGTTCTCTTTATTACAAACCGAAAATTGTAACATAAAAAGTACCAGAAATAAAAGGATTCCAGCATCTAAAAGCAATATAACTAGTGGACTACAAGACACGATCATGTTCGCGGTGGAGGGACTGTATTATAACCTGCTTTCTTCTTTTTCTCTCTCTTCTTAGGATATGTGATCTGATTGGTGTCAATGAGATCCTGGATCTTGTTTCTCAGAATACGGCAATGGTCCGTCAAATGGCCGGTGTGCTGGTGGTAAGCGCAGTACTGATCACCTCTATGTCCCAGCTGTCCCTGACTCAAGGCTGGTCTGGGTGGCAATGGCTGCAACTTGCCCTCTTTCATTAGTCTCTCCAGCACCGAAGATAGAGAGCGGCCTAAGTTGGAGTAGTATCTCTGACCCTGCCCAACTCCAGTAGCTAAGACCTCTGCCGTCCTACCGTTTTTGCTATTGCTGCCCCCGGCACCTCCCGATCTTAGCCCAGACTGGTTCCCATAGCTTTTCCCAGCAAAGTTATTATGTCTTGCTTTCTTTGCCAGGTAAGCTGCCTCAGCCTCTATAGCGATATCCTTAAGTGACTCCCAGTCCTTGAGCCCCTTAAAACTGAGTAAGTCCCTCAAGTAAGGGCATGAGTTTCTGATAAACAGCCTGATCTGGTCTGCAGTGTCAGGCTTCCTCTTCATCTCCATGACTCCGTTTCTCCATCTTGTAAGGTACTTTTGGAATGACTCATCATTTTTCTGTTGTAGAAGCTCGAGATCCTTTAGGGTGACTTCCATCCTGGTGCTGCAGTCATACTGCTTCATGAATTCTTCGATCAAAAGGTCCCAGTCTTCCTTCGACCTCCTATCCAACCCGTGGTACCAGTCAACTGCCGGGTCCCACCAGACTAAGGCAGAAATATTCCACCTTCTGCTTCTTGCTCAGCCCTGTGCCTTTCATGACCAAGGTGTACTGCTTGATGTGGGCAGATGGGTCAGAGGTGCCATCAAATTTCGGCAGCTTGGGTATCTTGAATCTTTGGGGCAACAGCTCTTCATCCCCCAGATCTTTGTCTTCTGGGTTGACCCGCTTTCCAGCTGAGAGCATGCAGGTGATAGCTTCGATCTGCTGTCTCATACCTCTTAAAGCTTCATCCTCTACTCTGGGTGCTCTGGGCCTCGCAGCTTGGTGGACTATCGGCACCTCTTCTTCTTCCTCCTCCATTAGGAAATCATCATTGGGATTATGAATCCTTTCCCCTCTTGGCTCGATGGGTGCGCCATCCCTGTGTTCATTATTGGGTTGGCGAGCAGCAGCTCCAACGAAGGGAGCCTCCCCACCAGCAGGTGGTTCGGCTTGCCCCTGAGGAGGGGCTGCCTGTGGCTGTAGAGCAGCAGGCGGCTGTGGGGAAGCAGGTGGATGGTCAATCCTTTCAGCCATGGCACCCATTATATCCATCATTCTCCGTTCAAAATCATCTAGCCTCCTAGCTAGGTCCTGAGTGGTCAAAGCTCCAGCTTCTTCTGCCATTGATGATTCAAGAGAGGATTCACTGATTGATGGGAATGACTCAGAATCCCAGTCAAACACTAGTTTCGGCAACTTAAAGAGCAGATTTGTCCTTACTAGCCGACCGTCGGAACCTCTAGTCCACTTAGATGAATCTATGATGGCTGAAAAAATTAGATTGTTAGGATGATGCATGAATGACATATACAATGCATGATAGTGAGTTATGCAACATTTACAATCACATGCAAGCAACTAAATCCTTCCAACCTTATTACTCCCACACACGAGGTAATGCGATCTCTTTCCTAGGTGGGCTTGATCCATGGGTTAGCGGGGAACCCAATGGATGCGTATGGTGCTCGGTGGAAAACCGGCATCATAACATCTCTTATCTAATGCGCATGCATATGGATTTTGGCCTTAATGTATTTAAACATTTCAACTAAATTAAGATGGGCCCACCGGGGCATGAAAGCCTTTGATAAAAGTCCATTTAATTGGGTTGAATTTGTTCAATGTATAATGGCCCATATAGCAAGCATTGTATTAAGGTACATGTCACCTAGGGGAAGTATCGATTGCCATTACATGAGCTTTGGTCATGGGTGATGATATTTTAGGGTTACCCAAGCATGGTCCCTGCCGACGGGTCTAGCTCATCACGAGCGTAACGACCGATCGGGTCACCATTTGATATATCTTGATGGTACGAGGCTTGGGTTGGTGATTATCCTTAACACTTCCCTAAATTGAGTGAAAATAGGGTCGTGCTTCGGGAACATACCGGGGCTAAAAGAGGGACCAAACTAGCGTAGATCTAAGGCTCTAATGAGATGCAATGCAGTTTTGAAAAAAGGTGAAAGTTTTAAACTAAAACTCAATTATAATTTTTAATCAAGGTACTTTCGAATCGAAGTCTTGAGTATGTCCCCGGTGGAGTCACCACTGTAACGCGCGCCGAACCCCGTGGCCTCCCGAAAGCCCGCTTTAGGGCGATCGGGATGGGATTCATTAAAACTTGTAAGGTATTTACAAGTGCATCTATTTTGGGCAACAATGAGGTTTCTTGGAGTCGCCACCCAATAGAACATTGGGGAAGGTCGTCTAGCCTCAGCGAGCCTAAGACGGCGCATACATATCCATCTTGGGCTAGCCAGAGAGATCTTGGAGGCCTCTGCCTCTACCCCCTGGAGCCTAGGATTGTAAATTTTAGTCGTTTGGTGAGACTCAAGAGGTGTCTTGGAAGTCCTAGACCTCTCGCCTCATTGAGCCCCAAAGACCAGAGTGAGTTCGAGACTTCTCATTTATTCATACCTTGGTTAAGTTTATAATTGAGTTTTGAATTTAATATTTCATCCCATTTCTCATACATTTAATTCAATTAATTAAAGCGCATAACATACATTTAAGAAAAGCGATAAAAGCATAAGTAAAATAAAGCACATGTAAAAATATTACAATAAAACTAGGGGCGAAATACAACCCCCATTGTAAATAAAATACAAATCATGCATAAATCAGGATATTCATTAATGGTGAGGACATTGGTCCCATTTTTATTTAGAAAAAATTCCAAGTTAATTAAAAATGATTTAGCGATTTTCTTTCTAACGGGCCTAAATAAATAATTTTATAAGCAAATTATATGGCAAAAATAATAATAAAAAAACCAAATAAACAAAATATTACAAATAAAGAAAAATAAATATTCCAAGCGAGCCTTTTAGACCTCCCCGTGTGCTCGCAAAAACGCCCAATCAAGAAATGAGTTTAGACATAAAAAAATAAAATACAAATAAAATAATGTTAGTAATTAAATCATTTAAACATACAAAATGATGAATAACAAAATAAAATAAAATAAGATGACATGAAAAGAATGATAATTGAATCAAAATGTTAACAAACCAAAATAAATGAGAAACACGCATTATATATGATAAATGATTAAATGATGTGATGAAAATAAAATAAAACATGTTAATTAATTAATACATGAAAATGTACACATGATGAAAATAATGATGAAAAGTGAAAAATAATAAATGAACAAATAAACAAATAATAATAAATAAATCATGTAACAACGATAAAAAGAATAATAAAAATTAGTAAACAATAGAGTGAAAAAATAATAATGATATATGACAAGGTTAATTGATGTGTTCATGATTAATATAAACTATTACATGGCAAAAATGATTAACAAAAATTAATTAATTATTTGCATGTTAAAAATAATGAGGAATCAAAATAAAATAAATTATTTACATGTTAGGAATTAAAAGAAAACAATATTCACATGAATAAAAATAAAATCATATATAAACAATTAAATGGAACAAATATAAAATCAACAAAACAAATGAATAAATGAAAACAATAAATAAATCAATAAAAACAATAAAATATACATGAATAAATTAAATAAAAATAAAAAATAAAATAGAAATTGAGCCTAAAATATTTACCCTCAGAGTATTGGATTTGATGAAGGAAAAAGTGATGATTTTCCGGAAAATTGCTTGAAAGAATAATTTAGCAATAAAATTAATTCTCTTTGTTTATGGAGAAAACACAGGAATTGATTTGTATACTTAAAATTTAAAAGAAATTCATTTCAAAGTGATGATTAATTTCTTGTGTTTATGGAGGAAAAACAAAGCAATTAATTGGAATAATTAAGAATTGAAAATTGATTTTTCAATTCCAATTAAACTTTATTAATTAAAAGAGAAATCTGAAATTTTTTGAAGGGAAAATAGAAGAAGAAGAATTCTGGAAATTTCAGGTCTAAAAAAAATGTGGAGGCTCTCTTTGATTTTTAATCATAAAGTGTTTATAAGATAAAAAAAGGTTGCCCTAATTTAATTAAGAAAAACAAATTTATTTTAACACAAAATTCTTTTATTTTTAATGATAAAATCAAGTTTTATTAATTAATTATCTAAAAAATATTTTAGAATTTAATTTGGACTCAAAAACCCAAAAAAAATGGGATAAAAAATGGATTTTTGGGTGAAAAAATCGGAAAAAATGGTGAAAAATAGGAAATAGGGTATCAGACCCTATAGCGACGGCCAGGGGAGGAGGGAAGCCCATCGCTATAGATGGACGTGCTTCCTGCAGCCAGCTCCGCGAGGAAACCGCGCGGTCCAGTGCGCGGTGCGGCGCGCAGCGCACACAACGCTAAGCGACGCGCATAGCGTCACCTCTTCGCGCCCAGCACGCTGCCGCAAGAACGCCACCGCGCCCGATACTCGCGATCCGAATTTTTATTTTTATTTTTTTATTTTTATTTTAATTTACAAAAATACTATAAATCTAAGCCCCATTTTTCAAATTTGATTTTTTAAAATATTTTTTATTATTTTTCAATTTCTCACTCTAAAATGTAAATTTGATGAGAAAATCATCACTTTTAACCTTTTTAGCCTGTGAAGGCAATTATCATCATTGGGTAACTTCGATTTAGGCTGACTCAGGACCCGGTGTCTACAGTTGCCCCCAGTTTAGGGGAATCTAGTACACTAGTGTCTAGGTGAGCCTAAACTCAAAGAAGAAAAGGAAAGAGACAAGTACCTGAGTCAGCCGTATTTCCGAACTGGAGAATTCTGAGATGGTGGTTATTACCATGGTGTGTTTTCATTTGTTGAAGCGGTGCTATTTGTGAACCCTTTGGTTGATTGCCCCCTGAGAGGTCTTCGGTTCATTGCCCCTGAGAGGTCTGCAGTTCATCGATCGTTTGCCCCCTGAGAGGTCTTCGGTTCATTGCCCCTTGAGAGGTCTTCGGTTCATTGAGCGTTTGCCTCCTGAGAGGTCTTCAGTTCATTGCCCCCTGAGAGGTCTTCGGTTCATTGCCCCCTGAGAGGTCTTCGATTTACTTCTCCCTGAGAAGTCTTTGGTTGATTGCGCCCTGAGAGGTCTTCGATTTGCTGCTCCCTGAGAAATCTTTGGTTGATTGCCCCTTGAGAGGTCTTCAATTTGCTGCTCCCTGAGAAGTCTTTGGTTGATTGCCTCCTGAGAGGTCTTCGATTGAGGTCTGCCCCCGGAGAGGTCTTTGGTTGATTGCTTGGACTGATGTCGTCACTCGGCTTTGGTCGGTGTCCGCATCAAATCTCTCTTTCTGCAAAATAGGGAAACTAAAATATGCAGGAAAAATAGTGAGCATGCAAGTGAAATGCATGAGTCATGTAGCAATGCAGGATAAAAATTCATCTATGTGGACTTGGAGATGATAGCCGGGCTAGCTGCAATTTGCAATAGGATCGATGCCTTTTAAGCTGCTTTTGAATTTCATGCCCTTCGGGATTGCGAGATTCTCATCCGATACCTGTAGTCATTATTTGAAGGTAGTGCGTCCCTTGTGGATTTTCACACTAGCTTTTCTTAGTGGGAGATGCGTCCTTTGTGGATTTTCACATAACCTTGTGCCTTATTTTTTGCCTGGAATGGACCCAACCCAATCCAGCGGCTTTTCTCTTTCTTATTTTTTTTTAAGGACAGACTGCCTATTTTCAGGTTTTCACCCTATCCTTTTGCCTTGTTTTCTCTTAGAGCGCCAGTTACGGTTCTCACTCTAACGACTCTTTTTTTTTTTAAGATTGCTGAAGTTGTTGGCAAGAATCTTTCGGGAGTCTTAGGACATGGTTGCATGAGCTTCATTCTTCACATTTGATAGCAGGATGAATCGGCTGAAGCGCTTGAGCGGTGGACAATAGGCGACTTTGGTCACACAAAGTGAACTGCTCTGATCACATCATTTTAGAAATGCATGTGTTTCAATTTGATTTCATTAAGCATGATCATTATTTGTCATTAGTTTCAAAAAATACAAGACCTCAGCTAACCTCGGGATAGATCCTGAAAGCATCAAACTCCTATTATCAATCAGCCCTCTCGGGTTTTCATGATTGAAGATTTTCTCTCAATTTTTTTTTTATTATTAACCTTCTTCAGTCCGTCGGTATTGATTAAACTTGCATTCGTCTTCATTAATTGGGGAAGCTGCCCATTCTGACGATGATTCTTTTTAGCACCAATGTTTTATTATTGGGCATTGTGCAACCTAGCTGAAATAGTGAATTTCTTTGCTTGGATTTTAGATGTGAAAGTCTGTATCTTCCTTTTGTTGGCTTTAGTTGGCTCAATTTCTGAAGTAACCTTTAATTATTTGAATGGAATTGGCCTCAGATGGTTTAAGACCAAACTATGGCTTAGGATAGGAGTATGGTTTTTTTTTTTTTTTTTTTATTTTTTTTTGCGAACGAGCTGTCCTCCTAAGTCACAAGGGTCACTGCTGGTCTTATATGATTAAAGATTGGTCTTGATTGGCTCTGGGGTGCATATCTCAAAAGGTTTGGAAAGAAAGAAATTTCTATGGTTTGACTCCAATGAGGGATAGGATTGTGTTTGGCTGCACTGCATACATCTTGAATGTTTGAGGAGAAAAGATTGGGTTTTGTAAGCTTCATTCGTTATTGTGTTGGCATATTGAAGCAGCATCGGCCCCAAAATATCTTGGTCAAGTGTCATGTCATTTCAAGTCCAGGCAAAGGCCCCCCTCCTTTTTTATTTTTCATTATTTTTCTCTCAAGAATTTTCCCTCTTTAGGAGTTATATTAGATGCTATCAAGATTTTCTTTGGGATTTCTCAAAGTTTCGAGATTAACTGCAGTCATATTATTTAAATTAATGCCAAAGTAAATGCAGTGTGATCATGTTAAATGAAATCAATAGAAATATCATACAAATAAGCAAAAGTTGTTCTCTTTATTACAAACCGAAAATTGTAACATAAAAAGCTCCAGAAATAAAAAGATTCCAGCATCTTCTTTTTCTATCTCTTCTCAGGATCTGTGATACACGATCATGTTCGCGGCGGAGGGACTATATTATAATCTGCTTTCTTCTTTTTCTCTCTCTTCTCAGGATCTGTGATCTGATTGGTGTCAATGAGATCCCGGATCTTGTTTCTCAGAATACGGCAATGATCAGTCAAATGGCCGGTGTGCTGGTGGTAAGCGCAGTACTGATCACCTCTATGTCCCGGCTGTCCCTGACTCAAGGCTGGTCTGGGTGGCAATGGCTGCAACTTGCCCTCTTTCATGAGTCTCTCCAGCACCCAAGATAGAGAGCGGCCTAAGTTAGAGTAGTATCTCTGACCCTGCCCAACTCCAGTAGCTAAGACCTCTGCCGCCCTACCGTTTCTGCTGTTGCTGCCCCTGGCACCTCCCGATCTAAGCCCAGACTGGTTCCCATAGCTTTTCCCAACAAAGTTATTATGGCTTGCTTTCTTTGCCAGGTAAGCTGCCTCAACCTCTATAGCGATATCCTTAAGTGACTCCCAGTCCTTGAGCCCCTTAAAACTGAGTAAGTCCCTCAAGTAAGGGCATGAGTTTCTGATAAACAGCCTGATCTGGTCTGCAGTGTCAGGCTTCCTCTTCATCTCCATGACTCTGTTTCTCCACCTTATAAGGTACTCATGGAATGACTCATCATTTTTCTGCTGTAGAAGCTTGAGATCCTTTAGGGTGACCTCCATCCTGGTGCTGCAGTCATACTGCTTCATGAATTCTTCGGTCAAAAGGTCCCAGTCTTCCTTGGACCTCCTATCCAACCCGTGGTACCGGTCAACTGCCGAGCCCACCAGACTAAGGCAGAAATATTCTACCTTCTGCTTCTTGCTCAGCCCTGTGCCTTTCATGACCAAGGTGTACTGCTTGATGTCGGCGGATGGGTCAGAGGTGCCATCAAATTTCGGCAGCTCGGGCATCTTGAATCTTTCGGGCAGCAGCTCTTCATCCCCCAGATCACTGTCTTCTGGGTTAACCCGCTTTCCAGCTGAGAGCATGCGGGTTATAGATTCGATCTGCTGTCTCATACCTCTTAAAGCTTCATCATCTACTCTGGGTGCTCTAGGCCTCGCAGCTTGGTGGAC
This sequence comes from Excoecaria cochinchinensis, assembly GCA_947683425.1. Classification (NCBI taxonomy): domain Eukaryota; kingdom Viridiplantae; phylum Streptophyta; class Magnoliopsida; order Malpighiales; family Euphorbiaceae; genus Excoecaria; species Excoecaria cochinchinensis. Next base: position 8,140,188 of record CANTUQ010000055.1, read on the forward strand.
TATCGGCACCTCTTCTTCTTCCTCCTCCATCAGGAAATCATCGTTGGGATTATGAATCCTTTCCCCTCTTGGCTCGATGGGTGCGGCATCCCTGTGTTCATTGTTGGGTTGGCGAGCAGCAGCTCCAACGAAGGGAGCCTCCCCACCAGCAGGTGGTTCGGCTTGCCCCCGAGGAGGGGCTGCCTGTGGCTATAGAGCAGCAGGCGGCGGTGGGGCAGCAGGTGGATGGGCAATCCTTTCAGCCATGGCGCCTATCATATCCATCATTCTTCGTTCAAAATCCTCTACCCTCCTAGCTAGGTCCTGAGTGGTCAAAGCTCCAGCTTCTTTTGCCATTGATGATTCAAGAGAGGATTCACTGATTGATGGGAATGACTCAGAATCCCAATCAGACACTAGTTTCGGTAACTCAAAGAGCAGATTTATCCTTACTAGCCGACCATCGGAACCTCTAGTCCACTTAGATGAATCTACGATGGCTAAAAATATTAGATTGTTAGGATGATGCATGAATGACATATACAATGCATGATAGTGAGTTATGCAACATTTACAATCACATGCAAGCAACTAAATCCTTTCAACCTTATTACTCCCACACACGAGGTAATGCGGTCTCTTTCCTAGGTGGGCTTGATCCATGGGTTAGCGGGGAACCCAAGGGATGCGTATGGTGCTCGGTGGAAAACCAGCATCATAACATCTCTTATCTAATGCGCATACATATGAATTTTGGCCTTAATGTATTTAAACATTTCAACTAAATTAAGATGGGCCCACCGGGGCATGAAAGCCTTTGATAAAAGTCCAATTAATTTGGTTGAATTTGTTCAATGTATAATGGCCCACATAGTAAGCATTGTATTAAGGTACATGTCACCAAGGAGAAGTATCGATTGCCATTACATGAGCTTTGGTCATGGGTGATGATATTTTAGGGTTACCCAAGCATGGTCCCTGCCGACGGGTCTAGCTCATCACGAGCGTAACGACCGATCGGGTCACCATTTGATGTATCTTGATGGTACGAGGCTTGGGTTGGTGATTATCCTTAACACTTTCTTAAATTGAGTGAAAATAGGGTCGTGCTTCGGGAACGCACCGGGGCTAAAAGAGGGACCAAACTAGCGTAGATCTAAGGCTCTAATGAGATGCAATGCAGTTTTGAAAAAAGGCAAAATTTTTAAACTAAAACTCAATTATAATTTTTAATCAAGGTACTTTCGAATCGAAGTCTCGAGTATGTCCCTAGTGGAGTCGCCACTGTGACGCGCGCCGAACGCCATGGCCTCCCTAAAGCCCGCTTTAGGGCGATCGGGATGGGATTCATTAAAACTTGTAAGGTATTTACAAGTGCATCTATTTTGGGCAACAATGAGGTTTCTTGGAGTCGCCACCCAATAGAACATTGGGGAAGGTCGTCTAGCCTCAGCGAGCCTAAGACGGCGCATACATATCCATCTTGGGCTTGCCAGAGAGATCTTAGAGGCCTCTGCCTCTACCCCCTTGAGCCTAGGATTGTAAATTTTAGTCTTTTGGTGAGACTCAAGAGGTGTCTTGGAAGTCCTAGACCTCTCGCCTCATTGAGCCCCAAAGACCAGAGTGAGTTCGAGACTTCTCATTTATTCATACCTTGGTTAAGTTTATAATTGAGTTTTGAATTTAATGTTTCATCCCATTTCTCATACATTTAATTCAATTAATTAAAGCGCACAACATACATTTAAGAAAAGCGATAGAAGCATAAGTAAAATAAAGCACATGTAAAAATATTACAATAAAACTAGGGGCGGAATACAACCCCCATTGTAAATAAAATACAAATCATGCATAAATCGGAATATTCATTAATGGTGAGGACGTTGGTCCCATTTTTATTTAGAAACAATTCTAAGTTAATTAAAAATGATTTGGCGATTTTCTTTCTAGCGGGCCTAAATAAACAATTTTATAAGCAAATTATATGGCAAAAATAATAATAATAAAAACCAAATAAACAAAATATTACAAATAAAGAAAAATAAATATTCCGAGCGAGCCTTTTGGACCTCCCCGTGTGCTCGCAAAAACGCCCAATCAAGAAATGAGTTTAGACATAAAAAAACAAAATACAAATAAAATAATGTGAGTAATTAAATCAATTAAACATCCATAATGATGAATAACAAAATAAAATAAAATAAGATGACATGAAAAGAATGATAATTGAATCAAAATGTTAACAAACCAAAATAAATGAGAAACATGCATTATATATGATAAATGATTAAATGATGTGATGAAAATAAAATAAAACATGCTAATTAATTAATACATGAAAATGTACACATGATGATAATAATGATAAAAAGTGAAAAATAATAAATGAACAAATAAACAAATAATAATAAATAAATCATGTAACAACGATAAAAAGAATAATAAAAATTAGTAAACAAAAGAGTGAAAAAATAATAATGATATATGACAAGGTTAATTGATGTGTTCATGATTAATATAAACTATTTACATGGCAAAAATGATTATCAAAAATTAATTAATTATTTGCATGTTAAAAATAATGAGGAATCAAAATAAAATAAATTATTTACATGTTAGGAATTAAAAGAAAACAATATTCACATGAATAAAAATAAAATCATATATAAACAATTATATGGAACAAATATAAAATCAACAAAACAAATGAATAAATGAAAACAACAAATAAATCAATAAAAATAATAAAATATACATGAATAAATTAAATAAAATTAAAAAAATAAAATAGAAATTAAACCTAAAATATTTACCCTCAGAGTATTGGATTTGATGAAGGAAAAAGTGATTATTTTCCGAAAAATTGCTTGAAAGAATAATTTAGCAATAAAATTAATTCTCTTTGTTTATGGAGAAAACAAAGGAATTGATTTGTATGCTTAAAATTGAAAAGAAATTCATTTCAAAGTGATGATTAATTTCTTGTGTTTATGGAGGAAAAACAAAGAAATTAATTGGAATAATTAAGAATTGAAAAATCAATTCCAATTAAACCTTATTAATTAAAGAGAAATCTGAAATTTTTTGAAGAGAAAATAGAAGAAGAAGAATTCTGGAAATTTCAGGTCTAAAAAAATGTGGAGGCTCTCTTTCATTTTTCATCATAAAATATTTATAAGATAAAAAAGGTTGCCCTAATTTAATTAAGGAAAACAAATTTATTTTAACACAAAATTATTTTATTTTTAATGATAAAATCAAGTTTTATTAATTAATTATCTAAAAAAATATTTTAGAATTTAATTTAGACTCAAAAACGCAAAAAAAATGGGATAAAAACGGATTTTTTGGTGAAAAAATCGTAAAAAAGGGGGAAAAATCGGAAAATAGGGTATCAGACCCTATAGCGACGGCCAGGGGAGGAGGGAAGCCCGTCGCTATAGATGGACGGGCTTTCCGTAGCCTGCTCCACGTGGAAACCGCGCGCAGAGGAGCGGAAATCGCGCGCTCCGGCGTGCAGCGCGCACAACGCTGCGCGTCGCTTTTTAGCGACGCGCAGCATTGTCGACGCTACGCGTCGCCTCTTCGCGCCCAGCGTGCTAGGCGCCTGGGCGCCAGCGCGCTGCCGCGCCCTACACTCCCGATCCGAATTTTTATTTTTATTTTTTTTATTTTTATTTTAATTTACAAAAATACTATAAATCTAAGTCCCATTTTTCAAATTTAATATTTTAAAATATTTTTTATTATTTTTCAATTTCTCACTCTAAAATGTAAATTTGACGAGAAAATCATCACTTTTAACCTTTTTAGCCTGTGAAGGCAATTATCATCATTGGATAACTTCGATTTAGGCTGACTCAGGACCCGGTGGAAATGAAGAGAAAACCTGATACTTCTGACCAGATAAGGTTGTTCATTAAGAATGCTAGCCCGTACCTAAGAGAGGCACTAAAGAGGAAGGGACTCAAAGACTGGGAGTCGATTAAAGATATAGCCATCGAAGCTGAGGCCGAACATCTGGACAAGATGGCTAAGCCTGCAAACTTGGCCGTGGGCAGAAGCAAAGGAAGCAATAGTGATATTGGGGGCAATGATAGAGTAGCAAAAGTCTCAGCCGCCGGAATGGCTCCTAAACACCTCACTATCTCAGGCAGACCATTATCTTGGCACTTCACCCATCTCATCAAGAAAGGAAAGTTACAACCCTTGTCAGCTGGGCCTGCCCCAAGCCAAGGACAGTCTAGACATAGCACAGACTGGTATTGTGCATATCACCAGTACATAGGGCACGGAACAGACTATTATCATCCTCTGAGAGATTGTATTCAAGCATTAATGTCTGATCCAGAAGAGCAAAAGGAGCAGAGGAAGACAAATTGAGTACCAAAGTGGAGGATGAAGGTGGTTCCCACGGATGGTGATGAACCGTTGGCCAAAACAGCTCTGCCGATGGAAATCGGAAGAAGATATCTATTCAGATGTTCTTCTTATCCCAGAACTATTAGATGATGACATTTTTAATTCTTGTTTTTGGTAAATGAAATGAATGCTTTTTTCTTATTTGTATGATGTTTCTAATAATTTCATTCCTTATGATCACGATGCATCCATTCATTTTGACATTAACCCAATTAATACGACTCCATATAGTCTCGGAACTTTGGGGAATCCAAACAAAATCTTTATAGCATCTGGTATAACTCTTGAAGAGAGGATAATTTTTAGTGATAATAGAAAAAAGAGCCTTTACCTGGACCTGGTGTGACATGCTAAAAATTGACAAGGACGTTCTTGAGATCATACTACCTCCACGTGCCAACATGACGACGAACCGAATTTTGAAAGCCATTTCTTTGCATCCACAACATTTGAGCGACATATGGTGTTGCCGAATAAAATCAAACTTCGAAAGCTACATCAGGGGTTAGGCGAATGAAACTCAAGACCTTCACGAGGAAAACATAACTCATCAGAATCGAACAATGTGAACCCTTTCCTCTCAACCATTTGAAATGTGTACCCCAAAATCAATTATGATCGACTCTTAACCATCTAGAGCCCTTATAGCCAAAATTCTTGCTAAAGCTCAATGCCCGACTAGATTGAGCAACGATGGTCCCAATGGTTAAGAAGAAAAGTGCGCGTATATGTAAACTTAGGATTTGAGCAAAACTTGCTAAGAGCAAGAAAATTGGGGATAAAAAAAATCAAAAAAAAAAGAAGAAGAAGAAAAGAGAGAAGAAAAGAGAGAATTGATCAGGGGGCAAGGGAATGCTATTTGGGGGCAAGTTTTGTTCAAATTCCGCTGACCTACGCACACCTGTATTTTGTCGCTCTTCTTCTTGCACTAAAAAGGACCTAAAAGACTAATTCACAAACCATCTATCCAATCCCAGCCATCCAAAGCCATTTCGAAGCTTAAACCACCAAAACCGATAAAAGTAACCCAGATCATCCAAGCCCAACCTGTCACCCTATCTTAACCCTTGAAAGGCCATTCCAGGGTCTGAACCGCCAAAGCCAATAAAAGCAAAGTGTGAGATTTCACATCCAAGCCCCAAGTAAGGAATCCATCACCTCAACTAGTCTACACAAAGGACAAGAATGGGACTCTGATGGTAAAAAGAACCGCTGTCAGAAGGAACAGCCTCCCCGGCTAACAAAGACGAAAGCAAATTCAATCTACACTGAAGGACTGAAAGAGGGTCCATGGCAAAGGCTAAATAAAGAATAAAAAAGAAAGAGAGAAAATATTTCAATCAAGAAAACCTACGAGTGCTGATTGATAACAGGAGTTTGATGCTCTCAAGATCTATCCCGAGATTAGATGAGGTCTCATATTTTTCGAGTTAATGCCAAATAGTGATCATGTGTTGTGAAATCAGATTGAAATATATGCATTTATGCAAAGATGTATTGGTATGACCAGAGCAGTTCATCTTGCACACTCAAAGTTGTCTGAGTCCGATATAAAACCAGCACATTGTTACTATCAACCCTCTGCCATTCTCGCTACTCAAGCACTTCATTCGACTCATCCAGCCGTCAACTGTAAAGCTAACCCTACAGCACCTTCCCAATGAAGACCCAAGCTCATACAACCATAATCTGAGACATAAGCACATGCCAATCACACCCGAAAGATCTTTCGCAACAACTCCAACTTTTCCCTCAAAAAAAAATAAGGCCGTTAGAGATGAAAACCGTGACTAGCGCTCTAAGCAAAAGTTAGGCCAAAGGGCAGGGTGAAAACCTGGCAACAGGTAGTCTGCCCTACAAAAAATGAAATAAATAAAAGCCGCTGGATTGGGTTGGGTCCATTCCAAGAAAAAAATAAGGCACAGGGTTATGTGAAAATCCGACAAGGATGCATCTCTCGCTAAGAAAAGCTAGTGTGAAAATCCACAAGGGACGCACTACCTTCAAATAATGACTACAGGTGTCAGGGGAGAACCTCATAATCCCCTAAAGGCACGAAATTCAAAAGCAATTTCAGAGGGCACCAATCCAACCGCAACTGACAACTAAACCGGCCTTCGCCTCCTAGATCCACTCAGATGAATCCTTATCCTGCATTACTACATACATATGCATCCCACGGGCATGGCATTTGACGATGCCCAACGTGCATTCCTGCATGCATGAACTTTATATATATCTTGCATAAGCAATTCTTCGCACACATTTCATGCACATAATCTCTGCGTACTTGCAATACATAATCCTTTGCACATGCCTAGCACAAGCACTTATCAGGTGCATTTGATCTTTTACACGTATAATCGTGTACATATAATTTTCACACATTTATCCTTAGCATGATTTGTGCGCACAGCTTTGCACATACATCTTACATCCCAATCATTATCTTTAAGTCCTTCTTCAAGGCATTTCCAGTCTCTTCGGAGCATTATCTTTAAGTCCTTTTTCAAGGCATTCTTAGTCTCTTCGAAGCATTATCTTTAAGTCCTTTTTCAAGGTATTCTCAGTCTCTTCGGAGCATTATCTTTAAGTCCTTTTTCAAGGCATTCTCAGTCTCTTCGGAGCATTATCTTTAAGTCCTTTTTCAAGGCATTCTTAGTCTCTTCGGAGCATTATCTTTAAGTCCTTTTTCAAGGCAATCTCAGTCTCTTCGGAGCATTATCTTTAAGTCCTTTTTCAAGGCATTCTCAGTCTATTCGGAGCATTATTTTTAAGTCTTTCTTCAAGGCATTCTCAGTCTCTTCGGAGCATTATCTTTAAGTCCTTTCTCAAGGCATTCTCAGTCTCTTCGGAGCATTATCTTTAAGTCCTTTCTCAAGGTATTCTCAGTCTCTTCGGAGCATTATCTTTAAGTCATTTTTCAAGGCATTCTCAGTCACTTCGAAGCATTATCTTTAAGTCCTTCTTCAAGGAATTCTCAGTCTCTTTGGAGCATTATCTTTAAGTCCTTTCTCAAGGCATTCTCAGTCTCTCCGGAACATTATCTTTAAGTCCTTTCTCAAGGTATTCTCAGTCTCTTCGAAGCATTATCTTTAAGTCCTTTCTCAAGGCATTCTCAGTCTCTTCGGAGCATTATCTTTAAGTCCCTTCTCAAGGCATTCTCAGTCTTTTCGCAATTATCTTTAAATCCTACTCAGTCTCTTCGGAGCATTATCATTTTTAAGTCCTTTCTTAAGGCATTCTTAGTTTCTTCGGAGCATTATCATCTTTAAGTCCTTTTACAAGGCATTCTCATTCTCTTCGGAGCACTATCTTTAAAGTCCTTTTTTTTCCAAGGCATTCTCGGTATCTTCGGATCATTATCCTTCATAGCATTGAGCTTTTTCGAAAATATCCCAAATCCTTTCAATCCATGAGGATATCTGCATCAATAGGTTAGATATCGACACGGCTGGGTCTATACACCGCACAGGTTAGATGCCACAATGGAAGAGGTCAGACACCTCATTAAGCTCAATTACAGACCACATAATAAGGCCAGACACCGCATAGGTTAGATGCCAAAGCAATAGTGGTTAACATGTTGACGAACAGACGGTAACTACCCGCAGCAACTTCAGCCAGTTCGGGAAGACAACCACCTTAGGTATGTGCTTCTTTCCTTTCTTTTCTGAATTTTGGCTCACTTAGGCACCTAAGTTCTAAGTTCCCCAAAATTCGGGGCAACTGTAGACACCGGGTCCCGAGGCGGTCCAAGATCAGAATTACCCGATAATAAAAAGGATACCTGCCACAAGTAAAGGCGTCAAAAATTATTTTTCCCTTATCGATACTCTCATTATTTTTTTTAAAAAAAAACAAAAAAATAAATATATATAAAAAATATTTTATCATAAAAAAATTAATTAATTAAATTAATTTTTAAAATAATATTATTAGGAAGTGTTATTGTGATATTTAAAAAAAAAAAGAGAAAAGGAATTAAATTAGTTAATTAATTTAATTAGAAAAAAAAAGATTTAAGAAAAAAGAAAAAGAAGAATTTAAAAAAAAAAGAAAAAAAATGTAAAAGGGGTTATAAGTGGCCAAGGATGGCCACTTTATAAGTGGCCGCGTGAATGGCCACTTTGTAAGTGGCCATCACGTGGCCATTTTGTAGCTGTGCACACTTTTACACGCGGAGCAGGGACACCATGCGCGGCAGGGCACCGTGCGCTCAGCGTGCCCCTCCGCGTGCCTCTTTTAACCCTTTCACGCGACCATTTTTTTTTATTTTTTCGTCGTTTTTGCAGTCTGATTTCTCTGTGATTTTAACAATTTTGTACTATCTTCGATTAATACAAATTAAAAGATGTTTTGTCTTTCTCCATTTTGGGGACAACCCAACAAATCAAAGGTGAATTCTATCTTCATTTTCAGGGGATCGAGAATTTTATTCAAGAAAAAGACTCTGCTTTTCTCTCAAAGAAGAACAGTGAACCTCTAAAAAAAGATTTTTCAACTTCCTTTCAAGTTGAGATTTTGGTTCTTTTTCTTAGTTTTTTTCTCAAAATATTTTCAATCGGGGGAGCTCTAGAATAACAAAGATAAATATTTTTCTTTGTTTTGGTGTCATCCCCGTAGATATCATCTCTAATTTTTTTAGTCAAACTTCGTTTTTCTTTTTCATTATTTTTCTGCATTTTTGTTGAAACTCCGACAAAGGGATCGTCCAAAGCACATCATTTCAGATCCACAGTTTCTGAGCGTAAACACTTGGACCATTCCCACTTATTTATTTTCTCTGTATATTATTTACTGTTATTAATTTTTTGCCCCTCTCGCCATTGTTGCTCTGTTTGTTGTCTAATATCTTCAATGCTTTTGACTACTATTCTTAGGCTTGCACTTCTTCTGATTTTAATTTAACTTTTGTGATTTTATATACCTTTTTGCTTTTTTTTGCCGCCAGTTCTTCTTCTTCATGTTATTATTACTATTATTTATATGATTATTATTATTATACATAGATTTGCCGATAACTTGGCCACCATTATTATTATTATTAATATTATTATTGGTTGTCATTAATATCCTGTTGTCTATTACTATTATTATTATTATTATTATTATTATTATTATTATTATTATTATTATTATTATTATTATTATTATTATTGCTAAGTTCAGGTTTATTATCATTATTACTAGTATTTATCGTGGTCATTATTAAATATTAATGTTATCTATTATTATTAATATTTTTGCTACATCATTACTATTATTATAATTATTTTCATTATGCCAACATGCCATGATTTTATCATTATTGTTTGATTTGTCTATCATTAGCAGTAATTGATGTCATTTATATCATTGTTATTATTTCATTAGGTTTCAATATTATTTATATTATTGTTGTTATTATCATCATCCGTTATTGTGCCCAATATTTATTCTGTCTTTGCTTAATTAATTCTTAGAATTAGTATTAATATTTTAATGTTATTTTTTCTGTCTGAGCTCTATTGTGGTTGGCGTTATTTGAGTACCCCCGTGGCTCCCCGGATGGGTCTCGACGAGTGCAGGACACGTCGATTTGGTGAGACCTTTCTCATTTCCTTCTGTGACGCGTGCCAGACCCCGGGGCGCCCCTTTGACTGCCCGCTTTAGGGCGATCGAGCTGATGAGGTCCGTTGACAACTTGCAACGAATTACAAGTGCATCTATTTTGGGCAACACGGAGGTTTCATGGAGTCGCCACCCAATAAAACATTGATAAAGATCCTCTCGCCTCGGAGAGCCTAAGACAGCGCATGTATCCATTTTGGGCAAACCAAAAGGGGTCTTAGAGGATGAACCTCTCTCCCTTGGAGCCTAGGATTTATTAAGCCTTTTGACACAAGAGGTGTCTTAGAGGTCTCATTCCAATGAATGATCGGATATACCTCTCGCCTCGTTGAGCCCAAAGACCAGAGAAAGTTCGGGACTTCCCATTTATTAATATCTTGGTTAATTTTATGATTGAGTTTTGAATTAAATATTTCATCCTTTTCTCATTCAATTTTAATGCAATAATTTAAAATGCACAACAATCATATACTAAAGTGATAAAAGGACATAATAAAAATAAAGCGCAAAGCAATATATTACAATAAAACTAGGGGCAGAAATACAACCCCCATTTGTAAATAAAACACGACACATGCATAAATCAGGTCATTTTTTAGAGATGAGGACATTGGTCCTCGCATGCATATAAAAAAATGATTTTAATGTGATAATTTTATTTGGGATGAAAACTAGGACATTGGTCCCCTTTATTAGGAAAATCCAAATTAATATAGTAGAAAAGCATTTGTGATTTTTATTTAACGTGCATAAGAAAACTATTTTATTTAACAATTACATACACGTAAATCAAAAATATAAACAAAATGAGAATTAAAATGTATAATAAAAAATACCAAACCCCGCATCTCCTCCTTCGCGTGCATGGATGCTTAAAAAAATATAAAATAATGATTTGCAACCAAAAATAAAAAATGAAATTCATGTTAGTGGTTAAGCCAAAGAAATTATTTAAACATATAAAATAATAAATCATAGATTAAAATAAATAAAACATGCATTATTTATGACAAAATTAATTGACATGATAAAATATATAATTTAACAATTTAGCAACTTTACATGCAAAAAATAATACAACATAATGATGAACGCAAATTATAAATAAAGATTAGCATGCTTAAAATTAACACGCAAAAATTAATAATAACAAATTTATCATACTTAAAACATGCATAAAATAATTATGAGGCAATTTAACACGCATAAGGATAAAAATACATTAATCATGCAAAACATGTTAAATAAATAATCATAAAAACAGCAATTTTGAGCAAATAATAAAAATATTAACATATGTAAGAAACAATTTAACAAGAAAAGAAAATAATAGATTCAAAAGAATTTACATATTAGATAAATATTTAAAGATAAAAATAAGAAGAAAATAATAGGCTAAAAGAATTTACATACTAAATAATTAGTAAAAAAAAAACTAAAAAAATGGGTCTAAAAGAATTTACATGCTAATTAGTTAATTGAAAACTAAATAAATGAAATTAACTAAAAGAATAAAGGAATAAAGCCAAGAATAATTACCCTCAATATTTTCTTGTAGAATTGAAGGTATATGGACTAATCCTTTGCCTTGATTTGTTGGAATAAGAATAAAATTCAGATGTAAGAGATTGAAAATAATTTTCTGTAATTTTTGAAGAAAAATGAAGCAATTTTCTAAGAAAATCCTTTCCAAAATTTTCAGCCAAAACCCAATTTTTTCCCTAAGAAAAATCAAATTTTTTCCAAAAACCTTCCTCAAAACTCCCAAAAATCGTTCCCCCAAAAATCCCAATGTTTTTGCCTTTAATTCCCTTTAAAAACTGCCAAAAAACCACCCAAAAACCCCACAAAATCGTAAAAATCGCATACTGGGCGTCATGGGGGTGAAAGTGGGCGAGGGGCGCCCCGACGCGGTGGGCGTCGCTTGCGGGGCGAGCGACGCTCACGCGAGCGTCGCCCAGCGCGCTCGCGAATTTATTTATTTATTTTTTTTTAAAAAAGAAACCTAAAAAGTTCATTTTTTACCCCAAAATAATTTTTTTTAAAATATTTTAAAATATTTAAGAAAAATACATTTTTCTCCATTCCTAAAAAATCCAAATGACAAGCGAATTTACTTTCGACCTTCATTCTTTTTGCCTATAAGCCGGCATAGCTAAATTTCATCATCGGGTAATCTTTATCAAGGCTACTTGGGACCTGGTATCTACAGTTGCCCCCAATTTTGGGGATGCTAGTGCGTGGGTGCCTAGGTGAGTCAAACTTCAGGAAAAGGAAAGAAGCGCGTACCTGAAGCGGCGACCTTCCTGCTACTCCCTGGGCAACACGGCTATGACTTGAAATATGAATATCCTCTCCGAGTTGCACTGAGTCGCTAACAAGACTACAAAGTGCTGGGGACCATCCTCGGACGGTGATGCGCCGAGTCGCTACCAAGACTACAAAACGCGAAAGATAAATCGCACCGCGCCGCTGACAAGGCTACTAAAAGTGCCCTGCACGGGGTCGCTGACAAGACTACTAAACGTACAGGTGCTATCCATTGATAGCGATGCGCCGAGCCACTGACAAGACTACTAAAAGCGCAGAACGAAAAATCGCACTGAGCCGCTGACAAGGCTACAAAAAGTGCGCTGCACGGAGTCGCTGACAAGACTACAAAACGTGCAGGGTGTTATGATCTAGGCTCCCATTAGCCTAAGTCACACCCACATAATTGGCGGACTTTCCCATACAAGCCCAAGGTTTACGTCAGGCTCATAAGTAGAAAGGCCCCTTGTTCCACCAAAAGGAATTCCTAGTAGTGGTGGGTGCCCATCACACTTATAAGCCACTAACTACCCATATAGTTAGCCGATATGGGATCGTAACATTACCCCTCCCATCAACAACCAACGTCCACGGCGGCTTTGTCACCCACTGGCGGCTTCTCCCAATCCTTGGGTTCCTCTCCTGGGCCGCCTACCGTAGAGTCGGTCTGGCTCTGCTACCAATTGTTATGATCCAGGCTCCCATAAGCCTAAGTCACACCCACACACTTGGCAGACTTTCCCATACAAGCCCAAGGGTTACATCAGGCTCATAAGTAGAAAGGCCCCTTGTTCCACCAAAAGGAATTCCTAGTAGTGGTGGTTGTCCATCACACTTATAAGCCACTAACTACCCATATAGTTAGCCGATGTGGGATCGTAACACAGGGTTCCATCCTAAGACGGTGATGCGCCGAGCCACTGACAAGGCTACTAAAAATGCGCAAGAGAGATGCATCGAGCCACTACCAAGACTACCAAAAGTGCACGAAAGAACTACACCGAGCCACTACCAAGGCTACCAAAAGTGCACCGTTCCATCTTCTGATGATGCGTCGAGTCACTGATAAGACTACAAATTGCGAAATTTGCTCTTCTAAGCTGTACCGAGTCTGCTACAGACTACCAAAAGTGCACTGCACCGAGTCGCTGACAAGACTACTAAAAGTGCAGGGTTCCATCTTCTGATGGTGACTGTCGTCTTTTAGACATTTCCTGCAAAATTATGTGCACAGAAATATATACAAGAAAACATGTGTGTACGATATGAGATGCAAAATGCTTGCAAGAATGTATAGACCATATCCTAGGTGGCCTAGGGTCTGCTAAGGATATAGCTTAGTTGCTCCAGCATGCCCCCTGGAATCCAGAGGATTGTCATCTTGGGCTTAGGGATTTCGTCCCCAATAAGTTTTCTGAAAGAGACATCCAGTACATCTTTGCCCCCCGGTCGATGATCATATACCCAGGATCCTGATTCATGTCCCATGCTACATGTTATCTGATTGAAAGAGGATCATCTGAAGTAATGCTGCCTTATCGCTCCAGGCATAGAACGTCATTATTTTAAAGGTAGTGCGTCCCTTGTAGATTTTCACACAAGCTTTTCTTTGAGGGAAATGCGTCCCCTAAGGGATTTTCACATAACCCTTTGCCTAATTTTTTCCTGGAATGGACCCAACCCAATCTAGTGGCTTTTATTTATTTAATTTTTTTTGTGGAACTACTGGAGAAAGCGATTATCATAATAATTGCCAGGAGGTGGCCAACATATATCCACTTAGACATCTTTTGACACCAAGATTATACAATAGTCATTAGATAGATAAATGATACATTTCTTTTTAAGACAAAACTAAAAGAACAATGAAAATGTATTCTTTTACTCATTGCAAGGTTTTGTACATTTCTATATGATTTCATCATAAATGATTCTCATTTGACAGGAATTCAAAAGCAACACAAGACTACACCTAATCTCGGAATAGATCTTGTAAGCATCAAACTCCTGTTATCAATCGGAGCTCTCGGGTTTTCTCGATTAAACATTTTCTCTTAGCCCTTAATTTTTGCCCAGGATGCCTTTTTTCGGTTTTCAACCTGACAGGGCGCCCAATTTTAGCTAGGCCGCCTTCTTTCGGTTTTCGACCCGCAGGGCATTTATTCTCTTCTTTTTATTTTTGGTCTTTAGCCATGAAACCTTTTTAATCTATCGACATTGACCGGGTCCTTGAACTCATTCCCATCGCTATCCGCTAAGATTGCTGCTCCTTTTGTTAGCAACTTCTTTAAAACGAACGGACCTTCCCAAGTTGGCCTGAATTTTCCTCGTATGTCTGGCACTCCCGGCCTCATCATCTTAAAGACCAAATCCCCCTCCTTCAATTGGTGCTTTTGTACTTTCTTGCCAAATGACCGAGCTAACCTCTTCTGGTAAACCTGGTTGTGATAATAGGCCCGTAACCTATCTTCATCCAACAGATTCAGCTGCGACAATCGCTGTTGTGCCCATTTTGCCTCTGGAATCTCGGCTTCCATGACTACCCTCAAAGGCTTCAACTCAATTTCAACCGGCAGGACCGCTTCAGTTCCATATACCAGAGAGAATGGTGTCGCCCCCACAGAAGTCCTGACTGTGGTTCTATAACCCCAAAGCGCAAAAGGTAACTTTTTTGCCCAGTCTTTATAGCTCTAAACCATCTTGGCCAATATCCTCTTCACGTTCTTATTCGCTGCTTCAACCGCGCCATTGGCCTGAGGACGGTAGGGAGAAGACTTATGATGCTGGATTCCATATTTCTGGAGCATCTATTTAGTTTCTGCCAGGAATTGTACCCCATTGTCAGACACAATGTGATGCGGGAGACCATATCTGCATATCAAATTCCGCTCGATGAACTTAGCCATGTCCCTTGCATCAACTTTCTTGAAAGATTCAGCTTCAACCCACTTAGTGAAGTAGTCAATGGCAACTATAATGAACCTGTGCCCATTAGAAGCTGTAGGACGGATCTCATCTATGATATCTATCCCCCAAGCTGCAAATGGCCATAGAGAAGTCAAGTTACGCAACTCTGAAACTGGCACGTGCCTCAAATTTGCGTATTGCTAGCATAACTGGCATTGCTTCACATATTTCGATCAATCTGTATCCATTGTGAGCCAATAGAATCCTTGGCGCATGATCTTCTTTGCTAAGGCTAAGCCATTAATGTGAGCTCCACAGACCCCCGCATGAACCTCTTCCGTAACCTTTTCTGCTTCTTTCTCTGCTAAACATCTTAACTGGATACCATCAGCTTGTCTTTTGTACAAGGTACCGTTTACACTGATGAACTGAGTGGATAGCTTCCGAATCATTCTTTGGTCTTTCTCCATGACTTCTTCTGGAAAAACTGACTTTTCTAAATAATTTTGAATGTCATAGTACCACGGGTTTACATGGGCGGCCTCAACATCCATCACCTGCTTAGCTTCAAAGCAAGGTTTATCTGAGCTAGAAATCAGCACGGGTTTCATAGCAATTCCTATTGGATTATCCCACATAGACACTAACGTCGCTAGAGTATCAGCCAACTGATTTTCATCTCTGGGGATAAAGCGAAAAGTGCAAGTCTCAAACTGGCTACATAGCATTCTCAAGCGTTTCACGTAAGGCAGCAGCCTCTCTTCCTTGACTAACTACTCCCCTCTGATCTGATGAATTACTAAGGAAGAATCTCCGAATACTTTTGTAGTCTTCGCTCCTAGGGCGAGCAGCGCTTCCAATCCAAAGATGCAAGCCTCGTGTTCTGCTTCATTATTGGTAGCCTTATACCAAAACTTCTTGGCTAATGGCAGCTTTTCACTATCCGGGGTTGTAAGAATAATCCCTGCTCCTGCCCCTTTACTATTAACTGCCCCATCAAAGAACAATTGCCACCCTTGTACTGCTATGGCCATGACATCTTCATCTGGGAAATTGTATTCGAACTGATCTCCCTCAATAGGGTGCTCGGCTAAGAACTCTGCTACGGCTCTTCCCTTAATGGTTTTCTTGGTTATGTATTCAATGTCGAACTCCTGCAACAACAGTAACCATCTCCCCATTTTCCCTAGCAGAGAGGGCACTTTCTGAAGATACCTAAGAGGGTTATGCTTGGCAACTGCCTGTACCCTAAAGGAATGAAAGTAATGTCTCAACTTCTTAGAAGCCCAGATAACTGCCAAGCAAATCTTCTCTACCTCAACATATCTAGCTTCATACGGTAGGAACTTTTTGCTAAGATAGTAAACCGCAAACTCCACACCAAAATCATCTTCCTGAGCCATCATAGCACCCACTGAACTATCCTCTACAGCCAGATATAGGATTAGTGGTTTGGCACGGCGTGGTGGTCTTAAGACTGGTGGGTTTAAGAGATAATCCTTAATGGTGTCAAAGGCCAATTGACAATCATCGTTCCATACCACAGGCTAGTTCTTCCTTAGAAGCTTGAAAATGGGCTCACACACCAAAGCCAGCTTTGCAATAAACCGGCTGATATACTGAAGCTTTCCTAGGAAACTCCTAACCTCCTTTTCCTTTCGAGGCACCGGCATCTCTCTAATGGCTTTGACCTTATCAGGATCTACCTCGATTCCCCTCTGGCTAACTACATGACCCAACAACTTTCCTGATGTAACTCCAAAAATGAACTTCTTGGGATTGAGGCGCAGATCATACTTGCTAATCCTTTGAAAGAACTTTTCTAAAGCCTCAAAGTGACCTTCTCTGGTAGCCGACTTAATCATCATGTCATCGACATACACTTCCACCTCTTTGTGGATCAATTCATTGAGAACCCTAGTGGCCATCCTCTGATAAGTTGCTCCTGCATTTTTTAAACCAAAAGGCATAACCCGGTAAGCATATGTCCCCCACTCGGTAATGAAGGCCGTTTTAATCCGATCCATTATCTTGTTAAGGATTTGATTGTACCCCGTGTATCCGTCCACAAAGCTGTACATCATGCAAGCAGTGGTGCTATCTACCAGCACATCAATATGAGGCAGAGGGAAATCATCTTTCGGGCAAGCTTTGTTCAGGTCCCGATAATCCACGCATACTCGAACTTTTCCGTCCTTCTTAGCCACGGGAACCACGTTAGCCAACCATGTTGGGTATTGAACCTCTATCAGGAACTTAGCCTCAATTTGCTTATGGATCTCCTCTTTCACTTTTTGCGCCCATTCTGGCCTTAGTCTCTGGAGCTTTTGCTTAACTGGTTTAAACTCTGGATAAGTTGGGATTGCATGCTCGGCGACATCCCGATCGATTCCTGGCATATCCTCGTAGGTCCAGGCAAAGACTTTTTCATATTTTTTTAATATTCTCTCAAATTTTATCGTCTCCTCAGGAGTTATATCTGATGCTATCAAAATTTCCTTTGGATTCTCCAAAGTTCTGAGATTAAATGAAGTTGTGCCAGTTGAATTAATATAAAAAATGAATGCATTATGTTTATGATCATGCGAAATGAAATCATCAGAAACATCACACAAGTAAGCAAAGTTGTTCATCTCGTTAACATAATCAGAAACATTAACATTGTCATTAAAATGTTCAGGTATAAAAAGAGCATCTAAATAACTATCATCTTCATCTCCTGCCGATGCTGATGCTGCAGCCGACTGTACTTTGGCTCCTTGACTTGGTGGCTTTTCAATTACCTCCAGTGAAATCTTGAAACCTTCAATCTTCGGCTCTGGCTCTACCATCTTCTCCTTCCCTTTGAGTTTAGTGGCCAACAGCTTATCAGTTACAATCTCTTCGGGCTCATCCCTGTCCCAGATGCTGCACTGGATCATAATCTCCTCATCCCAGAAGTTTTATATAGTCTTAATAACTCCAACCTCCCAGTGGAAGACATCATTAAAAATTTTGAAACCCGGGATGATCTTCCCGTCTACCCACTGTGGCTCCTCTTCTCCAGCCTAAGCACAAACAAAAGATGCTGACACAAAGCTCTCTGAAATATGGGGAATTTTCTCTAACACTTTCTTCTTACCATACTCTCCCTTGTAGCCTAACCCCTTCCGATCTTTCTAGCTATGCAAAGTGATGACATCCTGCCATCCTTGTGAATCTTTGCCCAAACCAGCCCCTGGGAGGAAGTGCTTCTTCTTTAGCATGTTCACCGCCTGAGGGCTACCTTCTAAGCTTTACTTTTCTCCGATAATTGATACGTGAAAGCCACTGAATGGCTTATTAGAGATCTCCAAGGCAGACACTTGGTTCTCTCTTACTGCTTTAATGGTCACCACCTCTCCTTCGTGAGGTATCTTAATCACTTGGTGTAAAGTGGATGGCACTCCCCCCAACCTATTGAACCACGGTCTTCCAAGTAAAGCTGAGAAATTTGCTGGGATAGGTAAGACCACAAACTCTATTTCTGTCTCCATGGGTCCAGTCCTAACAACAGCTTTGAAAGTTCCCAATGCCTGCCTCCTAAAATTATCGTAAGCTGTGATGGTCAGGTCAGACTTGCTCAGCATGCTTTCATTTAACCCAAAAGCTTGAAGCGCCACTAAAGGACAGACATTTATTGATGACCCATCATCAACTATAACACAAGCAGTGTGCTTGCCGTTAATCTATGCTTTGATATATAATGGCCGGTTATGACTGCGACCCTCAGCTGGCAAATCTACATAAAAAAACACCAGTTTCTCCCCGGATCCCTCTTTAACAAGGTCTAGCAGCTCAGATGGAGAAATTATAGTGGCTACAGTGGACACACTCAATGCCTCGACCAACTTCTGTCTATGGGAGGGGGACTGCCTTAAAAGGTCCCAAATTGATATTTGAGCCGTGGTCTTTTTCAGCTGCTTTACTATGGGACTTTCTTTCGGCTCCTTTTCTGCAGTTGCTTGCACTGGATTCTGTTGCTTCTCAACTTTGGGGACAACTCTCCCATTTCTTGTTACGGCCTCAACTCTTTCCTCCTCCTCCGAATCCCATGGATCCGAGAATTCTCTATTTTTCTCTTCATCTTCTTCATCTCCACTCTCACTAGTGGACCAACAGTCGATCGTCGCCACGGGAATCCCTTCTTCATTTGTCTCAGGGCGAGTGATAGCGACACTCATTTCCATATAAATCTTGCATCACATACCATTCTGGTAAACTCGAACCTATCATAAAGACTGGCGGTGGCACAACATTATAATTTGACTTCTTTTTGCTCTCTCTCTTTTCAGGGTCGGTGATCTGCTTACTATCAATCAGATCCTGAATTAGGTGCCTCAGTCTGAAATAATTGTCAGTCAGATGTCCAGTATGTTGGTGGAAGGCGCAATACTCATTCTTTTTATGCCCTGGCTACCCTTGGGTCCTAGCTGGCCTAGGTGGCAGGGGTTATAGCTTCCCTTCTTTTATCAGCCTTTTCAAAACCCATGACGAAGGCCAACCCAAATTGGAGAAGTACCTCTGACTCACGCCTGTTGCAGACACCTCGGCTGTCTTTCCACCTCTATTACCACTGCTTGAACCTGCTGACCTGGCTGTCCCTTGATTACTGTAGCCCTTCTTGGCATAGAACTCATTGTTTGCCCTCTTGGCCATATATTCTATTTTTGCTTCCTTGGCAATGTCTTTTAAGGACTCCTAATCCTTCAAGCCCTTCATCTTCAGTCCGTCCCTCAAGTATGGGCTGGCATTCCGAATAAACAACAGAATTTGATCAGGAGTGTCTGGCTTGCATTTCATCTCCATAACTCGATTCCTCCACCGAGTAAGGTACTCGTGGAAGGACTCTCTAGACTTCTACTGTAGTAACTCCAGATCTTTCAAAGTAACTTCCATTCAAGTGCTACAATCGTACTGCTTAAGGAACTCCTTAGTTAACAAGTCCCAATCCTCTTTGGACCTTCTGTCCAGTCCATGGTACCAATCAATGGCAGCTCCTGTGAGACTCAAGCAAAAGTACTCTATTTTCTACTTTCTTGTTAAAGTTGTACCCTTCATGACAAGCGAGTACTGCTTGATGTGAGCAGTAGGGTCAGAGGTGCCGTCAAATTTTGGAATATCGGGCATCTTAAAGTTCTGGGGAATCAGGTCATCCCCATCTAGCTCTCGGTCCTCCGGGTTCATTCCTCTCCCTACAGTCATCATCCTTGCCATGACCTCAAATTTCTCTTCCATTTTTCTCCACATCACCTCTTCTAATTTCAGCGACTTTCCCTTAGCTACCGCATGCTCCTCTTGCTCATCTTCCCTAAAATCAACCTCGGACCTAGGGCCTTCTCCACGTTCGATGGGTGCAGGCACTCTTTGCTCCATAGCAGGTGGGTCGACCACAGGTTGGTTAATTACAGCAGGGGGATCTTCTCTAATGACCCCTTGTCCAATTGGCACTCGGATAGGGGCAGCAGCAGCTTATTGCCCAGCTATGGTGGTGGCTAGGTTACCCATCATTGCAATCATTCGGGCCTCAAACTCCTCCATTCTTCTTCCTACTTCCTCGGCAACTATTACCCGGGTTGCATCAGACCCATTCGATGGATTGGCCATACTTACGTCTGTCGATGACTCCGAAGAGAACCCCTCACCGTCTTCTATGAGAGAATCTGAACTCTGATCCGATACTAACTCTGGTAACCCCAAAAGTGGAATCCTTCTTAACCGTCCGTCGGGACCTCTAGACCACCTAGGAGAATCTATGATGGCTGAAAGAAAAATATTACGTTAAGATGATGCATTACTTAAAAAATGCAATGCATGCTCATGCTGATGCAACATAGACAAACACATGCAAGCAGATAGATCCTTTCGACCTTATCTCTCCCACACACGTGGTATTGCAGTCTCTTTCCTAGGTGGGCTTAGTCCATGGGTTAATGGGGAACCCAATGGAGACGTATGGTGCACGGTGGAAAACCGGCAGCATAACCGCTCTTATCTAATGTTCATACGTATGAGTGTTTGGCCATTATGTATTTAAATAATTCAACTTAATTAGGATGGGCCCACCGGGGCATGAAAGCCTTTGATAAAGACCATTTAATTAATTTGACTTTGTCCAATATATAATGGCCCATATAGCAAGCATGATATTACGGTACATTTCACCTAGTGGAAGTATCTATTGCCATTACATGAGCTTTGGTCAACGGGTGATGACATTTTAGGGCTACCCAAGCATGGTCCCTGCCAATGGGTCTAGCTCATTATAAGCATAACCCATTGGGTCACCATTTGATATACCATAAGGTACGAGGCTTGGGCTGGTGATTATGCTTAACACTTCCCCACATTGAGTGAACGTAGGGTCGTGCTTCGGGAACGCACCGGGTTTAAGATAGGGACCAAACTAGCATAATGTAAGGCCCTAGCATGGATGCAATACAATTTCGAAAAGAGATGAAAATTTTGTAAATTAAAACTCAATTGTAAATTTTAACCAAGGTACTTTCGAAGGAAAGTCTCTAATCTCCCCAGTGGAGTCGCCACGGTGACACACGCCGGACCCCGAGGCGTCCCTTTGATCGCCCGCTTTAGGGTGATCGGGCTGATGAGGTCCGTTGACAACTTGCAACGAATTACATGTGCGTCTATTTTGGGTAACACGGAGGTTTCATAGAGTCGCCACCCAATAAAATATTGGGAAAGTTCCTCTCGCATCGGAGAGCCTAAGACAGCGCATGTATCCATTTTGGGCTAACCAAAAGGGGTCTTGGAGGATGAACCTCTCTCCCTTGGAGCCTAGGATTTATTAAGCCTTTTGACACAAGAGGTATCTTAGAGGTCTCATTCCAATGCATGATCGGATATACCTCTTGCCTCGTTGAGCCCAAAGACCAGAGAAAGTTCGGGACTTCCCATTTATTAATATCTTGGTTAATTTTATGATTGAGTTTTGAATTAAATATTTCATCCTTTTCTCATTCAATTTTAATGCAATAATTTAAAATGCACAACAATCATATACTAAAGCGATAAAAGGACATAATAAAAATAAAGCGCAAAGCAATAGATTACAATAAAACTAGGGGCAGAAATACAACCCCCATTTGTAAATAAAACACGACACATGCATAAATCGGGTCATTTTTTAGAGATGAGGACATTGGTCCTCGCATGGATATAAAAAAATGATTTTAATGTGACAATTTTATTTGGGATGAAAACTAAGACATTGGTCCCCTTTATTAGGAAAATCCAAATTAATATAGTAGAAATGGATTTGTGATTTTTATTTAACGTGCATAAGAAAACTATTTTATTTAACAATTACATACACATAAATCAAAAATATAAAAAAATGGGAATTAAAATGTATAATAAAAAATACCAAACCTCGCATCTCCTCCTTCGCGTGCATGGATGCTCAAATAAAAATTAAATAATGATTTGCAACAAAAAATAAAAAATGAAATTCATGTTAGTGGTTAAGCCAACGAAATTATTTAAATATATAAAATAATAAATCATAGATTAAAATAAATAAAACATGCATTATTTATGACAAAATTAATAAAATAACATGATAAAATATATAATTTAACAATTTAGCAACTTTCCATGCACAAAATAATACAACATAATGATGAACGCAAATTATAAATAAAGATTAGCATGCATAAAAATTAAAAATAACAAATTTATCATACCTAAAACATGCATAAAATAATTATGAGGCAATTTAACACGCATAAGGATAAAAATACATTAATCATGCAAAACATGTTAAATAAATAATCATAAAAACAACAATTTTGAGCAAATAATAAAAATATTAACATATGCAAGAAACAATTTAACAAGAAAAGAAAATAATAGATTCAAAAGAATTTACATATTAGATAAATATTTAAAGATAAAAATAAGAAGAAAATAATAGGCTAAAAGAATTTACATACTAAATAATTAGTCAAAAACAAAACTAAAAAAATGGGTCTAAAAGAATTTACATGCTAATTAGTTAATTGAAAACTAAATAAATGAAATTAACTAAAAGAATAAAGGAATAAAGCCAAGAATAATTACCCTCAATATTTTCTTGTAGAATTAAAGGTAAATGGACTAATCCTTTGCCTTGATTTGTTGGAATAAGAATAAAATTCAGATGTAAGAGATTGAAAATAATTTTCTGTAATTTTTGAAGAAAAATGAAGCAATTTTCTAAGAAAATCCTTTCCAAAATTTTCAGCCAAAACCCAATTTTTTTCCCTAAGAAAAATAAAATGTTTTCCAAAAACCTTCCTCAAAACTCCCAAAAATCGTTCCCCTAAAAATCCCCAAGTTTTTGCCTTTAATTCCCTTCAAAAACTGCCAAAAAACCACCCAAAAACCAAACAAAATCGTAAAAATCGCATACTGGCGTCATGGGGACAAAAGTGGGCGAGGGACACTCGTCGGTGCGCCGGACGGGCATTCCAGCACGCACTGCGCGTGCAGTACGCGGACGCTCCGCGCGCGACGCCCTGGTCATCACGCATGCTGAGCGCGTCGCCCAGCGCGCGGGCGAGCGCTTCGCGTGCTGGCACGTGTGCCCAGCGCGTTGCCGCGCCCTGACACTCGCAAATTTTTTTTTTTAAAAAATAAACCTAGAAAACTCATTTTTTACCCCAAAATAATTTTTTTTAAATATTTTAAAATATTTAAGAAAAATACAATTTTCTCCATTCGTAACAAATCCAAATGACAAGCGAATTTACTTCCGACCTTCATTCTTTTTGCCTATAAGCAGGCATAGCTAAATTTCATCATCGGGTAATCCTGATCAAGGCTACTTGGGACCCGGTATCTACACCTTCCTTTTTGTTATGCTTGTTTGCAAATAATTATTTTATTTATACACGTGTGAGATAAAAAGTCACAAAAATATTTCTACAATTAAATTGGAATTCTAATAATAAAATTGGGACCAATATCTCTTGTTTTAGCCCAACAATAAAAACATCACAATTAAAACGAAGAGTTAATTTTCTCCAAAAATGGGATCACTCATCCCCGTTTTCATCAAACAACCAAAACGACTATTCGAACCCTCTTCAAATAAACGTGAGGGACCCAATGTTCCTAAACTCTCAAATAAGCGTGTAGGAACCAATGTTCCTAAACCAAATGAGTGTCCCGATTTACGTATGTTTTTCTCACGTTTGATTTTGTTTGATCATTTAAATTTGTGTTCATTTCCTTTTGGGCCCTTGTAATTAATTTTAGGGCGACATTATTTAATTTTGGGGACTGTATTCCGTCCCCATTTATATTTTTTTGATCTCCTTTTATTGGGGTTGTATTCCGCCCCTATTTCCCTTGTAATTGTGTGCTTGGTGTGTTTATTGCTTTCTTTTATCGCTTTCTTTAGTTACTTCATTTACCGCTTTCTTTATCGCTTTTCTTTGTTTTCATTATGTGCTTGCGATGCGCCTTTAAATTTAAATGCATTGATCATGTGAGATAAGAGATATAATTTTAAGAAGTTAAAAATTCACTTATAATTAATCAAAGCTTAAATAAGAATGAAGTTACGAACACCAAATCTCTGGTTTAGACCGATAGAGGTGAGAGATCTTTCCCAATTTCTTGTAAATTGGGTGGCGACTCCCTAAACACCTCAAAGGTGCCTATAGGCATCGTGAGGCTAGGTGGTTCTTCTCAATGTTCTATTGGGAGGGATACACACATGATGTCTCGTAGCGCCCATGATCAAAAGACGCAAACCAATCTCTCAAATCCCTAAAGCGGATTCACCTTGAGGGCCCTTGTTGGGTTCGGTGCGCATCACACTCCCCATGCCACTGGATTGACCCAATTTCCTTATCTATTGAAACTGAGTCTGTCTTTCAACTTCATCCACCTGGATCGTCTCCACTTTTATGGCAGTATCCATTAAAGCCTTCAAATCAGGGTGCCTCTGAGTCCCAATTATCTGCCTAATATGATTATGCAGCCCTCTCTCAAATCTCTGCATCAACCTATCCTCAGTCTTAAGGCATCATCCAGGTAAGCACTTAAACACTCAAATTCCCGCTCATACTCAGATACAGTCCTATTGCCTTGCCTCAGTCTCCAGAAGCATCCAGCATCAAAGCTCTGTGCTCTGACCCAACGTATTTTTTCTCAAACTGAGCTAAGAAATATTCCCATGTCAACTGATCTGCGGGGCTATGCTTCTACACTGAGTCCCACCATACATATGCAGGGCCCTGAAGTAGGGCAACTGCCCCCTCGAACATCTCTTCTGGTGGGATGTGAGTGATATCGAATAGTCTCTTTATTCTGAATAACCAAGTCTCTGCCAGTTCTGGTGTCATCGGATCTTTCCCATAAAAATCCTCTGCTCCCAATCTCTTTAACTGCTTCAAAATTGTTTCTTTTTAATGGTGCTGGGGGCTGATCAGGAACCTGAGGCTAAGGCGGCTGTGCCTACTGAGCCTACAACCTCTGCTAAATGTACTCCGCCATCATATTCAAGAAGTCCGGCTACGGTGGAGGAGGCGGAGGCATAGCTAATGGGGTAGCCTGTAACTGTGGCGTCTCAGCTCGCCCAACACTAATGGAAGCGGCGCTTTCCACATCAGCTTCACGACGCCTTTCCTCAGATGCCATAATTCACTATAACATAAAGAAGCAAGCATACATTAGTTAAATAACACATTCCATTCCATATTGGCATGTATATACATTCAACCCAATTCTAATAACCCCACTCCGATCTTAGAATCGACTAAACCCCGCTCTGATACCAATAAAATATAACACCCTTATAACTTCCCGAGCGTATGTATAGTGATTATAATAGTTACCAAAAATGCTATCAATCCAGGTAAGCGTGTGAATTGTTTTCACAGAATCAATATGCAACTTGTGGAACAGTTAATTTCTTATTAAACCTTATACTTAACCATTATAATTGTAACTTATTATGTTTGGCCACTGACCTATAACTGTCTAGTTTATTATTCTAGTCCATAAAAATTTCGGCAGTATGAGGGCTATAATATTAACCCACCCAAACCTGCATAATCAACAAACCAAAGCCAACACGGGCACAACAACAGAATACAATAATTCTCATCATCCATCAACCACAAACAGTCTCATAATATTCACTAAGTAGTAAAGTCCATTACACACCATAAATACATATCCATAATTTAAAATATTTGTTTATAAGTATGTACATGCCATATACCAAAAATCTACTGAAAATATCCCGTACAAGCTTAGTCCTGATAGCTTCCAAAACGTCGTATGCTTGCTCCCACACCTAGCTTGTACCTACACGCAGTTAATAAAAACTACGTGCTGAGCATTAAATATGCTCAATGGTGGTTACAATTCTAAAAATTTCCATCTATCTATTTAGTATTTAGTTAATGCTAAAATATTTAAATTCCAATTTCTAACCAATATAAATTTTAATATTATCCAATTAACTCCCAATAGTATTTATCATTTAATTTACTTATAAACTCATTAGTTAATTTATTCACTACATAATTATATTATTAGTATTATTATTATTATTATTATTATTATTATTATTATTATTATTATTATTATTATTATTATTATTATTATTATTATTATTATTATTTGTACTACTACTACTATTATTATTATCATTTAATTCTATTACTCCCATTTATTAATAAACCAATTTATTTGCTTAATCAATTACAATTTCTCATATTAATTTTTTATCTTATTAATACTAAATCATTATTTATATAATAACTTACTTAATTATCTATTTAACTTTCAATTTCTTCCTACTTTACTAATCTATTTCATTAAATTATATCAAATTGATATTAATTATTCTAATTTATTAGTTTAAATCATTATTTAACCTATAATTTATTATTTATTCTTCATTTTTTTCCTATTTTCATGGCTAATTACGTTTTAATCCTCAATTAAGTATTTAATTTAATATTCTTACCAGTTTAATTTTTTTTCCTTTACTTTAGCTATATATTTACCATGTTAACTTTATTTTTTACCAATTAGCCCCTAAAACTATATAATTTATTTCATTTTAGCCCTATTTCACACATTAGTCCTGGTTCAGTTAATTTTATTCATTTTTACTATTTTGCCCCTAATATCGGTCCAGTAGAAGTTTTCGAACTAGATATGTGGGACGTGGCCCCCCAAATCCACATCATTCTAAATTGATCCCGTAGGACCACTAATACATTTACATTCCATTTCATTTGACATTTTAAACATTCTTTCATTCGTAGACCACCATTGGCCTACTAATAGTGAGTCGTTGTAACACCTCAAAAGTGGCCAAGTAGAAAATTTCATGTTAATTGGGTTTATTAAGGGCAATTGAGTAATTGTGCAAGTAAATAGAGGACTAAATTGAATAGGATTAAAAGTATTAAATGACAAAATTTTCTTTTAGTGGTCACAAGGTAATTTGTCAAGGACTTATAAGAGAATTTTAAGGAGCTAATGGTAAAAGTTAAGATAGTGGAATAAGGGGTCCAATAAGAACTTAACATGTGGATGGGTAGGTTAGAGCATGTAGTGGATTTGAAAGAAAGAGAGAGGGAAGAAGGCAGAAATATTACTTTGCTTCGTGTGGAAGCATTCTTCTTTTCCTGTATGTCCCGTTTCC
This sequence comes from Excoecaria cochinchinensis, assembly GCA_947683425.1. NCBI lineage: Eukaryota > Viridiplantae > Streptophyta > Magnoliopsida > Malpighiales > Euphorbiaceae > Excoecaria > Excoecaria cochinchinensis. Next base: position 8,168,113 of record CANTUQ010000055.1, read on the forward strand.
CTCTTACTTTTCTTCATTTCCTTTATTGCTCTCTGAGTTTGTATGTGTTGATTTCTTCAAGTTTGAGCTGAGTTTTAATGAGCAAGAATTGGTTACAAAGGTAAGTTGTTGGGTAATTTGTGTTGTTTCTTCATCTTCTTCTCTCTGGGTGTCATTTTGGGGATACGATTCTTATTGCATGGGTTGATTTGGGTTTTGTTTTGATTGGATTTTGCAAGCAATTGAAGAAAGAAGGAAGGACAAAGGGAAAGAAAAGATTGGGTCTTGAAGTTAGAAGGAGATATGCAACAGGTTTGGGAGTTTTGTTTGGGAGTTGTGTGGTTCATTTTTCTCATTTTGATCACTGAATGTTTTGAATATGTGAAAGTGCATGGATTGTTAGTGTAACACCCCCTTCCAATACTTAGGCGATCCCATCCGAGAAGGAGTGAGATGCCGTATGAGTTAAGGTGTCACCAAACAATAGCAAAGCAAACATACATCCATTCATAACATACATTCAGAAATACAAAATAATTAAAAACTTTACATACAGAAAACAAAAGCTGATCATGCATTACTACAATAAACTATTACAATAATGATCTGATCAACTAGCTGAAACAAAATAATATTACATGTCTAAAATATAATTACAAAATCGGAAGCTGATACATGAGAGTTCTATACAAAAAGAATCATCAACTATACAAAAGTAGCCCTACACTAAAAACTTCCTGTGTTGGCTTGATGACGGCGACTCTCGAATCAAACTCCTTTCGCACCTGCACGGGTAAAACACCGTGCTAAGCGATAAACGCTTAGTGGGGAAAACACATATAATTTATGGACGGCCATTCACAATGGTCGTCAAGGCAATTCACATTCACATGGACAATATGCTAAGGCTAAAACGTAATCCGTATAAACATGCTCATGTAATAAAGTCATACAATCAGTATTTCATAATCATATTCATTCAGGAATAATCCGTTAAATGTTAGATCGATATACTCATTCAGATAATCCATTTATAGCCAAATCAGATCAGAGCAGTTCAAACAAACATTCAAAGAACACCTGCTGACTCTAGGTAGTGGATAACGAGTGTACAGACAGTACTTTTCGGGTACGAGCCGATTACAGACAGTACGTTACGGGTACGAATCGATTAAACCATTATACTTTAACTTTCACAGATATTTTCAAAAGGGACCTTAAACAAGATCCAATACAGAAAAGGGTTCGCGAGGAACCAAACGGGGACCTGATCGGGGTCCAAACAGAACTATGGGCTGCAGCAACAGACTCTATTAGGCATGCCTAACTATCCACTTACTTGACTCTAGCAGGTTATGCGTCACTCAAATCAAGTAACAGAATATCGTGTACAAACATCAGAAAAATCATGGTATTACGCATGTCGAAGCATTTAAAAGTACGACATACATCACACAGCAGTAAAGTCCATTTAAAAGAAATACCAAGTTCATTTCTGAGTTAATAACTAGGAAATTTCGGAAAAACGGGCTGAACGGAGAAACGGGCGAGGTTGGCTGGTCACGAGGCGTGACTGGCCTCCTCACCAGGCAGGTCACGAGACGTGACTGAGGGTCACGCCTCGTGACTTGCTTTTCCCTCGCAGATCACGTTGCATGATCTCGCAGATCACGCAACGTCCCTCGCCGGTCACGCGACGTGACTGAGGGTCACGTCCCGTGACTGGCTTCTTCTTCAGCTGGTCGTGCGACTGGCCTTCTCTCTCAGGCTGGTCACGAGGCGTTACGGGGAGTCACGTCTCGTGACTGACCTCATTTAAGCTGGTCACGAGCTGTGGCAGACAGCCACAACTCGTGACTGGCCTTAGACTGGCAGGTCACGAGTCATGACCTGAGGTCACGTCTCGTGACTTGTCTCCCTTCTTGGCTAGTCACGTGACACGATCTGGAGAATGGAATTTTGACAGTATCGATTTCTAGATTTTTCCCAGAACACAAAAATCAATTCAACTTTGATTCAAAACCAATAAAACCTGTTCTTACCTTCCAGAATTCATCTCAAACAATATAGACAACAATTATACAACTCAATTCAACATTTAAACATTAAATCAATTCAAGAATAATAACATTCAAATTTCTCAAGAACAAGAACCCTAGAAAATTGACAGTAACTTAAAATCACACAATTCACAATCAATTGTTCCCAAACCTAGAATCTAAGCTTCTAACACTTAGTCCCACTGCTCCCAGTAACCTCCTTGCCTTTGGGATCGCGAGGAGCCTCAACTAAACACAAATATCCAACATGCAAAACCCTAAGTTAAACCTAAGCTCAAGGAATAAGAAGAAGATGAAGTAAATGGAAAGAAAGTTAAGGAAATGCAGTGACTTACCAATAGAAGATGCAAAGAGAGATTAACTCCACCAATTCCAACTTGAATTCACACCACAACACTTAGAGGAAAGAAAATGAAGAAGAAGAAGAGGGTGATGAGAAGAAAAGAAACGTAAATCTGAATTTCCTTTCTTTCATTCCCTTTTCTTTTTCCTTTCTTTACCCTAAGTATGTGTCCATTTCTAATTGGTGAAGCTAACCACTCACACCCAAACTAACATGCATTACACACACCCAAAGTAATCTCACTTAAATACACCCTAATAAGGTATGCTCAAGTGCACACAATTATTTCTCAATTAAATAACACACTAATGCCATGTATGCACCCACACACTAACAAAACCCCAAGAACATACATTTTACTAAAATACCCTTATGAAATGTCGAACACATGCGAATGCTTACACATGCAGACAGACAGACAGGCTCATTCTACTAGGGGGCAAATGGGGTGTGACAGTTAGAGTATGTGAAAATGACTTAAAATGCTATAATTATAATAGTTTTACATGACACTTGATGTGTATTTATAGTTGATATGAAAATGACTATGATATATGATGATTGTCAATGAAATTGTATAAGAATGGTAAAGTGTCAGGTGATGTTTAAATGAGCATCCTTGTTACATTATTGTTGTATTGCATGTTAGATTTTTAGTAGTATGATTATAAGCATGAGAGGGGTACATATATGTTCAGTTATTTAAGGTTACATTCATAATTTAATGGACAGTAATCTTTGGGTTTGATATTGTTATTGAGTTTATTGCTTCCGATATTGTATTCTATAATGGTATATGCTTAGGATATGATAAATGGAATGAGGGTATATGCATGTTGGTTTGAGGTTGTGTGAAGTGATAAGCATGTTGAGATGAATTTACTTGAGTTTGGTTATTTAAACAAATGAGTTTTCTGGAAAAAAAAATATGGGTTTGGGATGTTTACACGGCGGTAAGATAACCCATACCGCCATGTAAATGCCTTCTAGATTTTTGGTTTTGCTTATCTGTCGTTTTACACGGCGGTAAGGAATGCCCCATACCGCCATGTAACTTCCTTCTGGAGATGTTCATTTCGGGTTCTGCATTTTACACGACGGTCAGGCTATTCTTGACCACCGTGTAAAATGTTTACACGGAGGTAAGAGCGTGCCATACCGTCGTGTAAACCCTGTTGCTCTTCAAATGATGTTTTTAAGTGAAATTTTTTCTTGGTTCTCTATTATAAGTTCATGGTTAATAAGTTTATTATAAGATTTTGCTTGTAGATGTATAAGTTATAGTTCCTTATATCATGATGTCTTTAATTATAAGTTATATGTTCATAATTAATGATATTGTGTATGCTGAAATGTGTATAATTATATGTACATGGACTATTTAACTATGAGTTATTTGTTCATAATAAAGCCTGTATATGATTTTTATGTCTTTGAAATTGGTCAGTATACATGTATACATATATATGTGATTATATGTAAATTATTCTCTATTATATGATAGTAATACTTAAGCATAAGTGAGTTGTTATTTTGAACCTGATTAGTCATAGTTAGTGGATGGATAAGCGCTTATCGAGGATTGAGATATATGTGTGTGAGTGCAGCTGCTACATGATGACCCCGTTTGGGTCCCCACATGATTTGAGCTACCTTTGGGTATACATGATTACATGATTCGAGACTTATGTCTCTACAAGTTTGGATACTGTGTCCTATCAGTATCAAATTCCTGTATCCACTAGTTTAATGAATAATCAGGCTATTATTATAGGTGTCTATTATATATATGTGTTTATTATATATGTGTCTATTTATGTGTTTATTAGATTTGTGTCTATCATATATGTTTTTAATGATATGAACTGAGCATATATATTACTTTTTAGTATATATGGTACATGACAGGATGTGCTATGATGCTAGTACTTGACTTGAAAGGTGAATTGTTTTATCATTTGAGTATGCATAAGATGAGTAAGTATTTTTTATATGTTCACATATGTATGTTTGAATAATTGATTCAAGTATGAGTAGAATTTGATTGTATGTCTAATTGCATTGATAAGTTATAAGTTGTTATTATGATTATTTGTATATGTATATTTGTGTGTTTTGTTCCTCCCCACTAAGCGATTTCGCTTAGCACGGGTTCTTTTCCCGTGTAGGTGGTAGGTCCTGTTTTGGAGACAAGCATCTGCAAGGTTGGCCACTAGGAGTTAGAGGTTCTTTTTGTATTTAGCTCCTGAATCTTTTTGTACACTTTTGTTATTGCGTATTTACGGATTTTGAATTTGGTAATGAAATTTTGCAAACGTGACGATTTTGTATACTTTTAAAGTTTACAAATCCCTTTTGTAAAATGATATGGTTATATATATATGGATTTGTTATCTTTTGATTAAATGTATTTGTTTTCATAACTTATTTGGGTTGTATACGTTATGTGTGCGTAGCGCAACCGGCATCCTTCCAACTGGGGTGTCGGAGGCGTTACAGTCGCCATCACTCACACCACGGCTTTACTGTCCCTATGGCTAGCCAATTATATGTTTAACTAGATTTAACTACTCGACTATTATTAAGGGCAAGATAAATAAATTATCACATTATTTTAATATAATATACCATTATGCCAACATAATCAAACTTTATAATATTCATTATCTTCTTACTAAACCATATTTATTCCACTACTTATTTAATAACATAATCATCCATATCAAAATTTCATTAAACTATATGTTTAACTTCATCTCCATTATAAACATATATACTAATTTATTATAAAATAATCATTTTTACTCAATAAATTCTAAATAAATTACCCTACCCTCAATTTTTATTCTATATTCATTTCATGCCATACTTTCAACTAAATACACATTTAACTTGATTTTTAATATAAACATATTACACTAATTTATTCTAAAATTTTCGTTTATGTCCAATAAATTCTAAATAAATTCTCATACACTCAATGTTTATCCTATTTTCATATTATGCACTTATTTTTAACAATTAGCAAGATTATACCTTAAACCTCCTACCTTTACCATTCAGCCAACTTTACAAGTCCATTCTCTATTTTATATTTTTATTCCTTTATTATTCATTACATTATTTTATTCATTAAATCACATGTATACACCTTTATTTTATACATATACCTATAGTATACCCTTATTCCCTTCGATATACCATTCGGCTACCCAAAGTTTACTACCCTATACTTTTTTTTCTTCTACATTTAACCATTCTATTTATCATTTCTAACATCCTAAGTCATAATTATAACATTTATTTCAATTATATACACATATTTTACATAGTTATTATTTAAACATAACCTAAATTCACCCTAAAACAATGGAAATGGTTAGAATTTGTAACCACTCACCTTAATTTCTTGATTTACTCTTCCAAAGCTTCCTTCCCTTTGCTTTTTCCTCGTGAAACTCCTTCACCTTCTTTATTCCCTAAGTATGGCGGAAATTCAAAATTGAGTTACCATAAAAATCATGCATTCTAACCACAATATAACTACATAATTACACTCTAAACACCCTAATTTACCTATTAGAACCATTAATTAAATTTAAAACCTTTAATTCCTCTTACCTCAATTTGAACCCTAACCTTTGTACCCTTGAAATTTCCCAATTCTTCCATGCAAATTGGAGATTAGAGACTGCAATAATATTGTAGAGGGGCTGAATTATATTATGGAGACTTAAATTTGGAGAGACATTGAAGGAGAAATGATGGCGGAGAGAAAATGGAAAGAAAGGATTCGGCCAAAAGAGGGACTGGAGAGGGCTGAAATTTTCTTGAATTCTCCCTCAAATTCTGATTTTCCAGCCCTTAAATAGCCTGATTTTTGGACTGGGCCGGTCCAACCAAGGTGGTTGGACCCAAATTTAAGCCCATTTTTAATTTAGAGCCCATTAACCAACCCCAATTTATTTCTCCACCTTACCGACCTCCAATTCACTCCAAATCAATTCCAAAATTCCCCAAATAATAAATTAAGCCTCCATAAAAAATTTCAGCCCAATTGAAATCTATTTCTAGGACCGGTTCACTCTAATCGGTCCGACTCGGCAATTTTCAATGTTACCGTAAAATTTATTTTTCTTCCTCAAAAATTTCTAAATATTATTATAAGCTTGTCTATACCATTAAAATAATTTTTGGAGGTCATTTACTATTTTTAGAAGCCCAATCAATGTTTGGTCAAACCGGGGGCCCTAAATATGGTTCAGAACTTTTCTTATTTTTGACTTTTGGGGACTTATTTAAACTCATTTTCACTCCAAATTTTACCACTGGACTCACAATAACTAGTATTTTCTAACGGTAAAATAAATAATTTTTGCCTCCAGGTGCAATTTCTGCCCCGGGTGCACTATTCACCACCAGGAAATACTATACACAGCTACCCCGATATTTCGGCCATTACAACTACCTCTATTGGAGGGTGGCACAACACTCCCTATCGATGTAGGCACTTGAACCGAACCTCGAGTAACTTGTCCACTTGCAGCTTCTCGAGCCTTCTTGCCACTAACCACACCACTATCCAATGCTTTCATTTTCTGCTCTTTCCTTTACTTCACTAACTCTGATTCTTCCAACCTCATGGCCACAGATACCAACTGATAATAACTTACTCTTTGCATGATAGCCATTGATAAGTTGCAATTATATTAATATTTTAGGTTATTTCTTGGCATAATTATATGGTTTATTTTTAGAATTATTTAGTTAGTTTATTTTATTTTATTAGTTTATAATGTTTTTATAATTTTTCATAAGTTTTGGGATGTTTCAGGCGTTTTATTTTAATCTGGAGCAAAATTAGAGGTTCGGGGTTGATTTTAGGAGCAATTGGTGAACGAGAGCAAAACTGTCCAGAAAGCACAGCTGTGTTTCTACAAAGCACGGTTGTGATATCTAGCATCCCGTGCTGCGAGAATCACCAAACGTAAAACTGTGTTTTCGTGCAAAACAAAGCTGTGTTACACAGCAAGAGGCGCGCGCACGAAGGGTAGCGATGGGCAATTTCTTGGCCAAAGCACAGCTGTGTTTCGGTGAGAAACACAGCTGTGTTGCCCTATTTTCCACCAAATTACGCACACACGACGTAACCCTAAGCGTGCAGAGTGTTCAAAAACACAACTGTACTTTACGAAGCACAGCTGTGCTTTTCTGCAGACTTTAAAAGAGAACACTGCTTCATCTTCCAAGGAAGGGATAGCTAGTTTTAGATTTAAATAGAGTTCATCTTCCAAGGAAGGGATAGCTAGTTTTAGATTTAAATAGAGCAGTCATTTATTTTATTTGAGGGTGTTTTTATTTCTTCTTAAATACTATTTTTAGCTTAGATTTAATTTTAAATTCCAATTTTATTCTTAATTAATTTAGATTAATTTAGTTCAGTTTTTTATTTTGGGGATTCAAGGAGATTCCAAGGTTGAAGAACAAGAGCTTCAAGATCTATTTTCTCTCTCATCAAGGGTATATTCTAAACTTTAATTTTTCATATTTTATGTTTATATTCTTGATGTTACAGTAGTTATTCATGCTTAGAAATTCTTAAATCATACTTTGTATTTGGATATTTGGGTTTAATGAATATTTTCATGATTTCTTTTATTTTTTCTATTACATTTTCTGCATTTATGATGATTATTGGGTTTAATTTTGATTTAATTTGAAATGATGATTGATTTCAAATCTGATTATTGTTGTTATTTATATATGCTCTGTTCTTATATTTCTGCATCTATCGGTTTTGCTTGCTCTTGAATGAGACACTTGATTTATAGATGTTAGTTTTATAAAGTTCATAAATGTGAGAAATAGATGAGCAATGGATTAATTGGCTCTAGAATGGGAAATTAATTCCTACCTAGGATTTGAGACCCGTGTTTACAATTTTATAGTTAATTGTTATTTTATAATTTTATTTTCTTGCTTAGCTTAGAATTTCCCATCAAACAATTTGGGGATATCTCAAATTTGCTCAACCATAGATATTTAATGTGACAATTCTTTTTCCCCTGTGTTCGATATTCGCAGGTCTTTAATTATACTCGCTATATTACTTGTCGATTTAGTACACTTGCTGACCTCCGACCATGTTTTTGGCACCGTTGCCGGGGAAAACGGTGTTGTTTCTTCCATATTTTTAGTTGAGTTAGTTTGAGATTTTTATTTTTTTTTGTTTTAATTTTGTGTTTAGCTTTGCAGGAAAAATTTGAGGTATTTTCAAAATGATACAGGATAATGTCCAAGACTATGAGTTGGCCCTTTTGTAGCTGAAATGAAGGATTTGATGAGGGAGATGCAAGAGTTACGACAATTGCGTACACCGTCACCGGTCAATTATTCACCGTCTTTTAAATATCCTCATTCTCCATGGAAATCGCAAGAGTCTGACACTTTTAAGCTCAAAGTTCTTCTAGACTACATAACAAGTCGGGAGAAGCAATTCCAAGTGGAAAGGGAGGAGTGGAAGGCTGCAATCAACTATCAAGAGGAGAGGATCAAAACTCAAGAGAATCTAATGAGGAGTCAAGAATTGGGGATCCAAAATTTGGAATCCAAGTTGGAGCTTTTATGTAACACCCCATACCTATTCGTAGGGGAACTCCCCCGCACGGAGAGTGTACCGGTACAGATAAGTATTTTACCAACAAAACATACATACGAACATAACCAAAACGGAAAAGAAACATTCAAAATGCAATAAATTAAAATTTTTAAAACAATAATGGGCTAACAGAAAAATCTTATTTCATATATCAAAATATTCTTTACAAAAGGGGGGTACATTATCCTTACATAATTACAAAAATTACATACTTGAAATATATACAAATAAAATCTTACACATTACAAAAGGTTACATCAAAAATAAACCAAAATATAAGAGACAAGCTACAAAAAGAATCTCTCAAATGTGTTGGCTCTAACTTGTCACACCCCACAAGTGGCTTATTTGGAAATTAGGATTTTAAATGGACAATTAAGGGTAATTGAGTAATTTGCTATTGAGTGAGGATTAAATTGCAAAGGAATAAAAGTATTTTTAAATGGCAGATTTATTTCTAGTGAGTAAAGTGTAATTTGTAAGGATCAAATGGTAAAACAGGATTAAGTGGATTTGAGGAATTGTGCATGTGTGCCAGGTGGATGAGGTGAGTGTATGGGCACGTGGGTGAGGGAAAAGAGAGGTTTGAATATTTTGGTTCCTGGAAACTAAACATATGAGTTTCTCTCTCACTCTTTTGCTCTCTCTCACGTTGACCATCTCCTTCCTCTCCATTTTCTGTTCTTTTTCCCCATTGCATGTGTATGATCATCTGTTTGGAGAGCTTGGGTTTTAGGTTTTGAAGCTTCAGCAGGGTAAGTAACTACTGGTTTTACTTTGGGTTCTTGATCTTCATCTTTTCTGGGATTATTCTGAGATGTATATATATAGTGGTTCTTGGGATTAACTGGGTATCGGTTTGTCTGTTGCAAGTACTGGAAGATAGAAGAAAAGAGAAGGGAAAAGATAAGGTGGTGGACTGAGAGTTACAGTGGACTTCATTTCCAGGTTTGGGAGTGTCTGTCTTTCTCATTCTTGGATCCAGATTGTAGTTTTGTTGCTAATATATTCATGTGTGTTGAAATATTGAAATGCATGAGATGTGTAGTGTTCTATACATGTTTGCAGTAGGAAAAGAATGGTGATGAATTTGTAGTTGAGATGTTTATACATATATTTGAATGTGGAAATCCTGGGAAGTTCATATTCTGGCATTGCCTCTGTTTTAGTTGTAAAAGTGTGTTATATGTGTTATAATTGCTGTGATTGTGCTCAGAAGACCTAAAGGTACGTATTTGCATAATTATTGCATGAAAAATAGATTTGGACAACTTGGGGGTTTGAGTTTTGGTTGTACTCTGTTTTCACCATTTTTCTGGAGTTGTACGTTTTTCTGTAATTTCTGAGATTCTGAGTGGAGAAGATGAAGAAATGTGAGAAGAGGGTCACGAGACGTGATGCTTCATCACGCCGTGACCCCCTTCTCTGTTGAGGGTCACGTGACGCGACACAGCTTCACGCCGTGACCTCTTCTCTGAAGAGGGTCACGAGACGTGATGCTGCATCACGCCGTGACCTGCTTCCTTTCCTGCGTGTCACGAGGTTCATTCCGTGACTCCTTCTCCCTCTCCTCTCACAGGCGTCACGAGACGTGACTGGTGGTCACGCCGTGACTGCCTTGCCTTTTGCTTGGCTCTCGCGTGAAGCCTGCGTCACGCGACGTGATGAATGGTCACGCCGTGACCAGCCTTCCCTGCTGCCTTATTTTCTAAAAACATGATTTTAAACTTCTGATTTCAAAGGTTTTATACTGCATGACAACTAATTAGTTTAAAATCTGATTGTATTTCAAGAATTGCATAATATTGGGTTTTGAATACATGATTAATAATATTTTTATACATGATTTATATGTTTATAATTTACATGAATATAGTTATTCCAATGCGGGTTTTATGTTCTTTCGACCTCCTGTGTTTGATAATTGAATATGTTTACATGTTTCTGGATTCGATTAGTATACACGAATACATAGATTATTACAAGATGAATTATAAGTTCTTATTACTTCCGGTAATTAATATTTGGATATATGTATATGTTTCTGATTTTGATCAATGTACATGAATACATGAATTATTGAGTTGTGTCATTTAAGCCTGAATAAGTCATAGTAGTGGATAAGTAAGCGCTTGCTTAGGTCAGGGTGTGTGTGCAGCTGCTATATGATAGAACGATATATGCGGGTCCTTTGGGATCCTTGTTTCGACCATGTTTGGTCTATATGGAAATAAAGCGAGACCTCGGTCTCTATATGAAAAAAATTACATGTTTTGAGACTCATGTCTCTATATGCTTGGGATACTGTGTTCTATCAGTATCCATTTGACCGCATCCACTTCTAGAGAATATTTTAGACTAGTCAGGCTATGAGTTTAAATGTGTTGCATATGTTGAGATGTATTGTTGACATGATTACAAGCATATGATGTACATGAATTCTTACATAGCTTTATAATATATACCTTGAATCTGTATACTTGGAATGATGAGATTGATAAATTGAGTACTTAATTATTGTATTGTTGTAAATACTGTATTTGCATGTTGTTCGTTGTTTTGTTCCTCCCCACTAAGCGTTATCGCTTAGCACGGGCTCTTTTCCCGTGCAGGTGGCGAGTGCAGTTCAGAGTCGGATATCTGCAGGTCGGCCACTAGGAGTCTTTTTGATTGAAGTTGTTTGAAGTCTTCCGCTCTAGTTTTGTATATGGCTTGTGTATAGCAAAGTAAACTTTTGTAAAGAATCAAGTATATTTTTGTATATGTATTTGCTTACGAGCCCTTTTTGTAAAAACGATATAAATATGATATATGTATAAGGACTTGATATATATATATGTTACAGGAATTTTCTGATTAAATGATCAAAAGTTTCTTTAAATCTCATTTGGTTTTCTTTTATTTATTTATACCTGTGTAAATGTATATGATTATATGTGTTTGCGCGCGTGGCACTCCGGTATCCTTCCAACGGGGATGGCGGGGTGTTACAGCTTGGTATCAGAGCCCAGGTTTGGTGGTTCTGGGTTATGTTGTGATTGTTTGAGTATAAAGTCGAGTCTATACATGAGAGTCAGTTTTGTATAGTGGCCTAATGCAGATGTCTTGTGTTTTGTAGAGTTTATATGGAGTCGGATCCAAGTGAGTATATGGGCGACACTATGAGCAGTTATGATGTGGGTCCTAGAGAGAATCCAGTTAGAAGAGATGATCCAGTTAGACAGGATAGACATGAGCGAGAACCTGCACCAGCTGAAGGTGCAAATAGAGGTGTTGCTTTTGATCCAGCATTAGTTCAGGGGTTATTGCAAGTGGTTGATAGGTTGACTGCACCTAAGGCTCCAACTGAGTTGTTAAGAAAGAGAGGAGCAGAGGATTTTCATGGAACTGCCTTAGATGAATCCGATGTGGCTGAGTTTTGGCTAAAGAGAGTGGATAGGATTTTGCAAGAGATTAGATGTCCTGCTGATCAGAGAGCTTCTTGTGCAATATCGTTGCTTCAAGGACCAGCATATGATTGGTGGGAACTTGTGATGAGGAATCCTCAGCGACCAGCCGAACTGACTTGGGAATATTTCAAGCCAGAGTTTGAGCAAAAGTATATAACAAAGGCATACCAAGAAGCGAAATGGAGAGAGTTCATTAGCTTGAAGCAAAGGGGAATGACTGTTAGTGAGTACGATAAGGAGTTCAACCGGTTAAGTAAGTATGTGCCTGAGCAGTTGTTCACAGATGAGTTCAGATGTAGGCACTTTTTAGAGGGATTGCGTGAGGTATTCAGAGGCCCCTTGTCTGCGATGATTGTCTTGCAGCCAGTTGGGTATTATCAGATTGTGGCTGCAGCAATGAGGTTAGAGGAATCTGAGGAGATTAAGCAGAAGATGGCACAGAAGAGGAGAGCACCAGAAGGGGGAAATGTGAGTGCTAAGAAAGCAAAGGGTACTCCAGTTGAGCAAGGATCTAGAGGAGGTGTACAAGTGCCTTCACAGGTAGAGAGTGTAGCCCCACATGGTAATAAAGGAAATCGAGCACCAGAATGCGAGCACTGTCATAGGTACCATTGGGGTACGTGTCGCAAGATTACCGGCGCTTGTTTCAAGTGTGGAAGCATGGAACATCGGTTTGCATTTTGCCCTGATCGACAAGTGGACCAGAATCAGCAAGAGAGTAAGAGATCCAACGTCATCCAAAGCAACCGGGATGCAAGCAGAGCTACGAGAGCACCATCTGAGACGGTGCAGCGACCTGGTGCGACGGAGGATCGTAATCGGCATAGGGCATATGCTATGACTGCTGAGAATGTAGCGGGTGCTGCCGGACCTTCGGGTAAGTGTTTACATTTTCAGTTTTGTCTTGTTTCGGTTTTGGTATTTGAGTTGTGTTTGGATAAGCAAGGAAATTTCGAGGACGAAATTTTCTTAAGGAGGAGAGAGTTGTCACACCCCACAAGTGGCTTATTTGGAAATTAGGATTTTAAATGGACAATTAAGGGTAATTGAGTAATTTGCTATTGAGTGAGGATTAAATTGCAAAGGAATAAAAGTATTTTTAAATGGCAGATTTATTTCTAGTGAGTAAAGTGTAATTTGTAAGGATCAAATGGTAAAAGAGGATTAAGTGGATTAGAGGAATTGTGCATGTGTGCCAGGTGGATGAGGTGAATGTATGGGCACGTGGGTGAGGGAAAAGAGAGGTTTGAATATTTTGGTTCCTGGAAACTAAACATATGAGTTTCTCTCTCACTCTTTTGCTCTCTCTCACGTTGACCATCTCCTTCCTCTCCATTTTCTGTTCTTTTTCCCCATTGCATGTGTATGATCATCTGTTTGGAGAGCTTGGGTTTTAGGTTTTGAAGCTTCAGCAGGGTAAGTAACTACTGGTTTTACTTTGGGTTCTTGATCTTCATCTTTTCTGGGATTATTCTGAGATATATATATATAGTGGTTCTTGGGATTAACTGGGTATCGGTTTGTCTGTTGCAAGTACTGGAAGATAGAAGAAAAGAGAAGGGAAAAGATAAGGTGGTGGACTGAGAGTTACAGTGGACTTCATTTCCAGGTTTGGGAGTGTGTCTGTCTTTCTCATTCTTGGATCCAGATTGTAGTTTTGTTGCTAATATATTCATGTGTGTTGAAATATTGAAATGCATGAGATGTGTAGTGTTCTATACATGTTTGCAGTAGGAAAAGAATGGTGATGAATTTGTAGTTGAGATGTTTATACATATATTTGAATGTGGAAATCCTGGGAAGTTCATATTCTGGCATTGCCTCTGTTTTAGTTGTAAAAGTGTGTTATATGTGTTATAATTGCTGTGATTGTGCTCAGAAGACCTAAAGGTACGTATTTGCATAATTATTGCATGAAAAATAGATTTGGACAACTTGGGGGTTTGAGTTTTGGTTGTACTCTGTTTTCACCATTTTTCTGGAGTTGTACGTTTTTCTGTAATTTCTGAGATTCTGAGTGGAGAAGATGAAGAAATGTGAGAAGAGGGTCACGAGACGTGATGCTTCATCACGCCGTGACCCCCTTCTCTGTTGAGGGTCACGTGACGCGACACAGCTTCACACCGTGACCTCTTCTCTGAAGAGGGTCACGAGACGTGATGCTGCATCACGCCGTGACCTGCTTCCTTTCCTGCGTGTCACGAGGTTCATTCCGTGACTCCTTCTCCCTCTCCTCTCATAGGCGTCACGAGACGTGACTGGTGGTCACGCCGTGACTGCCTTGCCTTTTGCTTGGCTCTCGCGTGAAGCCTGCGTCACGCGACGTGATGAATGGTCACGCCGTGACCAGCCTTCCCTGCTGCCTTATTTTCTAAAAACATGATTTTAAACTTCTGATTTCAAAGGTTTTATACTGCATGACAACTAATTAGTTTAAAATCTGATTGTATTTCAAGAATTGCATACTATTGGGTTTTGAATACATGATTAATAATATTTTTATACATGATTTATATGTTTATAATTTACATGAATATAGTTATTCCAATGCGGGTTTTATGTTCTTTCTACCTCCTGTTTTTGATAATTGAATATGTTTACATGTTTCTGGATTCGATTAGTATACACGAATACATAGATTATTACAAGATGAATTATAAGTTCTTATTACTTCCGGTAATTAATATTTGGATATATGTATATGTTTCTGATTTTGATCAATGTACATGAATACATGAATTATTGAGTTGTGTCATTTAAGCCTGAATAAGTCATAGTAGTGGATAAGTAAGCGCTTGCTTAGGTCAGGGTGTGTGTGCAGCTGCTATATGATAGAACGATATATGCGGGTCCTTTGGGATCCTTGTTTCGACCATGTTTGGTCTATATGGAAATAAAGCGAGACCTCGGTCTCTATATGAAAAAAATTACATGTTTTGAGACTCATGTCTCTATATGCTTGGGATACTGTGTTCTATCAGTATCCATTTGACCGCATCCACTTCTAGAGAATATTTTACACTAGTCAGGCTATGAGTTTAAATGTGTTGCATATG
This sequence comes from Excoecaria cochinchinensis, assembly GCA_947683425.1. Classification (NCBI taxonomy): domain Eukaryota; kingdom Viridiplantae; phylum Streptophyta; class Magnoliopsida; order Malpighiales; family Euphorbiaceae; genus Excoecaria; species Excoecaria cochinchinensis. Next base: position 8,183,658 of record CANTUQ010000055.1, read on the forward strand.
TTGAGATGTATTGTTGACATGATTACAAGCATATGATGTACATGAATTCTTACATAGCTTTATAATATATACCTTGAATCTGTATACTTGGAATGATGAGATTGATAAATTGAGTACTTAATTATTGTATTGTTGTAAATACTGTATTTGCATGTTGTTCGTTGTTTTGTTCCTCCCCACTAAGCGTTATCGCTTAGCACGGGCTCTTTTCCCGTGCAGGTGGCGAGTGCAGTTCAGAGTCGGATATCTGCAGGTCGGCCACTAGTAGTCTTTTTGATTGAAGTTGTTTGAAGTCTTCCGCTGTAGTTTTGTATATGGCTTGTGTATAGCAAAGTAAACTTTTGTAAAGAAACAAGTATATTTTTGTATATGTATTTGCTTACGAGCCCTTTTTGTAAAAACGATATAAATATGATATATGTATAAGGACTTGATATATATATATGTTACAGGAATTTTTTGATTAAATGATCAAAAGTTTCTTTAAATCTCATTTGGTTTTCTTTTATTTATTTATACCTGTGTAAATGTATATGATTATATGTGTTTGCGCGCGTGGCACTCCGGTATCCTTCCAACGGGGATGGCGGGGTGTTACATAACTGCTGCAGATCATGCTCCTCAAAAACTCAGACAGCTTCCACACCTGCATGGATGAAACACCTGTACTAAGCGAAAACGCTTAGTGGGGAAAACAAAAGATGGATGACCCCTCACAGTGGCCGTCAAGGCAAAACACATACATATAGAACATATAAAAGTACACAATTATTCATATAAAACATATCACTTATATCATACTTTATGCATAAGAGTAACTTAACATAGTAACAATCATATCTTATCATAAACAATGTTGCATTCATATGAGAATCAAACATATATGCCTGCAAAGTCAGAGTAGCGGATAACGAGTGAACACTGGGTACCCATGGGTACGAACAAAAGCAACATCTTTCATTTTTATACAAAAACATTTTCACTGGGGATCTTAAACAAGATCCAAACACTCAGGATCGCAAGGACCCAAACGGTAACCTGATCAGGGTCCAGAACACTAAGGGGCTGCAGCTTATAGAACTCTATAGGCATGCCTATCTATCCATTTACTTGACTCTTGCAGGCAAGGTATAATTCACACATACCAAAAATATTGCGAAGATATTGAATAACATGGTAGTTCATTCACAAGTGTAATTGAATACATGTGAGAGAAATCATTCAAAAAGGCACAAACAAATAACATAAAAGCATAGGGGACTGTCGCGCTCGCGATGATCATCGCACTCGCAACAGAAGAGGCAGAAAAGCTTTTTTTGTGGCCGCAACATAGTCACGCTTGTGATAGAAGAGGCAAGGAAGATCACTGTTGCACTCGTGACAGCCATTATTCCTGCACAAGCTTAGCAACTGAGTGCTACAGAAGCAAGATTCTTAGCTAGAGCTTGGATGACCGGGCTCTTAGTTCGGCAGCCAAACTCTCTGTCATGCTCGTGACAGAAGTCGCGCCCGTGAAAGAGGCACTTCACACTGGGAGCTCAAATGGCCGAACTCTATCGCGCCCACGACAGAGTCAATTTTCCAGCTCTAACAGCCGAAAATCTGTAGAAATCTCAATCCCCAATTATCCCCAACATGCAATTCATCTATCCAAACTCAACCCAAATATCAATAGGCATTCAAAACATATCAAGTAACATAAAACCCAAGTTTTATGCCAATAATCATAAATTAAAACATCAAAATAAACATATCAAACCACAAATTCTCAAACCCAAAAATTTTGCCCAAACTCATGTAAAATCATACCCAAATTCACTTTCACTTTCAAAATTACCAAACCCACTTAAATTCCACAATACACACTTCAAGCAAACATACCTAGATACGCTTTCACACTCAATTTCCAGAAATTAAAACAACAATTCATTGATAGATTAAATTATGTAATCGCAAACAAATTAATTCCCAAACCTCAAATCCTAAGCTCCTTGAACGTCAATTGGCGGCACTACTACCGATAATGTCCTTTCCTTTCGGATTCTTAGGAGGCAACTCTGATCAAACAAACTGAAAACACACAAAACTAAAAACCCTAAAATCAAACACACACACACCAATGGGAAACACAAAGAGGAAAGAAGAAGAAGAAGAAGAAGAAGAAGAAGAAGAACAACAACAACAACAACAACAACAACAACAACAACAACAATAACAACAACAACACTTACTCAATTAGCTCGAGAATTTGCCAAACCCAAACACAAATCACCAACTCAAAGAGATACAAATGAGCAAGGAGGAAGAGGGAAAGGAAAGAAGGAGAGACGTGGAAGAGGAAATGGGAGAGAGGGGCAGATTGCTCTCTCTCTCATTTTCTCTCTCCTGGCTTAAATAGCCACTCACTTACCACCTGTCACAAGGTTATGGTGAATTTGACAAATTCCCTTCTAATACTTCTTATTCTTCTAACCACACAAACACACAATACAATAAAATAAATAACATACAATTATGCCCTTAAAATTTAATAAATCATGAAAAGACACTCTGACACACATACACACACCAGCTCAAAACTACTAGGGTGGGAATCGAGGTGTTGCATTTTAATTGTCTCTTCAGGTGATCAAAGAGATGGTGGTGAATTGAGTCATGCACCTATAAAGATTATATAGAATTTTAAAATTTTTTAGGATGGGTTGCATGAAGAAAAAAAAGAGCCAATCATTTTTTGAGACGAATCTTGGGTTTGTTTGGAAACTGATTTCAATTTTTCTGTGTGGGACATTGCACCAAAGGAGCAAGAGTTATGTAATTCTCAAATGGAAGCACTGGATTCAGTCATTTGAAGGATTTATTTAGGCTAGAAGAGCTGGTGGAGTTCATTTATAATGAACCCAAGGTGGATTCATACTTCATCAAAGACATGGAATTTCCCACCTTGGTGGCTTTCGATAATTTTCACTTATTGATGGGGGAAAATGGGGAGCAAAAACCGAAAAGACCATTATTCGGGTCACAAGCTCGTCCACCCAAGAGTAACGTGAGTAGAGCTGGGACTCAATAAACCAGAACTTTTTCTTAACCCTTTCTCTTTAATTTTCCATCATTTATTTGTGTTTTATGTCTTAATTTTTAGTTGTTTATTTTTGCATTTTTATTTTTAGAATTAAAAACTTTCTCTTAAATTTTTGGTGTGTTAGAATGTTAATTTGTTGGTTTTAAATTTTCGATTTTATTTGGTTTTAGTTTGTTTTATTGTTTTGGAAATTAACTATGAGAATAATTTGGAATTCAAATTTTTTGTACAAAAATTGTGCAGTGGAGCAGTAGCATTTTACATAGAAAATCCAGGTATCTCATGGTGACAATCAAATTTATTGTCACCATGACATATAATTATCCAGGGCAGTAGCATCAGGTCAGTTGTGCTTTCATTTAATAAACACCGATACAGTGCGCTGTAAAGAAACAAAGCTGTCCTTTCTTTAAAACCACAGCTGTGCTTTTTGCCCAGACCCATTTTAAAACACGCTATTTCAAATTTTCAGCACTACTCTCTTTTATTTTCTTCCCTTCTCCCCTATTCTTCAATTTCAAAAGTTTCTCTCAATCTTCTCTTCGATTTTCATTGGCAACCCAAGCTAATTTCAGGTAAATTTCATCTTATGTATCTTTATAGAGGCTAAATGGAATTCTTTTCATCATATTTCTGTATTTCTTCTCTTTTATGCCCGATACTGATTTTTCCCTAACTTCTGCAAAAATTCCAGATTTTAGGGTTAAGAATTAAGAGCTCTCTCTTCCATTATTTCTCTTCCAAAATTTTTAAGTCAGTTAGTTAATTTCTACAGATTCCTGGTACACATTATCTCACCTTGTTCATTCATTTTTTTTTCCCGATTCAATTGTGTACTGAGCTTCAATCAAGAAATTATGTTGTTTTGACATTGTTAATTGAGATGTGTTTCTTCTCTTGCTAATGGGTGTGTAGGATTAGAAAGTTGTGCTTAAAAATTTAGTTTATAATCTTGCTAACCAGGTGTTTGATGAAATGGCTAAATGAGAAATTCATGTAAATTTTGGACTTATAACGTGATTAATTCAACATATTTGTTGATTTATTCTTCCCAACCCTGTTAATATGATCTGTTAAGGTAATTTCAAAATTTTGAATCAAGTTGCTTAAACATGTAACTCTGTCACTGTTGGCATGTTCACAACTGATTTAGAACTTTCAACGCTGGGCTTTATCTGAACATATTATACACTGAGCAATCAAAATTTTTTAGCCTAATTTATTATATGTGTTTATGCTTAATTGCTCTTATAGCAGTGTTGAGTTGATGGGTGCCATTATAGTTGAATTTGAACTTAATTATCATTATGCTAGATGGGATATGTTCTTGCATTCTGTCTTGAAAAGTAGCTTGCTGAAAATTGGGATTATGAGCTTCAGAATTTTGAATTGAAATGTTTTGATATAATTGAGGCATTAAGCATAACATGAATATGGGAAGAAAATTTTGCAAGTTAAATTAAAATTGCTTCAGATTATGCTTGGCATTGTTTTATTTTAGAAGTATTTGATGTTGCTTTAAATTTAAATTTAGATGTAAATGATAATAATGCTTAATTATGTTGAAACAAATGCATGTTTGCTAGCTCCGAATTGATGGGATTAGAATGAGTTGCGTTGGGTGCCAATTTTTCAAAATCTTATTTACATGTGACTTTGAATTTTGCCCTACATATTTTTGCTACTAATAAAGCATTGATATTGATTTCATAAACTTTGCATTTCTATCTCTTATTTACCATTAAATTGCATTTACATTATTTTTGGTATACGCACTTTAAAGTATAATTATTTGTGCTTCTTTCTCTTTTTCCACCTTGTGCTTTGCATATTTCATTTCTTTAAATTCTTTCTTGGGCAATCTTTCAATTTTGGCTAAATTTGTGCATTGATTTTGTACTTCATTTGTTTATACCTATTTCTTATGCTCAATTGTTCATATTTGACATCTTTGTTAGCTAGAACACTTTATATATTGTGCAAATTTCTGTTTTGAAGTTGTGGTGGGTTTTGTTATTATTCTTTCAATTTAGTCATTTATGTGGTTTGTACTTAATAAAGCTAAGGATGTTTTTAATGAGTTTATACTTTCTTTTCAGGAACCATGGTCTGAAATAGAGAAGTTGAGCAACCGTCAGCGCCCATTCGGCCTCCTGATTTGTTGACTCCGGTACAACGCACATTGTTGGACAAACTAGCTGCAAAGATCATCGTTTCTAGCAGGTTCATAAGTATGAAGACACTCATTGAACTGGAAATTCAAGAGAGGGCGTTATCTATCCTGAGAAACCTTAGATGGGAGGAATTCTTTTGTTTGAGTGGTCCAACTCATCTTGAGATAACATTAGAGTTTCTTAGTACTTTTAAGTACTCTCCAAGGTTATCTAAGGATGATGTGAATACCATTCAGTTCAGAGTGAGGAATACTCCTTTTTCCTATCGATTTCAGACTTGGCTAGGTACTTGAGACTACCAATGGATGGAAAAGTACTTATTTTGGGTGATTCAGCTGCACATTGGGCTATTATTGGGAAGCCCAATATGCACTTTAATGCTGGCAACACAAAGTCAACTAAGCTTAGCTCTCCAGTCTATCAGTACTTACATAGAGTCATGACCTCTTCGGTGTTCATGCGACCAGGATGTCCTAGCAATGTGATCACATTGGACCTATTTTTTTATATGCTATGGAGACCGACACCAGAGTTAATGCTGTACCCTAGTTGTGTAAGTAACTGAAGAGAGCCACTTCTACTTCAAGGAAGAGGATCGAGATTGGTAGACTGATCACCATGATTATGAGAGCCCTACATCAGCCTAGTCCTGATATGGTACCATATTTATGATCATCGTACTTGCTTGATGAGTAGGTAGTGCTTAGGTGTAGGATTCCTATAGAGGATCCTTCTTTCGAGTTTGGATATAGATTGAGGAGAGCAGAGGAGATAGGTGCTTGGGACTCTGGTGAGGATAGAAAGGGTGATTCTGATGATGGTGCCCACCAGCCAGTTGATCACGATGTTGATGCTCCACCACTAGCTCCGCTACATAGAGCTGCAGCGAGTACTTTCAGTAGGAGGGTGAGGCAGAGGAGTGACATCCCATTCTCCCCTCCAGATATGAGTCGCTATACTCAGGCGCATGATGAGCTGTCTTTTTCCACAGCCCCTTTACCCTCAGCTCCACCACATTTAGATGCTTCAGTAGTCTAGACTCTGATATCAGAGATGCAGTCTATAACTGCTATGATGATGTGGTTTAAGACTTCAATAAACATGCTTCAAACTTCTTTTAGTGAGTCGATGAGGGAGCAGGCAGACTTCTAAGAGAGGGTTTGGGAGAGATTGGATGAGTTGAGTCGAGGATTGGCGGAGGTCAGAGCAGCTACCACTCAAAGTGACCAGTTGATCTCTGACATAAACCTGTCAGTGTAGCGAGCTTGGGAGCGGCTGTCTTCCATTGAGTTTTAGATGGAGCAAGTGCGCAGAGATATGGTTCTGGGAATTGAGTAGAGAGATGCATTCTTAGAAGCTTTTCAGCAGCGGATTATTACACAGTTGGACAGGTTGTGCAGTGAAATTCGTGGATTTTTTACTCCTGTTTCCATTGTATATCCCCCACATTTGAGGCGACTACCACAGTGATGCCTTTTGTATTTTTCAGGAAGTGACTTTTTCAAAATAGATTTTGTACTTTATTTATTTTTGTAGTTAATGAATTTGATGTAGTCAGGCATAGTCTTATTTTTATTTACCTTGTTATATTTTGAAATTGTGTGGCTGAGCCAATGTTGTGTGATAGGATTGACATATTATTTGTGTTTGGCTATGAATGTCATAGATTTTAGAGTATTTCATTCTACACGGTTATTATTGGATTTTGCACAGGTTTTGAGTTTTCTCTATTTTGCATATGTGGCATAGGAATTTTGCACTGTTTTTGGTTTTGTAAAGTAATTGTTTGATGTTTGCCATTTTTGAGATGATTGCAATAGTTCTTAAATTGCAATGAGCTTTTTACACAGCATGAGAAAATTTTTGAGAATTATTTTTTTGTGCTTCATTTCCTTGCACTGAGGACAGTGCAATATTTTGAGTTTTGGGTGGAGTACCATTTCAATTTTTCAAACCAAAACCATTTTTGTTGTATCTTTTTGTATTTTTAAAGTATTTTTTAAACAAATTTTAAGTAGTTTTTAATTATTTTTGGTATGTTTGTGCGAAGTTTGTACTTGAATACTTTATGGTTGTTTCTTTTTGATTCTCCTTTGATTTACATTTTTATTTCGTCCTAGTAGTTCTCAATTGTGAATGATTTTGATCTTAGTTTTAGAAATTTATGTTTCATTTAATTTTAAGTTGAGTGAAAAGTAGTCTTGTTTGCATCTTTGTTTGCTAGACTGCATGTGAACCTTGATTATACTTTGCAATTTCTAAATTTTGAGCACTTTGGGCCTGTTTTTAAAAAATGAGAAAAATCTAGTTGCAATTAGGGGATTAGATGAAAACTCACTAAGAGTACTAGAACCTTTCTGATTACCCATCGAAGTGATCCCCGGATGAGACAGAACTTAGAAAATGATTTAGGCAACCCTTCTTTGTATAGCTCCTTTAAATGACTTTTCCTACCTCAATTTCATAGTCTCTTGTTAGCCCATTGAGCCTATTAATTTAGTATGCTAAATGCGTGCTTGTTTTATTGCTACACATATTAAAACTACCTTTAGTCTAAAATGATTTTTGCCTCTCCTTAGAAGAGTGGCCACTCTAGTAAGGTTGGGTTTGTATTTTGGGAAAAAGGGAGTTTAGCTTTTATCAATTCTTAGTGTAAATTTCTGTTTGAGGATTTATCGATGTGTGTAATGGAGAGTTGAGTCCGTTTAAAGAAATGAGTTTGGGGTTAACAAGGGAAATGTGATTTAAGTTGATGATTGGTCTTTTGGAAATTAGAGCTCAATTCTAGTTCTTGTTGGGATTTTTGGATTATTTAAGTACTTCATTAATTTTTGGTGGGTAGTTGGTTTTTGTACATCTTCTCTAAAAAAATTTAAAAAAACTAAAAAAAGAAGAAGAAGCATTGCAAGTTTTTCCTAGCTAACTGAGCAAAATGTGAGTTTGGGGTACAAAAATTTAATAAAACTTCAACTATTGCCTTGTAATGAGTTTATTGAATATTATGTGGCATTTATTATTTTGAGCTAGTTTGATAAGCTAAAGTGTTGTTAAGGCCAATTTTGTTTTGATGGTATCACTACAAGAAATTTGACTTTTTGTGACAAATTTTTTAATGACGTATAAAATTTCGCCACTAATTATAACTTACAACAACGAATTTTTTAAAACATCACCATACTATTTATTACTGTGACGAAATTATCTTGCGTCATTTTATATTTTAATTATCGTCACTAAAAGATTAATTTTGTGACGAAAATATATATTTCGTCATGGTTTATTTAGGAGAGATAATTTCCCACCAACTTTTTGGAGGGAAAAAAATATAATGACAAAATAATAACTTATTGCAACGTATAAAATCGTCACAAAAAATTTATTTTTCATGACGAATTATTTTTGTCATAATTAAATAAATTAGTGATAATAAAATAATTTTGTCACAAATAACATATCGGCATAAAAAATTATTATATTTATGACAAATAAATATATCACAAAAAATGAATATACTGTGACAAGATACAATTTCGTCACCTTTGATATGAAGGAAAAATTTCCAACCTTTTTCTTTTGGAGGGAAAAAATATAATGGAAAAATTTACTATTTGCGACATATAATTCGTCATGAAATACTTATTATTTTTGTGACATTAATTATTTTTGTCACAATTTAATGAATTAGTGACGATAACTTTATTTCGTCACAATAATGTTATTTATGATAAATAAATATGTTACAAAAAAGGAATATATTATGACGAAATATAATTTCATTACCAATACAATCAATTAATGATAATAATATTTTTTCGTAACAGTTGGTTGTAATGCTAATATATGACAAAAAAATTATGTGATGCAGCGAAAGTATAATGAAAAATATATTTTATTCAAAATTCCAAGTCCCCTTTCAAAAGTAGGGTAAACAACAATTTATATTAAAAAATTAATAAAATTACGAAAATATACCCTAAACTTTAAATTGAAAAATGAAAGCCTAAACGTTATTTTTAACGACCCAAATTGGCTATTACGGGGGGCAACGTGTAACGCCCTGAAAATTCTAACGTTGTGAACAGTATTTTGATAGGTCAAAATTTAATCGAAGGATAATTTTTGACGCACAAAAAGTGGAATTTTCTTTAGAACTACATAATTTAATTATTCAAATAAATTTTAGACAAGTATATATGTATAAATATATATGTATATTTACACGTAAATGGGCAAATAAAAGTAATTATAACATGTGATAATTTCTATGGGTCTAGAATTATCTAGACAAGTGAGATTTAGCTTGAATTATTGGGTATATTAAGAAACAAAAAGAAAACAAAGGGAGGGACACGAACATGGAAGATCGAGGAAAGAGAGGGAGAAAGAGAGAGAGAGGGAGAGGGAGACGGCAAAGGGGGGTGAGGAGGCTAGCGGCGGTCGGCGGCGACCAACCGGGCCCTCTGAATGCCGATCCCGGCTTCTTTTCCCCATCGTGACGTCGCCGTTCCTGGAGAGCGGGAGGAAAATCGTGAGCTTCTCCGGTGTTTTTCGGCCAGCTCCTGCGGCGAACGATGATACGAAAGGCACGATGGGACTCCTGGCGGGCAGACGAACCTCCCGGTGGCCGTGGATCCTCCTCACTCGCCGGCGACGAGTAGATCGGTGATGGTTGAACCGAAGCTCCCGACGGTGATTTCGGCTAGATGGAGTGACGGGTAGGCGCGTGACCACCGAAAAAGAAACCCCAACACTTCGAGCTCCCTCCTGGTGGTTTCGGTGCCTCCGGTGGAGCTCCGGCGAGGCTCCGGCGACCGTGAAGGGACCAAAATATGCAGAAATCTAGTATGTGGCTGCCAAATTTACTTTTCTAACATGATTTTTATTCAACTAAATTGTTTTAGAGAAAGTTTATGATCTGTGTTGTGTATGTTTAGTGATAATTCAGTTGGTTGGTTATTAATGCTTGATTATTGCTTGGATTGTTAGTTTATGTGTAGAAGAGTAGGAATTCTTGAGTATGGAATCTGTATAGATAGTCGATTAGGAAATCTCCTGTATTGTGTTCTATGTTTTATTCAATTAGTGACTCTTAATTGTTAATAGGGTATAATATTAAAATGGTGTTTAGGTATGTAGAAAATTATAAGATGTAGAAGCTATGTAAGATTGTGATTTTAGTGAATTTATGCTTGAAATGAAAAATAAATAAAAATAGTCATTGATGATAGTTGGAGGACTTGGGGTGTTCAAATGGATATTAGATACTTAACTTGTTTACTTTATGTGGAATTCACATTATCCATATAAGTATACGTGAACTAAGCTTGGAAAAAAATGAAATTAAGTGTATATATATATTAAACTAGGATGGAATTTATCATGAAGAAAATGATTTAAAGTAAGTGAATAAGATTTAATAAGGAAGTATACAGTGAAAGGGGACTAAATTGTAGAAGTTTTCTCTCAAATAGCTGTTAGCATGGTGTCTATTTTGGGTCCGCAAGCTGGCAAATTCACCCTGCAGATCACCCACTTTTCTTGTGAAAATATCATGGCATAAAATAAGTTATATTAATCATTTGAATTTTATAAAAATTCGACAAGTGTATTGAAATATTGAGAGGATGTTGTTACTTGTTATATTATTATTACCATCGGCATGATCATTTATTTATTCTACTTGACTATATGTGACCTTATAAATAGAATGCTAATTTCTATAATATTCGTAGATTTAATATTTATATTTTCATTTTTTTAATTACATTGAGTGGGGGCTGATCTTTGAATTTTAAATTGATTAGAAAAATAGTACGTTTGAATTATATATGATTTTCTTTTAATAGATATTACAATAGTTTTAACAGTTATATTTTTAAAAAAAAAAAGAACAGTATGCTAGTTTAGATTCAAATAGGAGTTTTTAGATTGGAATTTTTCCATCACTTATAAAAAAAAAAGTCTCAATAGTTTTATTATTTATGTAAACAGAATTTGCATTGTATTATAGAGCCAGAATGGAATTAGATGGTAACTGAATGATTAGAGAAATTAAGTGTAGTTAATAAATAATAAGTATACTTAAGTATACCTGAAGATAATTATAATAATAAAATTAATTAAATTGTTAAGAAAATTAGAGTTTCTGGTCATAAACAAATTAATTGGATTATACACCTTTAAAAGGGGAAATTTATAAATAGAATTGGACTAGTGAAATGTAGTGAATACTTGTATAAACAATAATATATATAATTGGTAAGATATGAAATAAACTTAGTTTGATGAAATAAAATGAAGGTGGTTCGGAATGGGAAGAAAAAAGTGGTGTCCGAATGTATACTTGTATATACGAGGTATATTATGATTGTTAAGGCATTTTAATTTTATATATATGTGATTAATGGCATGTTGTGAAGATAAATTAGTGAAATGTGGTAAGTAAATGGAGTGGTATGAGATAATGATAACTTGTGTTACTGGGATTATTTCTGACATTATGGATCGAAATGTATATCGATTTTAATAGTCTCAACATGAATTGAACGGAGAACCATGTGGTAGGATTGATCTTTAGAAGCAAACCCATTATTCAATTCGAACAGTTGGTCATCTCAACAAGCAGCCGAAAATTGGGTAAGTAATTAATATACAAGTTTTGTAATGTAATTAGTTTGTTTTGAGACTTACATAAATTCTATTTTCTTTTAATTTCTTGTGATAGAATTTAATGATAGAAAAGCAAAACCAATATAATGAGCAATATATTCAAAAGACTGAAGATGAAATTGTTCAAGAAGTCCTTGGCCTTGGTACTGGTTATATAAAAGGCCTTGGATATGGTCCAAAACCTCCTTCAAGACGATTATCATCGGACTACATTGCTACACAAAAGCTTCAAAATGAACTTTCTAATACTCAAGAAAAGTTGAGTGAGTCTCAATCAGAAGTGAACATACTTAAAAGTCAGGTGACTGATTGTGAGACAAAAGTAAGCGAGTTGAATTCCACTATCCATAAACTGCTTGACATTTTAAAATCAAACGGGATAAATGTCGATTGAATTCTCCAATGTAAGTTTTATATACTTGTGCATTTATTTTTGCAATGTCCAATGATATGAAAATAGTTGAAAATATTTGAAAATAGTTGCAGATTTTTACATTGGTTTTTATGTTTTCTTGTTTTATTCTGAGGGGCAAATTTAAATGGTAAAGATTATGTATGCTTTACTTGTATTTGATTTTGAAACTCTTTGACTTGCTTGGTATCTCATGTTTTAGTGGTTTTTAATTTTGCAGTTCTTTAATTTAGGTTCATTCCAAACTGTTCAATTGATAGCGACATTTATGAATTTTCAGGTAACAAGTGTAACTTCTCTTTTATTTACGTCAATGTGATACTTGTGCATTTATTTTTAGCTGATAGTTTTGATGTATTAATATTATACCTTTGTATTTTGTATAATTGAATTGAGTACTGAAATTGAATGATATAAGTATATTATAATATATGGTGTGTGAGATTGGATCTAAATTGGAGGAAGGCAAACTTGTGTTGGAGTTCGAATTGAAGTGGGGTGAATAAATATATGATTATTTGAAGTGTAAAGATTTTATTGATTACAGGGGGATAGGAAATATTATAGAGGGAAATCTGCCGAAATTTCGGTAGAATTAAGTTACATATTTGTATTTTGATTGAATGAATAGTAAAACTAAATAGCTATAGGGCAGATGGGTATAGTGAAAGGATAAAAAAAAAATAATTACTTGAATTTCGCAATAATTTGAAGAGTAGTTTAAGAAAATCAAGTAATCAGTATCGTTGGAATCGTAATGCAAATTTTGAAGTTTCAACAGATTTTATTTCTTGATTAGGATGCAAATTTAATTTTTTGTATTAGACAGTATGTTTTTTTTAATTAACCTTTTATTTGAATAAATACATTATATTAGATTTTTTTTATAAATTTAATTGATTGTATGACATTAAATTTAAAATGTGTCATTTTTAATACAATGCATATATGGTAAGTATATTTGTCATAATTTGTCGATTTGTTAGTACATAAATAACGGTATAATGTTTACAATTACGATATTAATATTGTAATAAAAAAATATAATTTAATGACAATAAAAAATTTTCACTAAAACTATTTTTTGTGACAATTATTTTTATCCCTATTTATGTCACTAAAATGTAACGTAATATGACGATTTATATTCATCATTAATATACATTAATTTAATGACGAAATTATTTTTCGTTACTTAAAGTATTAGATTTAGTGAAAAAATTAAATATTTTATGACAAAAATTATATTTATTTGTGACGATAATTACGTAACTAATGCTTAATGGTTTTAACATAAATCAGAGTTTCGTCATTAAAAATATTTAATTTCGTGACGAATTTTAAATTTGTCATAAAAAATACCAATCTTTAGTGACGATAAATAATATAATGTGATGAAATATAATTTTATTTATGACATAATTTTTATCATGAAAAGTAAGAACTAAAGATGACGATAATCATTTTCGTCACAAAAAATGATACTTACGGTGACAAAAAAGTAAATCGTCACGTAAACTTTTATGTTACGCGCCTACCATTACGTTCTCTGTGACGATAAAAAATCGTCACCTTATCTTTTCAGCGATGAAAAATAAATTTTTCATGACAATTTTTTGGGTCATAAAAAGTGTAATTTCTTGTAGTATATGTAATTGGGTTAGGGAATATTCATTGGTCTAGTTAGGTGATTGTGGTTTTGTTTAGGTAGTGGCCATTGTTCTCTAGTGACTTGATCTTTTTTTGTTAGCCAATTTACCTAAGCTTAACATTACAACCAAAATGTAAGACCTGTCGATTCTTTGTTTTGTCTTGTCCAATTTAGCGAAGATGACCTTCTAGTAAGGTTTGATACATAGGAAGAGGCTTATGGTGTTTCTTGAGCTTTGAGTGAAAAGCCATGAGTGTATTTTTGCATTGAGTTGATTTTTGTCTCTAACCTTGTATCTAGAAGTTTTGTTTTTAAATGTTAAAAATTCTATTTTGGCCTTTTGTACACACACACAGAGATTGCTCGGTATATTCTTGTATTTATTTGTTGTTTAGTGAGCATTGGTATTTACAAGTCTATTTTCTTGTTCCTTAATTGAGAATGACTCCTTATTTTCTTTTGTTGAAATTGAAATGGTTGAGAATGTGGTTTATTCAGTTTACTCGAGGACGAGTAAAGGTTTGAGTTTGGGGTAGTTGATAAGTTGCAATCATATTAATATTTTAGGTTATTTCTTAGCATAATTATAAGGTTTATTTATTTATTTTTAGTCTTATTTAGTTAGTTTATATTATTTTATTAGTTTACAATGTTTTTATAATTTTTAATAAGTTTTGGGATTTTTTCAGGCATTTTATTTTAATCTGAAGCTAAATTGGAGGTTTGGGGTTGATTTTAGGAGCAATTGGTGAAGGAGAGAAAAACTGCCTAGAAAGCATAGCTATGTTTCTACAAAGCATAGCTGTGCTATCCAACATCCTATGCTAGAGAGAATCACCGAAGGCACAGCTGTGTTTTCGCACAAAACATAGCTGTGTTACGAGCAAGAGGCGAGCGCACGAAGGGCAACGACGCGCAATTTCTCGCCCAAAGGCTAGCTGTGTTTTGACGAGAAACACAGCTGTGTTGCCCCATTTTCCACCAAATTATGCGCACACGACTCAAATGTGTTCAAAAACACGGTCGTACTTTACAAAGCATAGCTGTGCTTTTCTGCAGACTTTAAAAGAGAACGTTGCTTCATCTTCCAAGGAGGGGATAGCTAGTTTTAGATTTAAATAGAGCAGTCTTTTATTTTCTTTGAGGGTGTTTTTATTTCTTCTTAAATACTATTTTTAGCTTAGATTTAATTTTAAATTCCAATTTTGTTCTTAGTTAATTTAGATTAATTTATTTTAGATTTTTATTTTGGGGATTCAAGGAGATTCCAAGGTTGAAGAACAAGAGCTTCAAGATCTATTTTCTCTCTCATCAAAGGTGTATTCTAAACTTTAATTTTTCATATTTTACGTTTATATTCTTGATGTTAGAGTAGTTATTCATGCTTAGGAATACTTGAATCATACTTTGTATTTGGATATTTGGGTTTAATGAATATTTTCATGATTTCTTTTATTTCTTCTATTACATTTTCTGCATTTATGATGATTATTGGGTTTGATTTTGATTTAATTTGGAATGATGATTGATTTCAAATCTAATTACTGTTGTTATTTGCATATGCTCTGTTCTTATATATCTGCATCTATCGATTTTGCTTGCCCCAAAATGGGATGCTTGATTTATAGATGTTAGTTTTATAAAGTTCAGAAATGTGAGAAATAGATGAGTAATGGATTAATTGGCTCTAGAATGGGAAATTAATTCATACCTAGGATTTGAGAACCGTGCTTAGACTAATCATGAGGCTTGCTCCAGAATGGGATGTTTTGTGATTGGAATACCTTGCTCCGAAATGGGACGCTTGGGTTTAGTTGGGTTATCCAAATATTTATGTTAATATTCATTTACCTGTATCCAGTTACATTTGTGAGGATAGAATTTCCTAAGCATCCAATTCATCCTTACTTAATTTCTTGATGAACAATTTTATAGTTAATTGTTATTTTATAATTTTATTTTCTTGCTTAGCTTAGAATTTCCCATCAAACAATTTGGGGATATGTCAAATTCACTCAACCATAGATATTTAGCATGACAATCCTTTTTTCCTTGGTTTCGATGTTCACGGGTTTTTAATTATACTTGCTCTATTACTTATTGATTCAGTACACTTGCTGACCTTCGACCAGTCATTTCCGATAAAGGCCCTCTTATACTCTCTTTCAGTCCATCCTTAAACTGTTGGCATTTAATGTCTTCCGTTTGCAACACATTTGGCAAATATTTTCTCAATCAACTGAATTCCTTCTCATACTCTCCCACTGTCATGTTCCTCTACTTTAAACTTACAAACTCTTCCCACTTAGCTTCTCTATAAGCTTTAGTGACATACTTCTTCTTAAACTCTTGGACAAAGAAGTCCCATGTCAACTCAACCGGTCGCTAGGGATTTCGAAGAACTAGCTTCCACCAGTCATAAGTTGACCCTTTCAACAATGATACTATGCAAGTCACTCTTTAATTCTGAGGACAATTAATCTCTTGCAGTATCCTTCCTGTCCTTTCCAACCAAAACTCGGCCACATTCGACTGATCCATAGAGGTTCCACTAAACTCTTCTACTCCACTCTTTCTAATAAGGTCCGTAGGAGCCTTAGGAGCAGTCAATCTATCTATCAATTGAATCAATCCTTGTACTAACACCTGATTACCTTGAGCAGGACCTAGACCTTTCACTAGAGGTTGCTCAGGTATAGACAGGTTAACACGCACCGGATTCACACTTCCTGTCATCTCCCCTACATCCTCACTCGGATTCAATTCCATCTATACTCTACACAAGACAACATCTGCATCAGGCCACAACACTAGACAGACTCACACACATCTAATCTATACTCTAACATCTTATCATCCTGAACCGCCTACCTATGCTCTGATACCACAAACTTGTAACGCCCCAATACCCCTAGAGGATATCGGAATCGCTACTCGTGCATAATAATCATACAATTCAAATCAAGGTCAACTGAACACTATCAAATTTCTTAGATAAAATAATAAACAAATATCATTACTAAAACAGGTCATACATGCTTATACAAACTTTAGTTCTTTATATTACATAAACGTCTTTTGAATTGTTAACACTTAATATTCAAAATTCTTTACATGATCACTATACTAAACATTATAAAAGGAATCATCTCATATGGAAAAAGAAACTCCAAGATTCCATCCTAGTCGCCAGCAGATGCACAACTCTCTATACCGGACCTGTTACCTACATGGGAAAACACCAGTGCTGAGCAAAGGCTAAGTGGGGATAACAAAGGAAAATAGACTTGTAACGAAGTCACAAACATCATACAATATGCATATCAATATCAATGTCCAGCACGCTAATCACGCAATAGCATTCACTAAAGAGCACTTTAAAATAAACATGTTATTAACATGTCAATATCATTTACGTTAACTACCACGTGCACATGTTCTCTAGTTTTCACAAACATCATATACAATAAATGATAACATATCACTACATCTAATTCATATTCAAATACATATAAACATATCAATGCATTTTTTATATAGTCATTGACACTCAATAGCTTTCCTAGCCTAAATTCACATCAATGGTGGATAGGGTACTTTGGATACTGACGAGCAGTATTAAACATCTGAAGACTAAAGTCTCAAATCTCTAGATACCAAAAGGTACCAATCGGTGCCACTCTAGCAGCTACAAACTCTAACCCTTTATAAGCATGCCTATCTATCCACTACTATGAACAATTCAGGCTTAACATATAAACTTTATTCACTATTTCATGTACATTACATTTACTCGATCATCTTTACAAACCACTGCACATCCAACTCAAAACATATATTAATTATGCAAACATGAACATACATACATATTTATTTGTCTGACATGTCAATGCAATATCTCTTTAACATGCACAACTTCATTGAACATTTTCTTATAATATGGAAAAATAACTTAAATTCATACTGTACCCTAAGCATACCAAAAATCATTACGCATCTCATATATTTTCTCTTATATTAACACATTTAATCTTCCATATGTATAATCATTCATAATCCAATGCAATAATGCACACAATATAGAACAACTAACTTGCATTCATGACTTTCAGGTGTGTCGAGCTCACGATAGACCACAAATATACCTTCTGTCGCGCTCGTGGCAGAGCTTGCGCAAGCGACAGAACACCTAAAAACTTCTATCGCGCTCGTGATAGATCTCGCACTAGTGACAGAACACGGTCTGGCAATCTTTGCCCAACGAAGCCATTGTCGTGCTCACAACAGAACTTGAACTGCATGTTCAAACTCCCAAATCACGCACCTTGCTTTATACATTTTACTACATTCGCATACACAAACACTTTACTATATTCACATACACATTTCCAGTGAAAATGACCTCTAAACAAGTAATCACATGCAAATAACTTCTCATGCACAATTTGTAACAAACACAAAATCACCATGCAAATAGTCAAAACTCTATACAACTTTAAGTTGTCAATAAAGCATCATGAAACTCATCAATATTAACCCATACACAAATTAACAACTAAAAGAGCTGTTGAACTCTTTCAAAACCCACATTTTTCCCATGTCTAATCAAGCATGCATCTACTCAAAGTCAAAATCCCAAAACTCAAAATGAAGCTTGACCAACTCCTCGTCTAGTTCAACCCTTGTCTCTTCTCTTATCCACAGCTTTTTACACAAACCCAACAAAACACACACTTAATCCATCAATTGACCAACTCAAATTCAGAACAAAGAAGAAGAAGGAAATACTTTAACTTCTAAACCCACACTTACCTTTCCAATTTATCAATTAATCCTCTTCAAACCAATCCAAAGCTCTTGAATTTCAAATGGAGAAGAAGAAGAAGCAAGAAATGAAAAGCCAAATGAAGAACAAGGAGAGAGAAGGTAGAAAATGGAGAAGTGACCGGACCAACATGTAGAAAATGAGACAACTTGCCTCCACTCAACCTTATATTTGCATATAGAATCCTAGGTGTCACTTCCTCCTAAAGCCACATGTCAAGTCTTTAGCAAATTGCCCCTTGATCCTTGACAAACTCCTATTTAATCCCCTACAGTAAATTATTTCTTTTAACAACTTATATTTCTTTTCAATTACATCCTCATTTCCCATAAACTCACACTTATACAATTACTCTTGTACCCTCACAATGCAATTAACACTACAAATCCTTCTAGGGTACACTTTGGGTCATTACATCATCTCTTTGCCCACGAGGGGCGAGAAGGAGATGAGGGGCAGCCTGCCCATCCCTCATGACCAGGCCGCCCCTCAAGCACTATTTCGTCTTTTAGTGCATTTTGCTCTATTTTGTCCCGTTATCCTTTTCAATCCGTTTTTGCGTGGTATGCTTTCTTTTGCATGATTTTGCATTTTATCTCCTTCTTTTGGTCACATACACACATATTTATATGTTTACTTTTTTGTTTTATTTAATCATTTATTTAATTGGCTTAATTTATCTATTTGTTAATGTTGTTAATTTTATTATTATAGTATTATTAGTTTTACTACTGTTAATTATTATTTTATTATTATTATTATTATTATTATTATTATTATTATTATTATTATTATTATTATTATTATTTGCTGTTATTTATATTTTTATTATTGCATCTCATATTATTTTATCATTTTATTTTATCTCATTCTATTTTGCATGACTATTTCTCTATTTTTGGCCACTGTCATTTTGCATTTTGGTTTTCTTCTCTCTTGGCTCATGTGAGTTTGCTTGGCTTTGTTTAACTTTGCATGTTTCGTTTCTAGCATTCCTGCATGCTTGGTTTCATTTCAATATTTATTTATTTTTATTATTTATTTTATTTTCCCTTATTTTTATTCTTTTCTTTTATTCATATTAATGCATGTCATTTAATTCATTTTATTTTCTACTTGTGCATTAATTTTATTATTTCTTCATATTTATTTTTTTATCTCATTTTTAATTATTTATTTCTTTATAAATTATTTATTTATTCTTATTGTATGATTAATTAATTTTCTCTTTTGTTCTATTGATTTGATGAATCCACACGCATGTGAGTGTTTTTCACCGACGAGAATTTGGAGGCTAGGATACACAGAATTAGTGATTCCTTTTTTTACTTTCTTTATTTTATTTTTTCTATTATTTTGGTTTTGGATTTATTTAAATAAAGGGTTTTGTATGCACGCTAACTTAGAAATTCACATAAAGATTTTGTACAATTATTAATTTAATTTTCTTTATAAAATGGCACTAATGTCCTAATTTTTAACCAATAAAATTCACTTTTAAAAGGACAGTTAATTTTCTTAAAATGGGATAACTCATCCTTGTTTTCTCAATAACACCAAAAAATAACTCTTTAACATTTTTAAATGAGCTTGAAGAAACCAATGTTCCTATTTTAAATAAATGTCTCGATTTATGTATGCTCATTTATTCATTTGATTTTGTCATTTATTTTAATTTTTTATTTCGGGGGATTGTATTTTTGTCCCGATTTTATCTTTTAATTTGTTATTGTAGTTTGCTTTATTTTAACGCTTTCTTTTGGTGCTTGATATGCATGTAAAATTTTAATGCATGACATGTGAGAGAGAGATGGAAATTTAATATCAAAAACCATTTATAATTAACCAAGGCATTAATAAGAGTAAAGTTTCGAATTTTTCTCTGGTTTAGACCCCAGAGGTTAGGCGAACTTTCCCAATTTTAAGTTGGGTGGCGACTCCAAAATACCTTAAAGGTGCCTAAAGGTTTCATGAGATTAGATGAACTTTCCCAATATTCTATTGTGTAGGGATTCCAAAATATCTCATGTTGCCCAAGATCAAAAGACGCAAACCCTCTCGGGCCCTAAAAACGGGCCTCCGGGAAACTTTAGGGTTCGGCGCGCGTCACAGTTGAGACTCCACTGGGGATTTTGAAACTTTGCTCCGAAACTCTCTAGGTTAATGATATAATTGGGTTTTTATGAATTAAAATTCAATCTCTTTTCAAAATATTTTGCATTGTATATATGCTAGAGCCTTAGATTTATGCTAGATGGCCCCTTATTTTACCTTGATGTGTTCCCAAAGCACGACCCCTAATATGGGAAAGTGTTAAGGATAATCACTAACTCAAGCTTAGTACCTTTTGATATATCAAAATGGAGACCTGATTTGTCATTATGCTCGTGATGAGCTAGACCTGTTAGCAAGAACAATGCTTGGGTAGCCCTAAAGTATCACACCATTAAATAAAGCTCATATAATGACAAGTAAATACTTCCCCTAGTTGAAAATGTACCGTAATACTGTGCTTGTTATGTGGGACATTATATATTGAACAAAATCAATTAAATTAAATGGTCTTTCATCAAAGGCTTTCATGCCTCGGTGGACCCATCCTAGTTTAATTGGAGTGCTGAAATACATGATGGCCAAAATCCATACGTATTGGAATTAGACAAGAGGTGTTATGCTGCCGATATTTTGTCGTGTGCCTTACTCGTACATTGGGTTCCCCATTAACCCTTGGATAAAACCCACCTAGGAAAGAGACCATACTACCTCGTGTGTGGGAGAGACAAGATTGGAAGGATCTACTTGCTTGCATATGTTTGTCCATGCTGCATCAACACGGCCATGCATTGCATTTTAATCATGTATCATCTTAACAAGGTGTATTCTGAGGCCATCATATATTTGTCTAGGTAGTTTAGAGGTCTCATCGGTTAGCTAAGAAGGATTCCACTCTTTGGACTATCAAAATTAGTGTCAGATCGGGGTTCAGATTTGCTTTCAGACAGTAGCAAAATATTTTCTTCAGAATCATTAGCAGAAATAAGTATGGCTAACCCATCAGGAGAATCTGATGCAACCCGTGCAATAATTGTGGAAGAAGTGGGAAGGAGGATGGATGAGTTTGAGGCCCGATGGATGACGATGATGGGCAACCTTACTGGTACTCTAGTGCAAGGTGAACAAAATCCAATTGCAGAAGGTCTCCCTACCGTAGTAGACCCGCCTATAGTTGACTCCACAATGGCAGCACATGTACAGTATAAAGAGGCTTCTAGACATGAGAATGGCCTGTGGGAAGAAAAATGAGAGGAGCTTGAGGGAAAGGGAAGGTTACCCAAGCCGGAGGAGGCAATGTGGAGAGAAATGGAGGAGAGGTTTGAAGCTATGACTCACTTACTGACAACAGGAAGAGGCATGAGTCCTGAGGAGAAAGAGATAGATGGCAAAGATCTAGTTCCCTAGAATTTTAAGATGCCTGACATGCCAAAGTTTGATGGCACCTCAGACCCAACAGCACGTGTGAAACAATACTCGTTAGTGATAAAGGGTATGACTATGACCAGAAAGCAGAAGATAGAATATTTTTGCCAAAGCTTAACGGGGCCTGCAGTCGATTGGTACCATGGATTGGATAGGAGGTCCAAAGAGGATTAGGACCTGCTAACAGAGGAATTCCATAAGCAATATGATTACAGTACAAGGATAGAGGTGTAACACCCCTGCAGCCGCCCCCGTTGGAAGGGCGCAGGCAGGCGCGCTACCCGACGCTCACTCACAACATACATACATACATACATACATGCGCTAAGCAGAAGCATTCACTACGAATAATAGGGAAGAACATAAATCTCATATGATCAAAATATAGAGTTAAATACAATCCCAAAAGATTACATCATTCCTTTACAAAAAGTTACATAAGCCACTATACAAAAATATTACATACAAAAGAATTACAGGAGGAGATAACAAAAATAAAGACTCTACTCCTATGTGGCTGACCAGCAGATGCGCAACTCGAGCAAACTCCAAAAATCCTTCACGTTACCTGCACGGGATAAAAGCCCGTGCTAAGAGATAACGCTTAGTGGGGAGGAACAAACATAACAGAACACTATGCAAGATATTAAACATTATCATACAGAATTCACTAAATATCAGAGGGCAGAAATATAAACACCGCTCAAGAGTCACTATATGTATATCAGAGTTAAAACAGATAATATGAAACAATGATCATAATCAGAATCACACAATAATTAGAACACTTCACTAATCACACACTAGACACTTAACACAACGGCCTGAATTCAATGGTGGAGGATACAGGAACACGGCACGGGAGACCGAAGCCTCAAAAACAGTTTTAATACCCGAAGGTTGCACGGGAGACCGGAGTCTCAAAACATTTTATCACTACACGGAAGATGACCATCTCGGAGGTCGACCGCTTTGCCAAAACGGGGCGGACACGGGCAGCTGCACTCACTAACCCTTCTCAAGCATGCTTAATTATCCAGTACCTTGACACTTCAGGCTCGACAACTCAATCATTCACACGACAATACACAATTAAAATAAAATTCAACTCAAGACTCTAACATCAAAAAAATTCATAATTAAAACACTAGTACAATGATATCACGAGTCATAAGCACAAACATATTTCATGCAATAGTGAGAAACCGTGCAAAGTGGAACAAAAGAAACACATTCAGAAAATAGGGCAAGCAGGAAGGGCCTCTGTCGCGATCGCGACAGTATCGCGCTCGCGACAGAGCACGAGGCACCTCCTCGCGAGGTCGCGCCGGAAGGCCTGCTCGCGACGAAGCACGCTAGGAAGATTCGCGCAACCGAGCTCTGTCGCGGTCGCGACAGAGACCAGTTTCTTTCTCCTCGCGTGCATGCTCGGCAGCATGCTCGCGCGGAGGACTCGGCTACAAAGCTCTCTGTCGCGGTCACGACAACGTCGCGATCGTGACAGAGCGCTTTACAAGAACAAAGGGCCAAATCCGCACTCTGTCGCGCTCATGACAGAGCCCAGATTCACCCAAAATCTGCACTTTTCCTACACCTTCACACACAATCCTTCATACATGCAAACAAACATACTCACACACTGACCTCAAGCCTCTTGCACAAAACCGCATCACTCACAAGCCACATAAACACATTTATGCAATACTCAAACATCAATTCATCAAGAATTTACTCACAACCCAACTCAAAATTCATTAACATAACATGCTCATGTTCCAACAACACATGCTATCTTCACTAAATCACTAACATTTCACTATAAATCACTACTTAATTTAAACATGCATTCATCCAACAAAACATTCAAGGAGACAAGTGACATGCAATTACTAGATAGAATTGATCCAAAGAGGAAAATAGGGGTAAAACATAATCCACAAACACAGCTCCCAAACACTTCAAATTAAGATCCCAAACCTGGAAAACGCAGCTTCAAACCAAGCCCCTCACGAATTCGCTTTCTCCTTTCCCTTGCTCTTTCTTCTTGCTTCCGATTCTTGCACAAAACCCAGCCACAACACACTCAAATCAACCCAAAATCCATATTGAAAACTAGAATCCAAAGAACAAGAAATAAATAAAGGAACCCCAATCCAAACTCAATCACTTACCTCTCAAAATTCCAGCTCAAAACTCCAAGACAACACAAGAGGAAAGGAGATGAGAGCAGAAAAATGGAAATAACAGAGGGAGAGAGGACGGAAAGAAGAAGAAAAGAGAAAGAGAGAGTTAGCTTCCACGGGAACCTTCATCCCACTCTTCCCTCCTCACCTCTCTCTTACTTTTCATTTAATGCCCACCAACCCCCTTGCCACTTGTCACAATCTTAGCAAATCAAGCCATCCACTTTAACTTAACCACTCATGGCACCATACACTACACACACACTAACTTCTCCTACACAAATATCTTCCAATGCACCAAACTTCACTCACACCAAAATATTTCTCATAACTCACTTTACATTCAAGGCACCATACACACTAAAACCACACAAAAAAATCCCAAAGTCCACTTATATCCTACTCCCATACACAACAAGCACACCATAATATTTCCATCACTTAACTTATTACTTAATTAATTAACTCCTTAACAAATAATTTCTTATTATCCAAATTTCCTCTTGCTCAAATTACAAAAATACCCTTACTTACCACGCAGATTCCGATCAGGCCCTATTTGGGTTGTTACAAGAGGTCACCCTGAAAGACCTAAAGCTGCTTCAATAGAAGTTGGGAGAATCATTCCATGAGTACCTTACCAGATGGAGAAATCGGGTCACGGAAATGAAAAGAAAACCTGATACCCTTGATCAGATAAGGTTGTTCATTAGTAATGCTAGCCCATATTGAGAGAGGCACTAAAGATGAAGGGGTAAAAGGACTGGGAGTCCCTGAAAGACATAGCCATAGAAGCTGAAGGAGAATACCTAGCAAGGAATGCCACCAATGATAATTATACTCGAAGAAATTACGGTAATCAAGGGGCAAAAAAGTCAGTAGGGCCCGATGTAGACACCGGATCCTGAGACAGCCCAAACCATGGTTACCCAGTGGTGAAAATAATGCTTGTTCATAGGAAAAAGGGTTAAAAGTGATGATTTCCTTGTCGAAACCTTCTTTTTAAATAAAAAAATTATTTTTCTTTGGTTTTTTTGGCCCTACGGGAGGGGGGTGTTTCGATGGCCTGCTTAGCTGGCGTGAAGCGCGGCGCCTGTGGGCAGTGTGCTCGAGGTGCAATGCATGCGTGCAGTGTGCATGAGGCACTGCGCAGGGCCTCACCTCATGCAGTTGCGGCCCGCGAGGCCTCACTCCGTGTGAGGTACGGCCTCTTGCGCGAGGTCGTATCTCGCGCAGCGCAAGGCATAGCCTTTACGTGATGATACACCTCGCTTCAATGAGAGGCATGGCCTCTTTATGTGGCCGCACCTCGTGCCAACACGAGGCCGTACCTCACACCAATCCAAGGCATTGACTCACACGTGAGGCCGCACCTCACGCATGTAGGGTGCGCCCACACTTTACAATGTGTGACGCGCACCGAACCTCGTGGGCACCCCGAACCGCCCGCTTTTGGGGCTTTTGAGATGAGGTTCATGGAACTTGCAATTGAAATTGCAAGGGCGTCTATTTTGGGCAACAAGGAGGTTTCTTGGAGTCGCCACCCAATAAAACATTGGGAAAGGTTGTCTAGTCTCACTGTGTCTAAGACGGCGCATCTATGTCTATTTTGTGCAAGCCATTGATACTTTTGAGACCCCTTCCCAATAGAACATTGAGATGGTCCTCTAACCTCATGGAGCCTAAGACAATGCAAATTAGGTCTATTTTGGGCAACAAGAGATATTTTGGAGACCCCATTCTAATGAGACATTGAGATGGTCCTCTAACCTCATTGAGCCCAAGACCAAATATGGTTCGGGACTTCCCATTTATTCATACTTTGGTTAAATTACAATTGAGTTTTGAATTTAAGATTTTATCCCTTTTCTCATTCATTTTGATGCAATAATTAGAGCGCAGATCAATCACAGACATAAAAGCGATAAAAAGCAAGATTAAAATAAGGTAAAAAGAAATACAATAAATTACACCAAAACTAGGGGCTGAATACAACCCCCAATATAAAATAAATGTAAATCATACATAAAACGGGGTATTTATTAAGAGTGAGGACATTGGCCTCGCATGCATAGTTAAAGAAAATGATTTTCAAGTGGCAATTTATTTGGATAAAAACTAGGACATTAGTCCCATTTTAATAGAAAAAATCCAATTTATTTATAAAAATATTTTTGTGTGATTTTTAATTAAATGTGCATAAAATAAATGATTATATTAATAATTACATGATAAATAAATTAAAGATACAAATAAATAGAAAATAATAAATACAATACAAAGATAAATCCCCAAATCTCCTCCTTCGTTCGTTTGGGTGCTCAAACATGACAAAAATAAGTATTAAAGCAAAAAGACACAAATAAAATGATGTTAGTAATTAAATAAAAAAATCAATTAAATATATAAAATAATAAATAACAAATTAAAATAGATAAAATATGCATTATGGATGATAAATAAATTAACTAACATGATAAAACAAATTAGCATATTAACAAATGAACACAAATAAAAACATAAATTATGATGATGATGATGACGATAATAATAATAATAATAATAATAATAATAATAACAACAACAACAACAACAACAACAATGGTAATGAAAAATAATGATAAAATAACAATGATGATGATGATAATAATAATAATAATAATAATAATAATAATAATAATAATAATAATAATAATAATAATAATAATAATAATAATAATAATAATAATAATAATAATAATAATAAAGGAAGAACAAACGAATAAATAAGATAAAGTAAAAAAAATATTAAAAATGTTAAATCTATATATAAAATCACATAAAATAAATAAAAACACAATAAATATAAAGGTCTACATTATTACTAATTAAATATGAACAAAAATAAATAAAATAAAAATAAAATTAGGAGATCGGGTTTAGAATGATTTCCTTGTCGAAACCTTCTTTTTAAATAAAAAATTATTTTTCTTTGGTTTTTTTTTTTTTGGGGGGGGGGGGGGGGGGGTCTGTGGCCTGCCGGCAGCGTGCATAAGGCGCAGGGCCTCACCTCGCGTAGTGCGTGGCCCGCTAGGCCGCACCTCACGTGAGGGTATGGTCTCTTACGCGAGGCCGTATCTTACGCAGCGCGAGGCCGCACCTGGTGTGTGAGGCCACACCTCGTGTGTGAGGTGGTAAAGTGGGTAAGAATCTGTCATTTGCTCCCCAAGATTGGCCTCTTTCTATTCTGTCTTCCTCTCACGTTGCTCTTCAAACCTTCAGTCATTTGCTCTCTTTCCTTTTACCTTTAACCTACCATGGAGACCAAAGGGTAGATAATGATAGTTAGAATATTGTGTATAATTATCTAGAAAGGTATGTTGGAGTTGAGTTCATCTTCTTCATCTCCTTCAAATTCTGATTTTGATGGTTAAAATATGGGTATAGCCTCATGAATCTGTATGTGTTATATGTGCATGTGAGTTGAAGGGCCAAGTAGAGCTGGAAAGGGAAAAGAGAAAGTGATATAGAAGAGTAAAGGAAGAAGTGCTCTAAGAGGTTTGGGATATAAATGTGTGTTATGTGTTAATTTTGCTCAAGTGTGTGTGATGGTTGTTTAGCTTAAATGTGTTATTGATATTGAATATGTGATTTCTGGAATTGAGCATGATTATGAACTTTGATGGAAGTGTATTTGAATGTGTATTGATATGAGATGAGTAATGAACCATGGAATTAGCACAATATGTGAATCAGCTTTAACTATTGATTGTGTTAATCTGTCTTTGAAGCCTATATTGACCCCTGTGACTTGTTTATTGTGTAAGTTGAGTTTTACAACTCCAAAATGGGTGGGACCAATTGCATTAGAACCATAAGAGCCGTGGCTTTAAATGTCCTAGAAATATCTCTGTTGATTTGAGGATTCTAAGGTCTTCAAAATTGACCATAACCGTAAATGAAATTCTGTAGGAGGGCTTCTGGAACCAGTTGTGTTCCTTTGGCCATAACTCCTTTATTGTAAATCCAATTGACCTGAAAATTGTTCCATTTGCAATATAAGACATAGATGAAGAAATGTTAAGAAGATACCTTTGCCTAAAATTGAGTGTAAGACATCCGTTTCGGCTGTACAAAATTGTGGTGTGAACCCGTGTCGAAAGTTAGCTTCTGTTTTGCTTAATTTAGTATGTCACGGTCACAACCAATTCATTGTGACCCCTCCCTGTTATGTCTATTTAGGGTTTTTTTCTTCCCAAAATGCACCTGAACTTCACTACGAGTTCCTATAGCTTGTCCAATCCACGTTTATCATTATAAAATGAGTATCTTAAGCATGATGATCTATGCATGCTAATGTGTATAAATATGTATGAGCTTTAAGTGTTCTCAGGGTGATGAATTAAGCATGTGAATGGGTATAAATAAGGATGATAAACCATGAATACGAATTTGATAAATCATGAATGCGAATAGTCTTGAATATGAATGTGTACTTAGTGCAATCCTATCTATGATTGAGAACCTTATTGTTCGGGCATTATAACAATGATAAATGAAGTTTATAAGCATATAATTGAGATGATCATGCGAACATGTGACTATGTGAATTAGAAATGCATGATAGCCTAACTAAGCTTGATTGCATTATCATGCGAATTATGAACATGTGAGGAGAATCAAACTATGTGAATGAATTTTAGTATGCGATTGAATTATATGCGAATGAATAATGCCATGAGAATGAATGCATAGTGTATGAATAAACTAATAAGCCTGTAGTCGAGTCGTGGATAAATAAGCATGCTTATGAAGGGCTAGTGATTTGCGGCTGCTAGTGATTGGCACAGACGGGTGTCTAGTGATTGATACCGATGGGTATTCAGTGATATAGTGATCGAGACTTCTGTCTCCAGTGATATAGTGTTTGAGACTTCGGTCTCTAGTGTTATTGCTTAGTGTACCCGTATCCACTACTAAAACTTACAGGCTGATAATGATTAAAGATACTATCGAATATGACTATGTGATCAGTGTATTAACTATATTGTATTTAATATAAGTGTAATATCATGCCATGTCAGTGATCTAGTGATCTTATAGTGAGCCATCTATTGGCGTAGTGTAGTGATAATTGAGCATGGTATGATATCAGTGATTAACGATAATATTGTATGACAAGACTTCTTAAAGTGCAGAGGTGTCATTCGCAAATGACGATGAGCCGAGTCGCTGACAAGACTACAAAAAGCGCAAGAGGAGCACTGCACCAAGTCGCTGACAAGACTACTAAAAGTGCAGGGGTTGCTCTCCTGAGCGGCACCTAGTCTGCTACAGACTACCAAAAGTGCGAAAACTGATGATCTTCATTTAAATATTTCCTGCAAAGTCATGTGCACAGAAATATATACAAAAATTTAAGTGTATATGATATGAGATGTAAATGTTTGTATGCATGTATGATATGAGATGTAAATGTTTGTATGCGTATATGATATGATATGTAAATGTTTGCAAAAATAGATTGACCCTATCCCAGGTGGTTAAGGGTCTGTTGAGGATATAGCTTGGCTGCTGCATCGCGCCTCCCAGGATCTGAAAGAGTGACATCTTGGCTTTAGGGACTCTGACCCCAAAATATTTTCTGAGAGAGACATAAAGTGTGCATCTTTGCCCCCCAGCCAATGTCGTATGCCTAGGATCTTACTCATGTCCTAAATTATGCCTTATCTGACTGAAGGAAAAACATCCGAAGTAATGCCGCCTTATTGCTCCAGGCATCGGAAGTCATTGATTTAAAGGTAGTGCGTCCCTTGTGGATTTTCACACTAACTTTTCTTTGTGGGAAATGCGTCCACTTAGGGATTTTCACATGACCATTTGCCCCCAATCCAGCGGCTTTTATTTTTTCATTTTTTTGTATGTAGGGTAGACTACCTGTTTTCAGGTTTTCACCCTGCCCTTTGGCCTAACTTTTGCTTAGAGAGCCAGTTACGGTTTTCATCTCTAACGGCCTTTTTTTTTTCTTTTTCAAGATTTTTTTTTAAAGACTAAAATCCTTTTCGCTTTTTGAATAATGGTCGTATGGATTTTGTGCTGATGAATAGCTCGAAGCCGATGTTGGGGCAAGTCTGCTGAAGCATCAAGATGAAGATGGCAATGAGGGCCACTTATAGTAAATTGCACATATGCGAAGAAAAAATAATGCGCTACTTTTTATACTGGAACTTAAACCATTTTGAGTATGCAAGATAAAGTGCTTTGCTTACATTAAAATATTATTGCATAAATGCATATGTTCCAGTCTGATTTCATCACACATGATCATCATTTGGCATTAATCTCAAAAATACAAGACCCTATCTAATCTCGAGATGGATCCATCAAACTCCTGTTATCAACCAGTTCTCTCGGGTTTTCATGGTTGAAAATTTTTCTCTCTGCTCTTAATCTTTGCCCGAATACTCTTTTTCTAAAGTAAATTTTATATGCAACGTTAGGGACAAGATTTAACTCAAATGCATAAATGCACTTGTGGCTCCCCGCTTGAAGCTCAAGAAACACCATATGCCTCTTCCTACGTACCAAACCTTATTAGAAGGTCATCTCCGCTAATTAGATAAGACTGAACCAAGAATCAAAAGGTCTTACTTCGGTTGTGACGTTAGGCTTAGGTAGATGGCTATCAAAAGAGGATCAGGTTGCTAGAGAAGAAATGGCTGCTCAACTCAATTGCGTACTATAAAGGTATTCTTAAATTTGGGTTTGATAATACTTTAGCTCATTAAGCTCAGAATAACAATTAAGTTAAAGTGATTGCCACAGAAAGTCATCAAGAGATTACTATCTTGAGCTCTACTTTTATTCCTTTTTTCTTCATCTTTCTTTTTCACTTATCTTTTTCTTTTTTTTCTTTTTCCTATCTTTTTATCTTTTTTCTTTTTTTTCCTACTATCTTTTTCATCTTTTCTCGCGAGCTCATGTCTTTTGCACATGATTAAACCCTCTTCCCAAAGTGTAAACTCATCCTTATCAGGGCAATTTTTAATAACCCAAAAAATTATCAATGAAGTACATCCATCCCTTCTGGAGTGGCAATTCTTCTAAGGGGAGGAAAAAAATCATTTTAGGTGAGGGGATAGTTTTAACATGTGTAACAATAAAATCGGTACGCATTTAGCATACCAGCATAAAGGCTCAACGGGCTAGCAAGCAATTGCGAAATAAAGGTAGAAAACAGTCATTTAGAGAGCTATACAAAGAAGGACTGCCTAAATCATTTTCTAGGTTCTGTCTTATCCAGGGATCACTTTGACGGGTAATCAGAAAGGTTCTAGTACTCTTAGTGAGTTTTCATCCAATCCCCTAATTGCAACTAGTTT
This sequence comes from Excoecaria cochinchinensis, assembly GCA_947683425.1. Taxonomy (NCBI): domain Eukaryota; kingdom Viridiplantae; phylum Streptophyta; class Magnoliopsida; order Malpighiales; family Euphorbiaceae; genus Excoecaria; species Excoecaria cochinchinensis. The sequence goes on from CANTUQ010000055.1 coordinate 8,215,492, forward strand.
TTTTTCACTTTCTCTTTTTATTTTTAGCTCTCAGAATTTTCCTCACTTCAGGAGTTATATCAGATGCTACAGGATCTCGAGATTAAATGAAGGAGTATTCATTAAGTTAATATCAAATGTAAATGACTTGTAGTTGTGATCATGCATAATGAAATCATGAGAAAATAAACAAAAAGCCATTAATATAATTAATGTAAACAGTACTGCATACATCAAGACTGAAAAAAAGTTCAACTATGAAAAGCATATCTACTAGAAGGTTTGCTCCCCTATTTCTTGCAGCTCTCTGGATTAGTAATCTATTTGTTATCAATGAGATCCTGAATATGGTTCCTCAGAGTTCAACATTTATCAGTGTCATGCCCTGTATGCTAATGGTAAGCACAGTACAGATTTGATCGATGATCGGGATGTCCTTGACTTCTAGCGGGCTTAGCAGGCATTGGTTGTAGCTTACCTTCCTTCATTAACCTTTTAAGTACCCAAGATAATAACTTGCCTAGGTTGGAGAAATGCCTTTGGTATACTTTGGTAGCCGCTACATCTACGGTGTTTCCAGATCGATCCCCATTACCGGACCCTATTAACTTTCCTGCCCCCTGATTACCGTAATTTCTCCGGGCATAATTATCATTGTTAGCCTTTCTTGCCAGGTACTCTCCTTCGGCTTCTATGGCTATGTCTTTCAAGGACTCCAGTCCTTTATACCCTTCATTTTTTACCCATCTTTCAGATATGGGCTGGCATTCTTGATAAACAGCCTTATCTGGTCCGAAGTGTCCGGCTTCCTCTTCATCTCCATTACCCGGTTTCTCCACCGAGTTAGGTAATCATGAAATGACTCCCCTTACTTCTGCTGTAACAGTTCTAGATCTTTCAGGGTTACCTCCTTCCTCATGCTACAATCATACTGCATTAGAAACTCTTCTGTCAATAGATCCCAGTCCTTTTTAGTCCTTCTATCGAGTTCATGATACCAGTCCACTACTGGACCCGTCAGGCTCAAGCAGAAATATTCTATCTTCTGCCTTTTTATCAGCGTTGTACCCTTCATCACTAACAAGTACTACTTCACATGTGCTGCTGGGTCTGAGGTGCCATCAAACTTTGGCATGTCAGGCATCTTAAAATTCTGGGGAACTAGATCTTCGCCATCCAGCTCCTTGTCCTCAGGGTTCATGCCTCTTCCCACTGTCAGTAAGCGGGTCATCGCTTTGAACCTCTCCTCCATCTTTCTCCATATGGCCTCCTCTGGCTTGGGGGCTTTGCCTCTTATCATGATTGACTCCTCCTGCTCTTCCTCACCCAAATCACTCTCAAGTCTAGGAGCTTCTCTACGCTCTACATGTGCTGGCACTTTGGGCTCAACTATAGGTGGGTCAACTGCCGCAGGGAGATCCTCTCTAACAGGTCCTTATTCATCTTGGCCTCCAGCTGGAGCAAAAGGTTGTTGCCCAGCAAGTGGCGCTAAAGTAGTGGCAAGGTTGCCCATCATCGGCATCATTCTGGCCTCAAATTCTTCCATTCTCTTTCCCACCTCCTCGGTGATCATTGCACGGGCTGCACTAGATTCACCTGAAGGGTTAGCCATACCTGTCTCAGTTGATGATCCAGAAGACAATATCTCACTACCCTCTGAAAGAGAATCTGAACTCTGATCTGACACTAGTTCCAGTAATCCAAAGAGTGGAATCCTTTTTAGCCGACCGTCGGGACCTCTAAACCACCTGGACGAATCTATGATGGCTGCAGAATACACCTTATTAGGATGATGCATGATTAAAATGCAATGCATGGTCGTGCTGATGCAGCATAGGCAAACACATGCAAGCAGATAGATCCTTCCAACCTTATTGCCCCCACACACGAGGTAGCATAATCTCTTTTCTAGGTGGGCTTCATCCAAGGGTTAACAAGGAACCCATTGGACTCGTATGGTGCACGGTGGAAAACCGACAGCATAACATCTCTTATCTAATGTACACACATATGGGTGTTTGGCCATTATGTATTTAAACACCTCAATTAAATTAAGATGGGCCTACCGAGGCATGAAAGCCTTTGATGAAAGACCATTTAATCTAACTGATTTTGTTCAATAAATGATGGCCCACATAGCAAGCACGGTATTATGGTACATTTCACCTAGTGGGAGTATCTATTGCCATTACATGAGCTTTGGCCAAGCTAATGTTACTTTAGGGCTACCCAAGCATGGTCCCTGCCAACAGGTCTAGCTCATCACGAGCATAACAATCAATTGGGTCTCCATTTAATATACCATAAAGGTACGAGGCCTGGGCTAGTGATTATCCTTAACACTTCACTACATTGAGTGAAGGTAGGGTCGTGCTTTGGGAATGCACCGGGGTTAAAAGAGGGACCAAACTAGCAAAATCTTAGGCTCTAATGATATGTTATGCAATTTCAAACAGAGATGAAAAATTTTTAAATTAAATCTCAATTGTAAATTTTAGCCAAGGTACTTTTGAAGGGAAGTATCTATGTCCCCAATGGAGTTGCCACTGTGACGTGCGCCGAACCCCGAGTCGCCTCGAACTCTCGCCTTTAGGGCAATCGAGAGAGGTTCATAAAACTTGTAAGAAATTACAAGTACGTCCATTTTGGGCAACAAGGAGGTTTCTTGGAGTCGCCACCTAATAAAACATTGGGAAAGGTCGTCTAGCCTCAGTGAGCCTAAGACGGCGCTGTTACGTTCATTTTGGGCAAGCCAGAGGGGTCTTGGAGGCCCCATCCTAATAGAACATTAGGATGGCCCTCTCGCCTCGTGGAACCTAAGACTATGCAAGTTAAAGCCTTTTTACGGGACACAAGAGGTGTCTTGGAAGTCCCATTCTAATGGAACATTGAAATGGTCCTCTCGCCTCGTTGAGCCCAAAGACCAAAGATGGCTCGGGACTTCCCATTTATTCATACCTTGATTAAGTTTATAATTGAGTTTTGAATTTAGCATTTCATCCCATTTCTCATTCAATTTTAATGCAATTTAATTAAAACACACGCCAATCATATAAAGAAAGCGGTAGATAAAGTAAATAAAAGCGCATGAAAATAAATTACAACAAAACTAGGGGCGGAATACAACCCCCATTTGTAAATAAAATACAATTCATACATAAATCGAGCTATTTATTAAAGATGAGGACATTGGTCCTCACATGCATGTTTAAAGAAAATAATTTTAATATGACAATTTATTTAGGATGAAAACTAGGACATTGGTCCCATTTTTATTTAGAAAAAAATCAAATTAATTAATATAAATATTTTTGTGATTTTTTAATTAACGTGCAAAAAGAAATAATTTATTACAAATTTCATATAAAATGAATTAATCCAAAATAATGAAAAGCAATAAAAAAAATAAACAGCTCCCAAATGGATCTTCAAATCTTCATGGGCTCTCACTCGCTATTAAAAAAACTCACACATGAAAAAATAAGTATTGAAATAAAAAAAAAAAACAAATAAAAGCCATGTTAGCAAGAAAAATGAACTTAAAAATATACTATAAAAATAGACCAAATAAAAATGCATCATGTGTGACAAATCAATTAAAATTACATAATAAAATATGCAACTTAACTAATTAACAATTTAGCATGCATAAAAAAAATAACATAATAATAATAAAACTCAACATGCATAAACAAGCATAAAATAATAATTATAAGATTCAACATGCAAAAAACATAAGAAAATAAACATAAAATTCAGCATGTATAAAGACACAAAATAATAGCATTAACATCCAACATGCATAAAAACCAAAAGTAATAATAAAAATCAGCATGCATAAGAAATAATAATAATAATAATAAACATAATGAAATCAAATATTAGCAATAAACAAGGATAATAAAAATTATAATAATAAAACTAGCAATTGCAACTATAATAATAACAATAATAAACATAATGAAATCAAAGAATATGAAACAATCCAAATTAAGCATGCAAGAATAAAATAATATATGGCAAATCAATAAAACATGTTAAAATATGGCAAATAATACCAACAACAACAACAACAACAACAACAACAACAACAACAACAACAACAACAACAACAACAACAACAACAATAATAATAATAATAATAATAATAATAATAATAATAAAGTGAAGACAATAGACATAGAAAAATAATAACATGCATGATGACATGAACAATTAAATAACATAAAAATAAGAAGAAACTAATAGAACTAATAGAATATACATGATAAAAAGTCTAGAAGAATTTACAAAACCAAAAAAAGATCAAAAAGAATTTACATGTTAACTAATTAATTGGAAACAAAAAAAAAGAAATTAAAAAATTAGATTAAGAAATTGAGCCAAAAATGTTTACCCTTAAAATTTATCTTGAAGAAATGAAGGTAGATTATCCAATTTCTTGTCTTGATTTGTAAGAATAAAATTCGAAAATAATGTATTGAAAATAAATTTTTACTCAAGAACAAATAATTGATTTATGTGTCTCAAAGCAAAAATTGCTTGATTGAAAAGAAGAAAATTCCCAAGAACAAAAATTGTTCTTTTTTTTGTCTCAAGAATTCACTTGGAAAAATTTTTTAGAAAAGTTGAGAGAATTTGTTTGAGAGAAGAAAGAAGAACAAAAATATTTTTCTAAAGAAAATTCCCCTTAAATTTTTCCAAAATTCCCCTTTTATTTTTACCCCAAAAAACTAGATTTTAATTAAGAAATTAAATTGATTTAATTTCAATAAAACCAAAAAACTGAAGAAAATCAAAGGTTTGGAATTTTAAAAGTTTTACCATTGAATTCTACTAAAAAAAATTGAAGAAAAATGAATTTTTGGGGCCAAAATGGCCAAAAAATGGGAAAAAAAACGAAAATGGGCGAAGAGGGGGCATCAGGGGGCGAGCGACGCCCGACGGGCGTCGCCAGCACGCAGTCGCGTGCTGCGCTGTGCCCGGGATGCCTTGGGCGTCGCCCGTACGCGCGGGCGATGCTTAGCGCGTCGCTCTTGTAAATCGTGCCGCGCACGCTGGGCGCTGCGCGTCGCCCAGCGCGCTTCTCCTGCGCGCCGGGGCGCTGCAGCGCACGCCTAACGCTGCCGTGGCCCGACATTCGCGCGATTTTTTTATTTTTTTTTCAAATTTTCTATAAACACAAAAAATTAAAAACTCACTTTTTTTTTACCCCAAAATAATTTTTTAAAATAGTTTTAAAATAATTTTTTTTCATTCCTAACAAATCAAAACGACAAGGAAATTATCACTTCTAACTTTCATTTTTTTGCCTATAAATCGGCACACTTAATTTCATCATTGGGTAATTCTGATCAAGGCTACTCGGGACCCGGTGTCTACACATATGTTGCTGTATTGAGACAGATAGAGAGAGACAATGAAATAATGGTCAATAAATATCGGTTATATTGACAATGAAATGTCCTAATAGCTCGACTAACAACCTTTGTTAACATTATTATTAATGTTTCTCCAAAAACAAAAAATATATATTGATGTTAATTGTGGAGGTCTATTGTTAATTAGTAGGTGGTCCGAAGTTGAAAAAAAAAAAGGTGAAGTGGTCCAATAAAGAAAGCACTCGTCAGCGATCGAGCTAGACAAGTTCATGTATGATTTTTAAAATTTGTACTGTTATTTTTCTATATGTTGTTAGTTTTAGATTACTCTTAAATAACATTCGAATAATCTTTATTACAGGAACAGGTACAGGAGAGTCTTCAGAGTCAGCAGGCAGATGGTGAAAATGTCGATCATGCAAGAGTATATTACGACGCAGCTGGCGGTAGGGACCGCCGTGGACGGGTCTTCGGCTTGGGCTCTTATGCAAATACTTGTTATTTGCATGCCGCTTCATCCTCTACGGCAACAGCGAGTAGACTTGCGGTGACTACAAATGAGGTCATTGAGCTTTGCAGCACAGTCGACAATTTAATGAACTGCATTAATAGGTTAGAGGATTTCATTAGCCGAAATGTTCATGTACCCTCGGCTGATTGTCCACAATCACCTCCATCTTAGTTACTATTTTAAATTTATCAAGACTTTTGCTTGTAGTCTTACTAAATTACATATATATATTAATACATTACTATTTATACTTTTATTTAATTTACTTAATTTTTATTTAATACTTGTTTCATTATATAAATTTTGGCAATTATAGTTTTATTATTAAAAAAATATATATATGTATTAAAAATAGAATTCGAGACGGAAAATATAGTTAATAATTATAATTAAAAAATATTGTTAATAATATATAAAAAAAAGTATATTTAATTTAGAGACAGAAAAATTATTTCCGTACGAATTTTATGTCTCTAATTAGAGACGGAAAGGAAATTTCCATCTCTATTTAGAGACAAAAATTCCGTTTCTGTCTCTAAGGAAATTTTCGTCTCTAATAGAGACGAAAATTTCGTTTTCGTCGCTAATTTTAGAGACGGAAATCATTTCCGTCTCTATTTTTAGAGACGAAAAGATCATTTCCGTCTCTATTTTTAGAGACGAAAATAATTTTTTCGTCTCTAAAAATAGCGACGGAAAATTTCAGAGACCGCCAAAATAGAAACGGTATTTTTCTGTCTCTATTTTTAATTAAAGACGGAATTCCGTCTCTATTTTCCTGATTTCTTGTAATGAAGTCACTTCGGGTTATTTCTTTTTTATTTTAGATTTTTCGAGTCAATATTGTTTGAAGTCACTTTGAGGCGGGTTTGGGTTATATTTTGGGTCACAATTATGACAAAAAATCAAACTAAAATTGAAAATCAAACCATAAACTATTCAATATATTTTGTTCAATTTTTGTTTAATCGGTTCAGTTTTGACTTTTTGGTGCCCCAGGTCAACTTTAAATTTTTCGATCTTCTCACTTAAAATACATAATTGACATCATATTTAACTCATTATATTGGTCAATTTGACTTTTTCAGTGCCTTGGGTTAACTTTGACCACCGATCAAACTTAATTAAACATGTCACTATTCATTGTGATACCGTGACCTAGATTTTAATTTTAATAGTAGGCATTTTAAATGGACTTGTTTTCATCTCAAATTCAATCCTCAGTTTTGTTTCAAATAGCACTATTCATAGCTCAAAAACTATTATTCTTGTCCCTGGTGGCACTAATATTTACGATCTAGAATTTACTATTCATAAATTTTAAATTTTCAAGGCGTTACACTCTTTTTCAGGTTGAGACTAGTAGCGGTTTTGGCCAAAGAGGAGGAAAGAAAGAGAGAATAGAACTTTCTTATCTAACTCCCACTAAACTTTTACTTTTATACTTCAAATTGGAAGTATAATTCTAATGGGATTAGAACTCTAAAATAGCTAGAGAATTGAATTAGAATTAAATTTTAATTAATTAATTAATTTGGCTTCATTAAATCCAGTCCATAACTATTTTGAATGGGCCATGTGTAGAGGCCCTTTTACTGGACTTTTCTATGCAGACTTGAATTTAGTTGCCCAAATGAATTTTAAATTCAATCAAATTAAATATATCAAGTCCATAGCACTTATAGATCATATTTAATTTGACTTAACCCAAAAATTAGGCCATTAAAAGCTTTTATTAGACTTCTGCGCAGAAGACACTTCTAATGGGCCTCTGTATAGATGATTATTATTCTGGGCTTGAAATTAATTCTCTAAGTGATCCATAAATATTAGTTCATTCCTATAAAACTTATGGTCCAATAATATTTTATTACATATCAAAATGGACTAGTCTAGTCCATTATTACAGACCATGCGTAGAAAGCTCTGTAGACTTTTTCTGCGAAGGTTTTTGCATATAAACAATTAATTAAACTCCTTTAATTAATTATTTTCCTCTTCATTTTCTCATTCTATAATAATATCAAATATTATAACATCTATCATTTTACCATAACGCCCCTTTCTTTAGAGGCGTGTGACCTATTGGATTTTTTAATCCACTTGGCAGTATAGACATAATTGTAATTATAGATAATTGCATGATTCAAACTCTTTAAATCATTATATTGATTCTCTAATTAATATTTATACTTTTATTCATGTATAAATCAAGAGAGGTTTATATGCCGTATATAATAATACCCTAGTAGTTCATGTTCAAGTGGTTTTGACTGAAGCTGTAATGCCTCAAAATATACCTTAGTGATAATATGCCATGTTTGAGGTAAATTACAATATGAATTATAAGAGTTAAGTACACTAAAGTATACGTAAAGGAATTAATTTAAAAGATAAGGGGCATTTTGGTAATTATTATTAAATAAGTCATATATGCACAAGTGAACTTAGAATATGTGTCACACCCCATAAGTGGCCTAATTGGATTTAACAATTTTAATTGGACAATTAAGGACAATTGAATAATTTATAAGTGAAAGAGGATTATATTGTAAGGAAATAAAAGATTTAAATGGCAGATTTTAGTTTGGTGAGAAAAAGGTAATTGTTAAGGACTTATTAGTAATATTGTTTGGATCAAATTGTAAAAGAGGATTAAGTGGGTTTGTGAACCGTGCATGTGTGCCATGTGGAAGCAGAGTGTGTGCACGTGGTGAGGGAAAAGAGAAGATTGAGAAAAATTTAGCTGGCTGGGAAACAAAGACTGAAAGTTTTCTCTCTTCTTGTTTTCTCTCTCACGTAAACCACATTCTGTTCTTTTTCTCCATTTGCTGTTCTTTCCTACTTGCATGTGAGTTCATCTGTTAAGAGTTAGGGTTTTGAGCATTGAAGGAATTACAGGGTAAGTAGCTACTGGTTTTATATTTGGGTTCTCGTTCTTCATCTTCTTCAGGGATTATTCTGAGTTTTATATAGTGGTTTTCTTGGGATTAACTGGGTATCGTTTTGTCTGTATGCAAGCATCTGAAGTTAAGAGGATAGAGAAGGGAAAAGATAAAGTGGTGGACTGAGAGTGCAGTGGACATTTTGGGACTTCATTTCAGGTTTGGGAGAGTCTGTTATTTCTCATTTTGGATCCTAGTTGCTGTTTGATGTTAATTTTAGCTATGTGTGTGTTCAATTATATTAATGTATAAGAAATGTATTGTGTATACATGATTTAGTTAGAGAAAGAGTGATTATGAGTGTGCAAATGAGATGTTTATACATGTATATGAATGTGAAACTCTGGTTTGTGTCTCTCTCTGTTTATTTACTGTGATTATTTGATAATGTGAATACTCTGGTCGAGTATATGCATGAGAGTCAGTTTTGTATAGTGGCCTAATGCAGATGTCTTGTGTTTTGTAGTGTTTGTATGGAGTCTGATCCAAGTGAGTATATGGGCGACAAAATGGACAGTGTCTATATGGGTCGTAGAGATAGTCCGATCAGAGGAGGTGATCCAGTGAGACAGGATAGGCCTGCACAGGAACATGCACAAGCTGTGGGTGCAAATAGAGGATTTGGTTTTGATCCAGCATTAGTGCAAGGGTTACTGCAAGTGGTTGATAGGTTGACTGCTCCTAAGGCTCCAATTGAATTGTTAAGAAAAAGAGGAGCAGAGGACTTTCATGGGACTGCCTTAGATGAATCAGATGTGGCTGAGTTTTGGCTCAAGAGAGTAGGTAGGATTTTGCAAGAGATTAGATGTCCCGCGGATCAGAGAGCTTCATGTGCAGTTTCGTTGCTTCAGGGATCAGCATATGATTGGTGGGAACTTGTGATGAGGAATCCTCAGCGGCCAGCTGAGTTGACATGGGAATATTTCAAGCAAGAGTTTGAGCAAAAGTATGTGACCAAGGCATACCAAGAAGCGAAATGGAGAGAGTTCATCAGTTTGAAGCAACGGGGGATGACTGTTAGTGAGTATGACAAGGAGTTCAATCGGCTGAGTAAGTATGTGCCCGAGCAGTTGTTGACTAGTGAGTTCAGATGTAGACATTTTCTTGAGGGACTTCGGGAGGTGTTTAGAGGTCCTTTGTCTGCGATGATTGTATTGCAACCAGTGGGGTATTATCAGCTTGTGGCTGCAGCGATAAAGTTAGAAGAATCTGAAGTGATCAAGCAAAGAATGGTTAGCAAGAGGAGAGCACCGGATGGGGGAGTTGTGAGTAATAAGAAGTCTAAGGGTGCTCCAGTTGAGCAAGAGTCTAGAGAGATTGTGCAAGTACCTTCACAGGTAGGGTGTGTAGCCCCACATGGTGGTAAAGGAAACCGAGCACCAGAGTGTGAGCATTGTCATAGGTACCATTGGGGTACGTGTCGTAAGATTACTGGCGCCTGTTTTAAGTGCGGAAGTATGGAGCATCGGTTTGCAAGTTGCCCTAATCGACAAGAGGACCAGATTCAGCAAGAGAGCAGAAGATCCAATGTTATCCAAAGCAATCGTGAAGGAAGTAGACATCCGAGAGCACCATCTGAGACGGTGCAACGACCTGGTGCTACGGAAGATCATAATAGGCATCGGGCGTATGCTATGACTGCTGAAAATGTGACTGTTGCTGCAGGACCTTCGGGTAAGTGTTTATATGTTAAGTTTTGTTTCGTTCTGGTTTTGGTATTTGAGATGCATATGATAAGCGAGGAAATTTCGAGGACGAAATTTTCTTAAGGGGGAGAGAGTTGTCACACCCCATAAGTGGCCTAATTGGATTTAACAATTTTAATTGGACAATTAAGGACAATTGAGTAATTTATAAGTGAAAGAGGATTATATTGTAAGGAAATAAAAGATTTAAATGGCAGATTTTAGTTTGGTGAGAAAAAGGTAATTGTCAAGGACTTATTAGTAATATTGTTTGGATCAAATTGTAAAAGAGGATTAAGTGGGTTTGTGAACCGTGCATGTGTGCCATGTGGAAGCAGAGTGTGTGCACGTGGTGAGGGAAAAGAGAAGATTGAGAAAAATTTAGCTGGCTGGGAAACAAAGACTGAAAGTTTTCTCTCTTCTTGTTTTCTCTCTCACGTAAACCACATTCTGTTCTTTTTCTCCATTTGCTGTTCTTTCCTACTTGCATGTGAGTTCATCTGTTAAGAGTTAGGGTTTTGAGCATTGAAGGAATTACAGGGTAAGTAGCTACTGGTTTTATATTTGGGTTCTCGTTCTTCATCTTCTTCAGGGATTATTCTGAGTTTTATATAGTGGTTTTCTTGGGATTAACTGGGTATCGTTTTGTCTGTATGCAAGCATCTGAAGTTAAGAGGATAGAGAAGGGAAAAGATAAAGTGGTGGACTGAGAGTGCAGTGGACATTTTGGGACTTCATTTCAGGTTTGGGAGCGTCTGTTATTTCTCATTTTGGATCCTAGTTGCTGTTTGATGTTAATTTTAGCTATGTGTGTGTTCAATTATATTAATGTATAAGAAATGTATTGTGTATACATGATTTAGTTAGAGAAAGAGTGATTATGAGTGTGCAAATGAGATGTTTATACATGTATATGAATGTGAAACTCTGGTTTGTGTCTCTCTCTGTTTATTTACTGTGATTATTTGATAATGTGAATACTGTGAGTGAAATTGCTGTAATTGTGCCCAGAAGACTTAAAGGTACGTGTCAGCATGATTTTAGCATGAAAATTTGATTTAGACAAATTGGGATTTGAGGTTTGAGTTACACTCTGTTTTTACGATTTCTTTCTGGTTTTTACGTTTTCTGGAATTCTGAGAAGTTGGGAGAAGGAGAAGCAATCTGTGAGAGGAAGATCACGTGACGTGATGGGGCATCACGCCGTGACCTCCCTCCTTTGGGAAGTCACGTGGCGTGATGAAGCATCACGCCGTGACCTTCCTCCCTTTGGGAAGTCACGACGTGATGGAGCATCACGCCTCGCGACCTCGCCTGTTTCCCTGCGTGTCCTCGTGATTCTTTTCCCCTCTCCTCTCAGGCGTCACGAGACGTGACTGATGGTCACGCCGTGACTGCCTGCTCCTCTGCGTGGCGCTTGCGAGAAACCAGCGTCACGAGACACCACTGCCTGGGTGTCTCGTGACCGGCCTCTACCTGCTGCCCTGTTTTCCTAAAATGAAGTTTTAACTTCTGTTTTCAAGAGTTTTTGCACTACATGATAAATGTTTGGGTTTAAAATCTGAATTGTAATTAATAATTGCTTAATATTGAGTTGTATACTTGATTAAATAATTAATGTACATAATTTACTAGTTTATATTTTACATGAACATAAATTATCTTGAATGTAAACTATTTGTACTTCTGCCTCCAATAATTGATACTGGATGTATTTAAATGTTTCTGAATTTGATCTAGACACATGTATACGTGAAATATGTATTTGCATTTAGTTATATTTAATAATTATAGTTACATGTTTTAAATGTGATCAGTATACCTGTATACATGGACTATAAATCAGTATTATTTTCAATACTCATATTGATATTGGTGCTTGAATTGTTGAGTTGAGTTTTAAGCCTGAATAGTCATAGTAGTGGATAAGTAAGCGCTTACTTAGGTCAGTGTGTGTGTGCAGCTGCTATATGATAAAACGCTATACGTGGGTCCGTTTGGATCGTTGTTTCGATCCTGTATGGGTCTATATGGATTTAATGCGAGACTCCGGTCTCTATATGAAAAGTACATGTTTGAGACTCATGTCTCTATATGCTTGGGGTACTGTGTTCTATCAGTATCCATTTGACCGTATCCACTTCTAGAAAATATTTTAGACTAATCAGGCTACATGTTTAAATGTGTCGCATATGTTGAGATGCATTGTTGACATGATTACAAGTATATGATGCACATGAATTCTTGTATAGCTTTATATATCGCATCTTGAATCTGTATACTTAGAATGATGAGATTTATGAATTGAATACTTAATTGCTTGTATTGTATTGTATAAATATTGTATATGCATGTTGTTCGTTTGTTTTGTTCCTCCCCACTAAGCGTTATCGCTTAGCACGGGCTCTTTTCCCGTGCAGGTGGCGAGTTCGGATTGGGTCAGATATCTGCAGGTCGGCCACTAGAAGTCTTTTTGGATGAAGTTTTTTGAGTCTTCCGCTGTAATTTTTGTATATGTCTTGTGAATAGCAAAGTAAATCTTTTGTTAAGGAACAAATATTATTTTTGTATATGTATTTGCTTACGAGCCTCTTTTTGTATAAACTATATTGATATTTGTTATATGTAAAAAGGATTTACTATTAAATGATTAAAAGTTTCTTTACATCTCATTGGTTTTTGTTTATACATGTGTATATGGATTCGTTTATATGTGTTTGCTCGCGTGGCACTCCGGTATCCTTCCAACGGGGATGTCGGGGTGTTACAGCTTGGTATCAGAGCCCAGGTTTGGTGGTTCTGGGTTATGTTGTGATTGTTTGAGTGTAAAGTCGAGTATATGCATGAGAGTCGGTTTTGTATAGTGGCCTAATGCAGATGTCTTGTGTTTTGTAGTGTTTGTATGGAGTCTGATCCAAGTGAGTATATGGGCGACACAATGGACAGTGTCTATATGGGTCGTAGAGATAGTCCGATCAGAGGAGGTGATCCAGTGAGACAGGATAGGCCTGCACAGGAACCTGCACCAGCTGTGGGTGCAAATAGAGGAGTTGGTTTTGATCCAGCATTAGTGCAAGGGTTACTGCAAGTGGTTGATAGGTTGACTGCTCCTAAGGCTCCAATTGAATTGTTAAGAAAAAGAGGAGCAGAGGACTTTCATGGGACTGCCTTAGATGAATCAGATGTGGCTGAGTTTTGGCTCAAGAGAGTAGGTAGGATTTTGCAAGAGATTAGATGTCCCGCGGATCAGAGAGCTTCATGTGCAGTTTCGTTGCTTCAGGGATCAGCATATGATTGGTGGGAACTTGTGATGAGGAATCCTCAGCGGCCAGCTGAGTTGACATGGGAATATTTCAAGCAAGAGTTTGAGCAAAAGTATGTGACCAAGGCATACCAAGAAGCGAAATGGAGAGAGTTCATCAGTTTGAAGCAACGGGGGATGACTGTTAGTGAGTATGACAAGGAGTTCAATCGGCTGAGTAAGTATGTGCCCGAGCAGTTGTTGACTAGTGAGTTCAGATGTAGACATTTTCTTGAGGGACTTCGGGAGGTGTTTAGAGGTCCTTTGTCTGCGATGATTGTATTGCAACCAGTGGGGTATTATCAGCTTGTGGCTGCAGCGATGAAGTTAGAAGAATCTGAAGTGATCAAGCAAAGAATGGTTAGCAAGAGGAGAGCACCGGATGGGGGAGTTGTGAGTAATAAGAAGTCTAAGGGTGCTCCAGTTGAGCAAGAGTCTAGAGAGATTGTGCAAGTACCTTCACAGGTAGGGAGTGTAGCCCCACATGGTGGTAAAGGAAACCGAGCACCAGAGTGTGAGCATTGTCATAGGTACCATTGGGGTACGTGTCGTAAGATTACTGGCGCCTGTTTTAAGTGCGGAAGTATGGAGCATCGGTTTGCAAGTTGCCCTAATCGACAAGAGGACCAGATTCAGCAAGAGAGCAGAAGATCCAATGTCATCCAAAGCAATCGTGAAGGAAGTAGACATCCGAGAGCACCATCTGAGACGGTGCAACGACCTGGTGCTACGGAAGATCATAATAGGCATCGGGCATATGCTATGACTGCTGAAAATGTGACTGTTGCTGCAGGACCTTCGGGTAAGTGTTTATATGTTAAGTTTTGTTTCGTTCTGGTTTTGGTATTTGAGATGCATATGATAAGCGAGGAAATTTCGAGGACGAAATTTTCTTAAGGGGGAGAGAGTTGTCACACCCCATAAGTGGCCTAATTGGATTTAACAATTTTAATTGGACAATTAAGGACAATTGAGTAATTTATAAGTGAAAGAGGATTATATTGTAAGGAAATAAAAGATTTAAATGGCAGATTTTAGTTTGGTGAGAAAAAGGTAATTGTCAAGGACTTATTAGTAATATTGTTTGGATCAAATTGTAAAAGAGGATTAAGTGGGTTTGTGAACCGTGCATGTGTGCCATGTGGAAGCAGAGTGTGTGCACGTGGTGAGGGAAAAGAGAAGATTGAGAAAAATTTAGCTGGCTGGGAAACAAAGACTGAAAGTTTTCTCTCTTCTTGTTTTCTCTCTCACGTAAACCACATTCTGTTCTTTTTCTCCATTTGCTGTTCTTTCCTACTTGCATGTGAGTTCATTTGTTAAGAGTTAGGGTTTTGAGCATTGAAGGAATTACAGGGTAAGTAGCTACTGGTTTTATATTTGGGTTCTCGTTCTTCATCTTCTTCAGGGATTATTCTGAGTTTTATATAGTGGTTTTCTTGGGATTAACTGGGTATCGTTTTGTCTGTATGCAAGCATCTGAAGTTAAGAGGATAGAGAAGGGAAAAGATAAAGTGGTGGACTGAGAGTGCAGTGGACATTTTGGGACTTCATTTCAGGTTTGGGAGCGTCTGTTATTTCTCATTTTGGATCCTAGTTGCTGTTTGATGTTAATTTTAGCTATGTGTGTGTTCAATTATATTAATGTATAAGAAATGTATTGTGTATACATGATTTAGTTAGAGAAAGAGTGATTATGAGTGTGCAAATGAGATGTTTATACATGTATATGAATGTGAAACTCTGGTTTGTGTCTCTCTCTGTTTATTTACTGTGATTATTTGATAATGTGAATACTGTGAGTGAAATTGCTGTAATTATGCCCAGAAGACTTAAAGGTACGTGTCAGCATGATTTTAGCATGAAAATTTGATTTAGACAAATTGGGATTTGAGGTTTGAGTTACACTCTGTTTTTACGATTTCTTTCTGGTTTTACGTTTTCTGGAATTCTGAGAAGTTGGGAGAAGGAGAAGCAATCTGTGTGAGGAAGATCACGTGACGTGATGGGGCATCACGCCGTGACCTCCCTCCTTTGGGAAGTCACGTGGCGTGATGAAGCATCACGCCGTGACCTTCCTCCCTTTGGGAAGTCACGACGTGATGGAGCATCACGCCTCGCGACCTCGCCTGTTTCCCTGCGTGTCCTCGTGATTCTTTTCCCCTCTCCTCTCAGGCGTCACGAGACATGACTGATGGTCACGCCGTGACTGCCTGCTCCTCTGCGTGGCGCTTGCGAGAAACCAGCGTCACGAGACACCACTGCCTGGGTGTCTCGTGACCGGCCTCTACCTGCTGCCCTGTTTTCCTAAAATGAAGTTTTAACTTCTGTTTTCAAGAGTTTTTGCACTACATGATAAATGTTTGGGTTTAAAATCTGAATTGTAATTAATAATTGCTTAATATTGAGTTGTATACTTGATTAAATAATTAATGTACATAATTTACTAGTTTATATTTTACATGAACATAAATTGTCTTGAATGTAAACTATTTGTACTTCTGCCTCTAATAATTGATACTGGATGTATTTAAATGTTTCTGAATTTGATCTAGACACATGTATACGTGAAATATGTATTTGCATTTAGTTATATTTAATAATTATAGTTACATGTTTTAAATGTGATCAGTATACCTGTATACATGGACTATAAATCAGTATTATTTTCAATACTCATATTGATATTGGTGCTTGAATTGTTGAGTTGAGTTTTAAGCCTGAATAGTCATAGTAGTGGATAAGTAAGCGCTTACTTAGGTCAGTGTGTGTGTGCAGCTGCTATATGATAAAACGCTATACGTGGGTCCGTTTGGATCCTTGTTTCGATCCTGTATGGGTCTATATGGATTTAATGCGAGACTCCGGTCTCTATATGAAAAGTACATGTTTGAGACTCATGTCTCTATATGCTTGGGGTACTGTGTTCTATCAGTATCCATTTGACCGTATCCACTTCTAGAAAATATTTTAGACTAATCAGGCTACATGTTTAAATGTGTCGCATATGTTGAGATGCATTGTTGACATGATTACAAGTATATGATGCACATGAATTCTTGTATAGCTTTATATATCGCATCTTGAATCTGTATACTTAGAATGATGAGATTTATGAATTGAATACTTAATTGCTTGTATTGTATTGTATAAATATTGTATATGCATGTTGTTCGTTTGTTTTGTTCCTCCCCACTAAGCGTTATCGCTTAGCACGGGCTCTTTTCCCGTGCAGGTGGCGAGTTCGGATTGGGTCAGATATCTGCAGGTCGGCCACTAGAAGTCTTTTTGGATGAAGTTTTTTGAGTCTTCCGCTGTAATTTTTGTATATGGCTTGTGAATAGCAAAGTAAATCTTTTGTAAAGGAACAAATATTATATTTGTATATGTATTTGCTTACGAGCCTCTTTTTGTATAAACTATATTGATATTTGTTATATGTAAAAAGGATTTACTATTAAATGATTAAAAGTTTCTTTACATCTCATTGGTTTTTGTTTATACATGTGTATATGGATTCGTTTATATGTGTTTGCTCGCGTGGCACTCTGGTATCCTTCCAACGGGGATGTCGGGGTGTTACAATATGGGTAAATATGAAAATAGAGTTAAATTATATGAAAATAAGGGACTAAAAGAAGTTTACAAATTGTAAATACAAGAAAAATTAAAGGTGGAGTTAAAGAGAAAGTGACATGTGGACTTCTAGAATGGCATGCACGTTTCCATGCCTATAAAAGGCTTAATGACCAACCCAAAGAGAGGAACTAAATACAAATTTCCCCATTTCACTTTCCTCTCTATTTTCACAATTACATGCTTAAGGGATTTCTAAGGGAGAAGCTTTGCTTTTGGTGCAATTTGATCAAAAAAGGAGTACGAAATTAGTCTCTCTTCTTCTCCTTCTTAATGTATATCCATTAAGAGCTGGAATTTTGAATTGAAATTAATATGAGTTCATGGTGAATTTTAGTGGGAAATTCCAATAAGGGCAAGGGAAAAGAGGAAAATTAGGGCTTAAAGAGAAAGTTGGCTATTTTAAGGTATGAGAGCATCTTGATTTTATTTCTTGTGTCTATTTTGAAATTAATATGATTTACATTTCATAATTGGTGAGAAATTGATGCTCAATTATTGATTTGAGGTTGTTATGCCGGAAATGGTTGAATGTGTTTTAAGGAAAAATTTAGATGAAATTTTGTTATAGGATCACTTGGACCAGTTTTCTTATAATGGCAATATCTCGGCCTACAGATATCTAAATTGGGTGATTCTAATTGGAGATAAAACATAAGACATGGACCTATAACTTTCATGAGAAACTATGATTTAATTCCACCTCTAAGATCACTGAAATTAGACTTGAACATGAGGACCTATTGTTACCCCTATTTTTGAAGCAGTGTGGATTATTAATGTATATCTCATAATTTATAAGTCTAAATGGCATAATTTTTGAGCTATAGGAAACTTAATACCTACAATAACAATTGTTAAAAAGAGACCAAAACCTAAAAAATCTATTTGCTATAAGATAAATTGTAAGGTAATTGGACTTAGAATCGTGCTTGCTATGTAAATGGTTCTGGAATGGAAACTCTAGAATTAGACATGCTATATTTTGATCTGACTAAACTTAGAAGTCCAATTAAACTAGTTCTTTATCTCAAGCCTGGTTGGATTTACTTGCTTAAACTTTATGAACCAATGGTTTTAATTCCGATCGGACATAGCTTAAATTTGATTTGACTTAGATTCACTTTCTATTAATCAAAGAGTTGACAAGTTTAGTATTGAGAAGTCAAGTCTGATCGGACTTGACTCTTAAGGTCGATCGGACTTAGCATTTAAATGTGAAATATAATGAGAATAATGATATGAACTTAGCTTATATATGATGGAAATTGTGTACAGGATTATTATTTATCCACTGATATCACTCAAAATCACATGGCATGAATACTCTATTAATGTGATAATTATATGACAGTAAATCAACATATATAGACATATTATGAATGTATATAATATAAAAAGATGATAATAAAGAGAGATAATAGTAGAAGATGAATATTATGATGACCTAGATAAGATCATAGAAAAGCTATACATATACTTGACTTAAAAGAGCATGTTTGGACATATGATTGGGCCCATATTATTGGGCATAAATTCATGGCTTCTTAAAGGTACGGTTTTTTTATTCTAATATGTCATAAAGCTTATATAATTGTGTTTAAGTTTATAACTTAAACACTATTTTAATAGTTCGAGTTACCTATAATTTGATATGACTAAATGATAATTATGTGTGGAAGTTTTAACATGGAAGAGCATATATGACTTAAGAATATACTTGTTATAATTTGTTAGCTACTTGTATGATAATATGGAATGAATATGTCTTGAGCTGAAAATGCATTTGAATGATATATAAAATAAATGCATACATGATTGAATTGAGAAGAATTTAAGAAGAGTGGGTGCATACATAAATGAGTCTTGATGAATCGTGATGAATATATATATATACACGCATGTAAATGCTTATTGATGTGATTGGCATGGTAATGATTGGATCGAAAGCATGTACCCATTTGACTTATAACTTTAGGCACATAATGTGCTCATATGCAAGTATATGTCCTGAATATATGAGCTCGTGTGAATATATATTGGAATAATAAAGATTGTAAGAAAGATAAAATGATGAGAAAGAGACAAGTACAGTTGTCTGCATCTTTGTCATGGTTATGGATAGATAGGCATGTCTATAGGGTTACTGTGCAGCTGCTATCGTCCTACACCTATCGTGTCCTTTTTAAGAATAAAATGTCTCCTTATATCTTTTACCTTCGAGTACTACAAATTACCTTACCATATGCCTTCGGGTATTTATATTTTGTACCTTCGGGTGCATCCGTTTTACTCCAGCTTATCCACGTCCACAGAAAAATGCAGGCTTATCACAATTAAAAGGAAATAACATAATAAATATGAGATATGACATGAAACAGATGAAAGGTTTTATATGATTATAGTGTATGAATATCTAGATACATGTAAATACATGACATATGAAATGCTACATGAAATCTATGCTCTCATGGTATGTTGGCATATTTTAAACTTATGTTTTGAAATATATTTTATGATAAAGTTAATCAAATACAACTTTGGAATATGAATCCTAAATGGTACTTTTGAATGGAATGATAAAGATGTCAAGGCATACAGATATATGATTTTGTGCGAATGTATTGGCACATGTAAATTGGTTATGTGAATGTAGAATAATTTGTGTATGATCATGAACACGTGAACTTAATGGAACATGTGGATTAAATGTAACTAGTAATTGTGAAGTAAGTGGAAATAAATTCCTTAGACTGCATGATAGATTTTACAAGGTGACGTATGAATGGTATATGGAGTAGACATGTGCATTTTTTGTGTAGGCATTTATATGGTATTAGTACATGTATATTGTCTTGATTACTGCAACTCCTGCATAAATATGTGTAAACTTATATTTATCAAAGATCAAAGACCACAAGAAATGTGAAATATGTAAGAACACAAAATGTACCTGTAGACACCGGGTCCAGAGGTAGCCCAGATCAGAGTTACCCGATAAAGATATTGGTATCTATTCCACAATTAAAGGAGTGAGATTGTCGGCCGTCGCCCTTGAAATTCACAAATTTTAGGGATATTGGTGACAAAAACCCCTTTTTCGTTGAAAGGAGCTATTTTCGTTTAAGAAAATAGTTTTTTTAGGTTAATCGATGTCCGTTTTTCCTGCAAACGAGGGAAGCCTGTCCCTCGCGTGAGCGGCTCGCCACTCAAAGAACCAGGTTGCCCTTTCGACCAACACCCATCGGTGGACCGAGGCACGCCCGTCAGTCGGTGCCTAGCGGCGTTTTGGTGGGAAATTGCGATTTTCTTAACGTTTATCATTAGGATAAATATCAAAGATTTCATTTTATCTTCTAAAAGATAACTTGAATTCAAAAAGATCTCGCTTTATCTTCTAAAAGATTTGATTTTATTTTCTAAAATCTAATTTGAATTCAAAAAGATTTGATTCTATCTCCAAATCTAATTTGAAGTCAAAAAGATTTGATTTTATTTTCTAAAATCTAATTTGAATTCAAAAAGATTTAATATCTACCTTTAAAGATAATTTGAATTTTAAAAAGATTTGAATATTTTATCTTTATCTTCAGTTAGCTTATAAATAGCAGGCTGGAGATCGAGATGAGAGGTTGGAAAAATTTCCTAAGAAGTTATGCGTTCGAGATTTTTTAGATTGGAAATTTTTCGGGTTAAAGAATTTGATAAGGTTTTCTTTTCGTATCGTGTTTTTTCCTTTCAAAGCTTTTCAAAAAAAAACTAAGAAGAACTCGAGAACGAAAAATCAATTTTCTCCACTCGATTTATCTTTCTAAAAATTTGAAACTATTGTAAAAGTGAAATCAAGAAAGAGAAATAAATTCTTTTCTCCTAATTCACCTTCTCAAAATTCCAAATTGTTTGAAAAGAACGATTTTTGTAGGGGAATTTGTTTTTGATAGTTTTCTTCGGTCAACATCCTTGTAGAATTCAAGGGGAACTCCACACAACTTCACCTTCAAAGAATTAATATTCCGAGGGTAAACATTCTGAACCAAACATGAATTAATTTTTTTTAATTAATTTGTTTTATCGCTTTATTCAATTTGTTGATAATGTATTGCATGAAAAACGGCTTAAAGATGTGAAAATCTTGGATTTAATTTGATTTTTCCCATTTTTTGAGGTCTGGAGATGACCGACGGGCTGAAAGCCTCACCAACGGCCATCACTCAAGTGAGCAATGGGCCTTCGCGAGGAGTTCCTTCCTCCCGTTGGTCACCCCAGGAACGGCCGTCGCTCGGCCGGTTGGCCGTCCCTGGGCCTCTTTCTTTCCCCTTTTGATTATTTTCATTCCTTTCTTTTATTCTTTAGTTTCTATTCATTTTATGCAACTCATTTCCATATTTTTCTATTATTTCAATTATTCATTTTTCCTCTGATAGATTTATTTTACTAAGGTGTTATTTGTGTTTTTTTGTGAGTTTCTTTATTTTATTGAATATCAGATGCCCAAAATAGGAACTAATTAGGATGACTCGGGGACATCGATTCAGTTCATTTCTTCTACCCTATTTCTCTCATTTATTTTTCTTAATTATTATTATTTATCATAAGAGTCATTTACGTATTTGTTAATATAAAAATGGCAAAAGAATTTCTACGAACGAATATAGTTTCCCTTAATAAAATAGGTTCAATGTCCTAGTTTTCCTATGCAAATAAGATTGTCACCTTTAATATTGTTCTTTTAAGTATGCATGCGAGGATCAATGTTCTCATCTCAAATTGTTTATCACATTTTATATATGGTTTTTGTTTCTGTTCATTTACATTGGGGTTGTATTCTGCCCTTAGTTTTATTCTAAATTAATATACCTTTATCTACTTTGATCTGAATTTATCTTATTTACCACTTTCATTACATGCTTGGACTATGCTTTAATAACTGCATTAAACTGTATGAGAAAAGGAATAAAATCTTAATTTCAAGACTCAATTATAACTTCAATCGAGGTATGAATAAGAGTGAAGTCCCGAACTCTCTCCAGTCTTAGGCTTCACGAGGTTAGATGAACCTTTCCAATATTCTATTGGGAAGGGAATTTGAAAGTATCTCCTGTTGCCCAAAATAGACTAATATGCATCGTCTTAGGCTTCATGAAATTAGATGAACCATTTCCAATGTTTTATTAGAACGAAAATTCCAAAATATCTCTCATTGCCCAAAATAGACTCATACGCTTTGTCGTAGGCTCAGTGAGGCTAAATGAACTTTTCCAATGTTTTATTGGGTGACGACTTCAAAACACCTCTTATTGTCCAAAATAGATGCCCTTGTAATCCTTATGAGTTCTATGAACCTCTCTCGGCCTCCCTAAAAGCAGGTTTTTGAGGCCCTCGGGGTTCAGCGCGTGTCATAGTGGCGACTCCACTGGGGAATATTCAGTAGAGACTTCACTTCAAAAGTACCTTGGTTAAACATATAATTGAGTTTTAAATTAAAATTTCATTCCCTTTCAAAGCTGCATAGCATTTTATTAGAGCCTTAGATCTATGCTAGTTTGGTCCCTCTCTTAACCCCTATGCATTTCCAAAGCACGACCCTACGTTCACTCAATGTGGGAAAGTGTTAGAAATAATCACCAGCCCAAGTCTAGTACCATTTGGTATATCAAATGATGACCCAATCGGTCACTATGCTTACGATGAGCTACACCCATTGGCAAGGATCATTCTTAGGTAGACCTAAAGTATCATTACCCTGACTAAAGCCCATGTAATGAAAGTAGATACTTCCCCTAGGTGGTATGAACCATAATATTATGCTGTATGGATCACCGTGTATTGAACAGACCCAAATAAATCGGATGGTCATTTAGTCAAAGGCTTTCATGCCCTGATAGGCCCATGTTGATTTATTTGGACTGCCTGAATACATAATGATGAAGAGCCATGTGTATGCGCTTTAAATTAAGAGATGTTATGCTTCTGGTTTTCCACCGCGCACCATAAGCATCCATTGGGTTACCCGTTAACCCATGGATTAAGCCCACCTAGGAAAGAGACAATGTGACCTTATGTGTGGGAGCAATAAGGTCGGAAGGATCTGCTCACTTGCATGTGGTTGTGGATGTTGTATAAAAGCACGACCATGCATCATATGTCATTCATGCACCATCCTAACAAACTATGTTTTTGCAGCCATCATAGATCCATCTAGGTGGTCTAGAGGTCCCAATGGGCGACTGGTTAGTAATCCATTCTTTGAATTTCCAGAAAGAGTAAAATACTCGGAGTCACTCTCAGAAAGCAGTGAAGCTACCTCTTCCCAATTCTCAATAGAAAGCGATATGGCAAACCAACCAAGAGAGGCAGATGCAACTCGCGCCATGATTACCGAGGAAGTAGGTAGGAGGCTAGAGGAATTTGAAAATCGAATGATGGCCATGATGGGGAATCTAACGGCAACCATGGCACCACCTGCCGGGCCAAACCCAGTTGCCCCCCTAATAGGACAGAATGAACGGGAGGTAGTTAGGGAAGATCCCCCTGAGGAGGTATGTCCACCACTAGTAGATCTCCGAGCTACTACATCCTCAAGCCAGAGAAGAGGGGGAGCTTATGGACTGGAAGATGATTATGTAGAGGAGGAGTATGAAGAACCCATAGTAGTGAGAGGAAAGACACCTCAGACAGAGGAGGTTATATGGAAGAAGATGGAAGAGAAGTTTGAGGCAATGTCCCGAATGCTGACGATGGGAAAGGGGATGAACCTCGAAGATAAGGAGCTAGAGGGAGAGGATCTGATCCCTCAGAATTTCAAAATGCCTGACGTCCCGAAATTTGACGGCACTTCAGACCCCATCGCACATATTAAGTAATACTCACTGGTAATAAAGGGTATAACTTTAACAAAAAGGTAGAATATAGAGTATTTTTGCTTGAGCTTGACAGGTCCCGCAATGGACTGGTATCATGGATTGGAGAAGAGAATGAAGGAAGACTGGGATCTACAGACAGAAGAGTTCCTCAGGCAGTATAACTGCAGCACGAGGATGGACGAAACTCTAAAAAATCTAGAGCTACTACAATAGAAATCAGGGGAGTCGTTTTATGAGTATTTAACCCGATGGAGGAACCGTGTGATGGAGATGAAGAGGAAACTGGATACTCCATATCAGATTAGGCTTTTTATCAAAAATGCTAGCCCATATCTGAAAGATGGGTTGAAGATGAAGGGATTGAAAGAATGGGAGTCTTTGAATGATATAGCTATAGAAGCTAAGAGTGAGTACTTGGCGAAGAGAATGAGTAATGAGGCCTATTCCAAAAGGAGCAGTAGTAAACAGGGAGCGAGCAGACCAGCAAGCTCCAGCAGCGGTAATAGGATAGGCAAAATAGCTGAGGTTTTAGTCGCAGGAGTCAGTCAGAGGCATTTTTCAAACCTAGGGAGGTTTCTCTCCTAGGTGCTAAAAAGGTTAATGAAGGAGGGAAAGTTATAGCCTTTAGCACCTAGACCTGCTCAAAGCCAAGGACGACCGGGAGATAAGGAGGATGAGTATTGCACTTACCATTAGCATACCGGGCATACTAATAGCAGTTGCAAGACGTTGAGGCATGCCATTCAGGATTTGATTGACTCTAAACAGATCACTAATCTAGAAAAGAGAGGCAACCAGAAGAAGCCCGGGTATAATAATGTTCCCCACCAGTTTTCATGATCAGGTCTAGCCTGCCTGAATGGTATGTTTTAAAAGACTTGTATGGAGAAGAAAACATTGCTATCACCTGCCTTAAGGAGGCAAGTGAAAAAGGGATTCTTGTGGCAACGATTGATTGCTAGTCCATTAGTGAAAGTGGAAGTGAAAATGATGATGATGAATCTACTGATCCTTGGGGTTCAGAGGATAAAGGAAAAGAGATCGGAACAGTGACCTTAAGTGGAAGAGCAGTTCCGAAAGTAGAGAAGCAGCAAGATCTCGTGGCTGTATGCCGGCTCAAATATCGATCTGGGATTTATTGAGGTAATCCCCATCACATAGGCAGAAGTTGGTAGAGGCCTTATGCGGGTCCACTGTGGAAACCACCATCTCCCCAACAGAGCTGTTGGATATTGTGAAGGGAGGTGCTGGAGAAAATGTGGTGTACTCAGACACTGATTTGCCGGTGGAAGGCTGTAACCATAACCGTCCCTTGTATATAAAGGCAAAAATCAATGAAAAGCACACTGCCTGTGTTATGGTAGACGACGGGTCCTCCATAAATGTATGCCCTTTGGTGGCAAT
The DNA here is from genome assembly GCA_947683425.1 of Excoecaria cochinchinensis. NCBI lineage: Eukaryota > Viridiplantae > Streptophyta > Magnoliopsida > Malpighiales > Euphorbiaceae > Excoecaria > Excoecaria cochinchinensis. Next base: position 8,241,194 of record CANTUQ010000055.1, read on the forward strand.
GTCAGCTTTTGGAATGAATAAGGACATGTTAAGCAAGTCAAATCTTAGGATCACTGCCTACGATAACTCCCAAAGGCAAGCATCAGGGACCTTCAAGGCAGTAGTGAAGATCGAGCCGATAGAGATGGAGGTTGAATTTGTAGTCCTTCCTATTCCAGCCAATTTTTTAGCACTATTAGGCACGCCGTGGTTCCACAAGTTGAGAGGGGTGCCATCTACCTTGCACCAGAGGATAAAAATCCCACACGAGGGGCAAGTAATGACAATCAGAGCTGCCAGGGAAAATTAGGTATCCATATTGGAGATTGCAAGGCAACCTTTCAACGGGTTTCACGTGGCTGTGATAAATGAGGAAGATACCATCGCAAGGAGCCCTCAGGTGGTGAATATCATGAAGAATATGTCTTTCCTTCCCGACGCTTCTTTGGGTAAGAATTCCCATGGGCCACAAGCAGCCATCACAACAAGAGGTCAGAAGGATTGAAGGGGCCTTGGATATAAGGGCACAACAATGATGAGTAAGAAGGCAACTTATAAGATCCCTGACATTAAGGAGAGCTTTTTGCTAGCCACCTCAGTGTGTGCTTATGCTGGAGAAGCTGAACCCCAGTGGATAGACGGGAAGGTCATGCCGGGATTCGAGGTTTTCAACAATGTCGTTAATTGGGACATTGGATTTATCAAGCCAGTAGAGGGCTTTTGGGATGAAGAAATCATGACCCAGGGGACTGTTTGGGACCGAGATGCACCCGAGGAGATTATCATTAGGAGTTTATGGCCACCCGAATGAAGGGCAAGGAGAAAGTAAGAGATGAAGATGTAGATTCAGAGAAGCAAGATGAAGTTTCATAAGGGGTTACTGGAGAGCCTCTGAAAAGCCAAGATGATACTCAATTGTCGGTTGCAACATCTACATCGGCAGAGAAAGAAGACAATAGCAATTTAGATTTCCTTTTTCATTCCAGAACTTTTGATGATGTCTGTGATGTTTCCAATTCTATTAATAAGATGAACGATTTTGCTTACTTGTGTGATGTTTCTAATGATTTCACCATGCATAATCATGATCATGACTCATTCATATTTGACATTGATTCAACTGATGCCATTCCATTTAATCTCGAAACTTTGGAAAACCCAAAGGAAATCTTGATAGCATCTAACATAACTCCTAAAAAGAGATTAAAATTTGAAAGAAATTTAAAGAAATATGAAAAATTCTTTGCCTGGACCTACGAAGACATGCCAAGAGTCGATCATGAAATCGCTAAACATGCCATCCCAACATATCCTGATCATAAACCGGTCAAGCAAAAAATTGAAAGACTTAGACCGGAATGGATAGAAAAGGTTAAATAAGAGGTTTACAAATAGATTGAGGCCAAGTTTCTTATTGAAGTGCAATACCTGACTTGGTTGGCCAACATCGTTCCGGTAGCTAAGAAGAACAGAAAAGTACGCATATGTGTTGACTATCAGGATTTGAACAAAACTTATTTGAAAGATGACTTTCCTCTACCTCACATCGATGCTCTAGCAGACAGCGCAGCTGCTTGCATGATGTATAGCTTCGTAAATGGATATGCCGAGTATAATCAGATCCTCAACAAGATAGTTGATCGAATTAAGACAGCCTTCATAACTAAGTGGGGTGCATTTGCTTATAGGGTAATGCCCTTTGGCTTGAAGAATGCGGGCGCAACTTATCAAAGGATGGCTATTAGGATCCTTGATGACTTGATCCATAAAGAGGTGGAAGTGTATGTCAATGATATGATGATCAAGTCGGCTACTAGAGAAGGTCACTTTGAGGCCTTAGAGAAGTTCTTTCAAAGGATCGACAAGTACAATTTACGATTGAACCCTAAGAAGTGCATCTTTAGAGTTACCTCAGGAAAGCATTTCAGGTATGTTGTTAGCTAGAGAGGAATTGAAATCGACCCTGATAAGGTCAAAGCTATTAGGGAAATGCCAGTGCCTTAGAAAAAAAAGGATGTTAGAAGTTTCTTGGGAAAGTTGCAATATATTAGCAGGTTTATCGCCAAGCTCGCTTCGATTTATGAGTCGACCTTTAAGCTGCTCAGGAAATACCAGCTTATAATATGGAATGACGCTTGTTAGAAGGCTTTCGACACCATTAAAGAATATCTGTTAAATCCCCTGGTTTTGAGACCACCTCAGCCGATCAAGCATTTGATCCTATACCTAGTGACAGAAGATAGTTCCGTAGGTGCCATGATGGCTTAGGAGGATGAATTCGGAGTAGAGTTTATAGTTTATTACCTTAGTAAGAAGTTTCTTTCTTATGAGATCAAATATACTGAAGTTGAAAAGATTTGCCTAGCGGTAATTTAGGCCTCTAAGAAGTTAAGACACTACTTCCATTCCTACAAGGTGCAAGCTATCGCTAAGCAGAATCCTCTCAGGTACTTGCAGGAAGCTCCCTCTTTGTTGCGATAGATGGGAAGATGGCTACTGCTCCTACAAGAATTTAATGTTGAATACGTCACCCAGAAAACCATCAAAGGGCCTGCAGTAGCAGAATTCTTGGCAAAGCACCCATTCGAAGGAGATCTATTTGAGTTCAACTTCCTGGATAAAGATGTTACCGACATTGCAGTGCAAGGTTGGAAATTGCATTTTGATGGAGCAGTTAATCGCAAGGGGGCAAGAGTAGCAATCATTCTCACAACCCTATATGGTTAAAAACTTCCATTAGCCAAGAAGCTAAGGTACAAGGCTACTAATAACGAAGCCGAATGCAAAGCTTGCACCTTTGGATTAGAAGCCTTAATAGCCTTGGAGGCAAAGAATGCAGAGGTTTTTGGGGATTTATCACTAGTAATCTACCAGATTTGGGGTGAATAAGCCATAAAAGAAGAATGATTGATGTCATACGTGAAACACTTGAAGACATTGAGCAGTCAACTTGAAGTATGTACCTTTCATTTCGTTCCGAGAGATGAGAATCAATTAGCAGATGCCCTCGCAACTTTGGTGTCAATATGGGATAATCCGGAAGGGGTAGTCATGAAGCCCATCTGTGACGCGCGCCGGATCCCCGCGACCGCCCGCTCGAGGGCGATCGGGCAATTGTGGGTCCGTTGACATCTTGCAATAAATCGCAAGTGCATCTATGTTGGGCAACAAGGAGGTTTCATGGAGTCGCCACCCAATAGAACATTGGGAAAGTTTCTCTCGCCTCGGAGAACCTAAGACTGCGCATTGTATCCATTTTGGGCCACTCTCACCTCGGAGAGCCTAAGACTGCGCGTTGTATCCATTTTGGGCCAGCCAGAGGGGTCTTGGAAGGTAAACCTCTCGCCCTAAGGAGCCTAGGATTAGCGCTAAAGTCTCGTGGCACAAAAAGGTATCTTGGAGGATAGACCTCTAGCCTCTTTGAGCCCAAAGACCAGAGCTAGGTTCGGGATTTCTCATCTATTTCTACCTCGATTATTTGATGATCAAATTTTAATTATCATTGATTCGCTCTCTCTCCACACGATGTAATTTAAATTAAAGCGCATTCATCCATTTAAGAGCATAAAATAAAATGGCATTAAAGTATGAAATAAATTTACAATAATACTAAGGGCAGAATACAACCCTCGTTTGTAAATGTGCGATACATGCATAAAACGGGTTATTTATTAACAATGAAGACATTGGTCCTCGCATGTATTCATTATGGAAAACGATTTTTATGTGATGATTTTATTAGGTAAAAATAGGACATTGGTCCAAGTTTTATTTAGCAAACATTCTATTTGGTAGAAAACATTTGTGTGGTGTTTCTTTTTAAGAGCGGTTGAAAATCATTTTATTATTACAGACCACAAATACATAAAATGCAATAAAATAATAATTACATATTTCTAAATAAATAAATAAATGAACACATAAATAATTGCATAAATGAATAACAATATTAATATAATACAATAATAATTATAATAATTATAATAATAATAAAACATAAAATTAAATAATCACAAATCAATTAAATAATAACATCAACATAAAATTAACACAAATTAGACAATAATAATATTAATAATAATAATAAATAAATAAATATAAAAATAACAATAATAAATAATAAATAATAAAATAATATTAAACATAAATTAAATAAATAATAATAATAATAATAATAAAAACATAAAATACTAACAATAAACAAATATAACAATAACCATATAATAATAATAATAATAATAACAGAAATTAAATAAATATATAATAATAATAATAATAATAAAAACAGAAATTAAATAAATAAATAAATAAATAAATAAATAAATATATATATATATATATATATATATATATATATATATATATATAATAATATAAAATATGTGTGTGTATAAAGTTAAAAATTGAAAGTTAATTAGTTAATGTTATTAGTTAATATTATTGTGTGATTGAAATGCATGTAAAATTAAAGTTTAGTTAATTAATATTAATTAGTATGTAGAATGTTTAATTAATTATATAAAATATATATGGCTAAATAGATTAATTATATTAAGATGTAAAATATGCAATTAATAGAGTATTTAATTAGTTAATGTGTTAGTTTAAGTAAATTAATTAAAATTGAAAATTAAAAAGAATGGAAAATTGGCGGAAGTTATTAGGGTAACCTAATTAACCCTAATATGAGGGTATAAAAAGAATAAGAAGAGCAAAAGAAAGGGCAGCTCGGCTGAAACAAGAAAGTAAAAGAAAAGAGAAAGAAAAAGAAAGGGAGAGCTGAGAGGGTGAGGCCGGCCAAAGAAAGAAGAAAGGCCATTGCAAACACAGAGAACAAAGAAATAGAAAAAGAAAAAGAAAGTGGGAGTAAAAGAGAGAGCAAGAAGAGCCGGCCAAAGAAACAAAGAAAAACAAAAGGAGAAAGAGAGAACAGAGAGCAAGAAAGATACAGAGATACCAAAGAACCAAAGCAAAGAAATAGAATAGAAAGAAAAGAGAGAGTGAAAGAGTGAGTGAGTGAAAGAAATAGAAAAGGAAAAGAGGAAATAAAAGGCAAAGGAGAGAGGAGCAGACCCAGGCCAACGGGAAACGCAGGAAACGACGCAGGAGAGAAGGAAAAAGAGGAGAAAAGAGAGAGAGAGGAGGCGAGGCCTCCGCCGCACACGGTGGTACGCGCCCCACCGGAAGAACCACCACCTCCGGGCGCATCCAGTCGTAGCCGCCGTTTCCCCATCGAACTCCGGAAACCGGCGCGTGAGGGAGAAGAACCCGGACCGTTGCAGCGCGTTTTCCCGACGACGCCAACTTCCAATCGGCGCGTGGACACCGCCGGCTGGTTCCTCGGGCGCCGATCTTCCTTCCGGCGACGGTGGTGTCGGTCACCCCTCCTCCGGCGAGTCTCCGGCGACATAAATCCGGTAAGCCCCTATTTTCCTTATATTTTATATTATTATATATATATATATATATATATTTATTTATTTATTTAATTTCTGTTTTTATTATTATTATTATTATTATTATTATTATTATTATTATTATTATTATATATTTATTTAATTTCTGTTTTTATTATTATTAATATTATTATTATTATTATTATTATATGGTTATTGTTATATTTGTTTATTGTTAGTATTTATGTTTTTATTATTATTATTATTATTATTATTATTATTATTATTATATATTTATTTAATTTCTATTTAATATTATTTTATTATTTATTATTGTTATTTTTATATTTATTTATTATTATTATTATTAATATTATTATTATTGTCTAATTTGTGTTAATTTTATGTTGATGTTATTATTTAATTGATTTGTGATTATTTAATTTTGTGTTTTATTATTATTATAATTATTATAATTATTATTGTATTATATTAATATTTTTATTCATTTATGCAATTATTTATGTGTTCATTTATTTATTTATTTAGAAATATGTAATTATTATTTTATTGCATTTTATGTATTTGTGGTCTGTAATAATAAAATGAAAAAGAACCACCACACAAATGTTTTCTACCAAATAGAATGTTTGCTAAATAAAACTTGGACCAATGTCCTATTTTTACCTAATAAAATCATCACATAAAAATCGTTTTCCATAATGAATACATGCGAGGACCAATGTCCTCATTGTTAATAAATAACCCGTTTTATGCATGTATCGCACATTTACAAACGAGGGTTGTATTCTGCCCTTAGTATTATTGTAAATTTATTTCATACTTTAATGCCATTTTATTTTATGCTCTTCAATGGATGAATGCGCTTTAATTTAAATTACATCGTGTGGAGAGAGAGCGAATCAATGATAATTAAAATTTGATCATAAAATAATCGAGGTAGAAATAGATGAGAAATCCCGAACCCAGCTCTGGTCTTTGGGCTCAAAGAGGCTAGAGGTCTATCTTCCAAGATACCTTTTTGTGCCACGAGACTTTAGCGCTAATCCTAGGCTCCTTAGGGCGAGAGGTTTACCTTCCAAGACCCCTCTGGCTGGCCCAAAATGGATACAACGCGCAGTCTTAGGCTCTCCGAGGTGAGAGAAACTTTCCCAACGTTCTATTGGGTGGCAACTCCATGAAACCTCCTTGTTGCCCAACATAGACGCACTTGCAATTTATTGCAAGATGTCAACGGACCCACAATTGCCCGATCGCCCTCGAGCGGGCGGTCAGAGGGGCGGCCGCGGGGATCCGACGCGCGTCACAGTGGCGACTCCACTGGGGACGATATGGTTTGAGATTTCAATTTGAAAATACCTCGTTTAACATTTATGGTTAAAATTTAATTCATAAATTCGCTTTCTCTCAAAATTGCATTACATCTCATTAGAGCTTTAGAATATGCTAGTTTGGTCCCTCTATTAGCCTCGGTGCGTTCCTGAAGCACGACCTCATTTTCACTCAATTTGGGGAAGTGTTAAGGATAATCACCAGCCCAAGCCTCGTACCATCATGGTATATAAAATGGTGACCCGATCAGTCGTTACGCTCGTGATGAGCTATACCCGTCGGCAGGGATCATGCTTAGGTAGCCCTCAAATAACACCACCCATGACCAAAGCCCATGTAATGGCAATAGAAACTTCCACTAGGTGACATGTACCATAATATCGTGCTTGCTATTTGGGCCGTCATATACTGAACAAAATCAATTGAATCATATGATTTTTATCAAAGACTTTCATGCCCAGATGGGCTTATCTTGATTTAATCGAATTGTTTAAATATATAATGGCCAAACATCCATGCGCATGTGCTTTAAAGTAAGAATTGTTATGCTGTCGGTTTTTCACCGCGCACTATACGCGTCCATTGGGTTCCCTGTTAACCCTTGGATAAAGCTCACTTAGGAAAGAGACCGCGCGACCCCGTGTGTGGGAGAAATAAGGTTGGAAGAATCTATCTGCTTGCATGTGGCTGTGAATGCTGCACAACATGTACATACATCACATATCATTCATGTCAAAAAAAATAATAATAAAAAATATAATAAAAAATATAAAATATAAAATATATAAAATATAAAAAATACATTTCATATTGTGTATATATCCTTTTGCCTACATATTATTTTTCATGTGCATATACCATCATGTATATAATTTTTTCAGGCATTGAATCATATCATTGTAATTTATTTATCTTTCACTCACCAAGGACCATCTGCATAATTCACGATCATGCATTGTATATTATCATACACGCATCATTCTAACAATTTAAATTTTCAGCCATCATAGATTCATTTAAGTGGATTAGAGGCCCTGACGGTCGATTAGTAAGGACAGATTCGCCCTTTGGATTGCTGGAATTAGTGCTTGATTGGGATCTTAAGCCACTCTCAGCATCTAGTACCTCATCCTCATGATTCATAAGCACCTACTATTCCACAACCACTTGTTGACCCGCAACAACCAATAGCCCATGCTGGGGGCAAGCCGAACCACCTGCTGGTGGAGAGGCTCTTTTTATTGGCAATGCTACTGTCAACCTGTCAATGAGCATGGAGCTGCAGCACTTATTGAGCCAAGAAGGGCAAGAGTTCATAATCTCGAGGAGGATTTTGTGGAAGAAGATGAGATTGAGGACATAGCAGCCCACCAACGCTGGCCAGTTAACGGATCAATACTAAATTCTGAGGGATTGAATTCAAGATCTTATCAACAATAAAGAAATTGTTGACCCAGAGAAGAAGGGGAAATAAAAGCTGATGACAGATGAACGACATGGGTTGCAGTGCTTGCTAGGAGATGTCTTTATATTTGAGCTTTTCAAATAATGGCATATGCAATACTGGTCATTTCAATTATGTTTTTGCGTACTTGTATATTATTTCTAATGATTTCATTTCTTATGATCATGATATATTCATTCATTTTGACATTAATTCAATTAATACTACTACATTTAATCTTGGAACTTTGGAAAATCCAAAGAAAATTTTGATGGCATCTGATATAACTCCTGTAAAGAGGGAAATTCAGAGAGAAAATAAAAATAAGAAAGAAAAAATTAGTTGCAATTAGGAGATTGGATGAAAACTCACTAAGAGCACTAGAACCTTTCTGATTACCCGTCGAAGCGATCTCTGGATAAGACAGAATCTGGAAAATGATTTGGGCAATCTTTTCTTTGCATAGCTCTCTAAATGACTATTTCCTACCCTTATTCTGCAATCGCTTGCTAGCCCATTGAGCCTTTATGCAGGTATGCTGAACGCGTACCAATTTTGTTGTTACACATATTAAAACTACCCCCTCGCCTAAAATGATTTTGGCTTCCCCTTAGAAGAATGGCCGCTCTAAAACTGATGGATGTACATTTGAACAATTCTTTGGACTATTAAAAAATTACCTTGATAAGAGCAAGTCCAGACTTTGAAAAGAAGGTTTAGTCATGCATGAAAGGCATGAGCTCAAAAAAAAAAAAGAGAAGTGAAAGCAAAAAGAAGAAAAAGAAAAAGAAAAATGAAAAATCCAAAAAGAAAAAAATGAATGAAAAAAGAAAGAAAAAGAAAAATGAAAAATCCAAAAAGAAAAAAATGAATGAAAAAAGAAAGAAAAAGAAGCAAAGAATAAAAAAGAATAAAAAAGAGAGCTCAAAATGGTGACCAATTGACTAGTTTCAATGATTGCCCTTCTGATCTGAAGGAGCTAGAATGTTGTCGAGCCCAAATTCAAGAACACTTTTGAGCCGAGAACGGTTCATCCATCAGTCGAGAAAATATTGCGGCCATTTTTCTCTAGCGTCCTGATCTTTCTTTGACTGCCATCTACCCAAGCCTAACATTACAACCAAAGTAAGACCTTTTGATTCTGGGTTCAGTCTTATCCAATTAGTGGAGATGACCTTCTAAGAAGGTTTCGTACGTAAGAAGAGGCCTATGGTGTTTCTTGAGCTTCAAGCGAGGAGCCACGAGTGCATTCATGCATTCGAGTTAAATCTCGTCTCCGACGTTCCTTCTAGAATTCGCATTCAAAAAATAAAATAAGAGCAGAGAGAAAATATTCAATCATGAGAATCAAAAAGAGAGCAGATTGATAACAGGAGTTTGATGCTTTCAAGATCCATCCCGAGATTGGATGAGGTTTTGTATCTTGAGATTAATGCCAAATAATGATCATATATTATGAAATCAAATTGAAATATGTCCATTTATGCAATGGTATTGATGTAACCAGAATAGTTCATCTGATGTACAAAAAAAGAAAAAGAAAAAGAAAAAAGAAAAAAGAAAAAAGAAAAAAAGAAAAAAAAAGGCCGTTAGAGATGAAAACCGTAATTGGCGCTCTAAGCAAAAGTTAGGCCAAAAGATAGGGTGAAAACCTGAAAACAGGCAGTCTGTCCTAAAAAAAAAAAAAAAAGCCGCTGGATTGGGTTGGGTCTATTCCAGGCAAAAATAAGGCACAGGGTTATGTGAAAATCCGAAAGGACGCATTTCCCGCCAAGAAAAACTAGTGTGAAAATCCACAAGGGACACACTACCTTAAAATAATGACTACAGGTTTCAGAGGAGAACCTCATGATCCCCAAAGAGCATGAAATTCAAAGGCAATTCCAGAAGGCACTGATCTTACTGCAAATTGCAATCAAATCGGCTGTCACCTCCAAATCCACTTAGATGAATTTTTATACTGCATTGCTGCATACATACGCATCTCACGTGCATGCTCACAATTTTTTCTGCATATTTGCCTTTCTAAGTCTTACAGAAAAAGAGATTCGATGCGGACACCGGCAAAAACTGAGTGACGACATCATTCCATCCATCAATCAAGACAATTAAACCCAAGACCTCTTAGGGGGCAGTTCTCAACCCAAGACCTCTCAGGGGGCAGATCTCAACCAAAGACCTCTCAGGGGGCAGTTCTCAACCCAAGACCTCTCAGGGGGCACAATCAACCCAAGACCTCTCAGGGGGCAGATCTCAACCAAAGACCTCTCAAGGGGCACACAATCAACCCAAGACCTCTCAGGGGGCAGTTCTCAACCCAAGACCTCTCAGGGGGCAAATCTCAACCAAAGACCTCTCAGGGGGCAGTTCTCAACCCAAGACCTCTCAGGGGGCACAATCAACCCAAGACCTCTCAGGGGGCAGATCTCAACCAAAGACCTCTCAGGGGGCACACAATCAATCCAAGACCTCTCAGGGGGCACAATCAACCCAAGACCTCTCAGGGGGCAAATCTCAACCAAAGACCTCTCAGGGGGCACAATTAACCCAAGACCTCCCAGGGGGCAGTTATCAAACCCAAGACCTCTCAGGGGGCAGTTCTCAACCCAAGACCTCTCAGGGGGCAGATCTCAACCAAAGACCTCTCAGGGGGCACATAATCAACCCAAGACCTCTCAGGGGGCAGATCTCAGCCAAAGACCTCTTAGGGGGCACACAATCAACCCAAGATCTCTCAGGGGGCAGATCTCAACCAAAGACCTCTCAGGGGGCACAATCAACCAAAGACCTCTCAGGGGGCACCACTTCAGAAGGGTTTGCACGATGGCGGCACTACCATTCTACGGAAGGTTAGCACGACCACGGCAATACCATTTCAAATTTCATGAGAGTTAGCACAATGGCGGCACTACCACTCTAAGGAGGGTTAGCACGACCACGGCACTACCACTTCGAAACGGTTAACACGACCACGCCACTCAACAGAACGGCTAGCACGATGACGGCACTACCACTCTATGGAGGGTTAGCACGATCACGGCACTGCCGCTTCTGCAATCACAACAACAGCACTCAATTCAAGAAGGCAGCCGCCTCAGGTAGGTGTCTCTGCATCTCTTTCTCTCTCTAAATTTTGGACTTTCTCCTTTGAATTTTAGCTCACCTAGGTGTCTATGCTCTAGATTCTCCAAAATTGGGGGCAACTGTAGACACCGGGTCCCGAGTCCGGCATAAAATGAAAAAAGTGATTTTGGGTCCTTAGAAATTCCCTCCAAAAAAAAATAATATATATATGATAATATATAAATATGAGTGTGTATAAAGTTAAAAATTGAAAGTTAATTAGTTAATGTTATTAGTTAATATTATTGTGTGATTGAAATGCATGTAAAATTAAAGTTTAGTTAATTAATATTAATTAGTACGTAGAATGTTTAATTAATTATATAAAATATATATGGCTAAATAGATTAATTATATTAAGATGTAAAATATGTAATTAATAGAGTATTTAATTAGTTAATGTGTTAGTTTAAGTAAATTAATTAAAATTGAAAATTAAAAAGAATGGAAAATTGGAGGAAGTTATTAGGGTAACCTAATTAACCCTAATATGAGGGTATAAAAAGAATAAGAAGAGCAAAAGAAAGGGGGGCTCGGCTGAAACAAGAAAGAAAAAGAAAAGAGAAAGAAAAAGAAAGGGAGAGCTGAGAGGGTGAGGCCGGCCAAAGAAAGAAGAAAGGCCATTGCAAACACAGAGAACAAAGAAATAGAAAAAGAAAAAGAAAGTGGGAGTAAAAGAGAGAGCAAGAAGAGCCGGCCAAAGAAACAAAGAAAAACAAAAGGAGAAAGAGAGAATAGAGAGCAAGAAAGATACAGAGATACCAAAGAACCAAAGCAAAGAAATAGAATAGAAAGAAAAGAGAGAGTGAAAGAGTGAGTGAGTGAAAGAAATAGAAAAGGAAAAGAGGAAATAAAAGGCAAAGGAGAGAGGAGCAGACCCAGGCCAACAGGAAACGCAGGAAACGACGCCGGAGAGAAGGAAAAGAGGAGAAAAGAGAGAGAGAGGAGGCGAGGCCTCCGCCGGCCAACCACAGCTGCACACGGCGGCACGCGCCCCACCGGAAGAACCACCACCTCCGGGCGCACCCAGTCGTAGCCGCCGTTTCCCCATCGGACTCCGGAAGCCGGCGCGTGAGGGAGAAGAACCCGGACCGTTGCAGCGCGTTTTCCCAGCGACGCCAACTTCCGATCAGCGCGTGGACACCGCCGGCGGGTTCCTCGGGCGCCAATCTTCCTTCCGGCGACGGTGGTGTCGGTCACCCCTCCTCCAGCGACATAAATCCGGTAAGCCCCTATTTTCCTTATATTATATATATATATATATATATATATATATATATATATATATATATATATATATATATATATATATATATATATATATATATATTTATTTATTTATTTAATTTCTGTTTTTATTATTATTATTATTATTATTATTATTATATATTTATTTAATTTCTGTTTTTATTATTATTATTATTATTATTATTATTATTATTATTATTATTATATGGTTATTGTTATATTTGTTTATTGTTAGTATTTTATGTTTTTATTATTATTATTATTATTATTATTATTATTATTATTATTATTATTATTATTATTATATATTTATTTAATTTCTGTTTAATATTATTTTATTATTTATTATTGTTATTTTTATATTTATTTATTATTATTATTAATAATATTATTATTGTCTAATTTGTGTTACTTTTATGTTGATGTTATTATTTAATTGATTTGTGATTATTTAATTTTATGTTTTATTATTATTATAATTATTATTGTATAATATTAATATTGTTATTCATTTATGCAATTATTTATGTGTTCATTTATTTATTTATTTAGAAATATGTAATTATTATTTTATTGCATTTTATGTATTTGTGGTCTGTAATAATAAAATGATTTTCGACCGCTCTTAAAAAGAACCACCACACAAATGTTTTCTACCAAATAGAATGTTTGCTAAATAAAACTTGGACCAATGTCCTATTTTTACCCAATAAAATTATCACATAAAAATCGTTTTCCATAATGAATACATGCGAGGACCAATGTCCTCATTGTTAATAAATAACCCGTTTTATGCATGTATCGCACATTTACAAACGAGGGTTGTATTCTGCCCTTAGTATTATTGTAAATTTATTTCATACTTTAATGCCATTTTATTTTATGCTCTTAAATGGATGAATGCGCTTTAATTTAAATTACATCGTGTGGAGAGAGAGCGAATAAATGATAATTAAAATTTGATCATAAAATAATCGAGGTAGAAATAGATGAGAAATCCCAAACCCAGCTCTGGTCTTTGGGCTCAAAGAGGCTAGAGGTCTATCCTCCAAGATACCTTTTTGTGCCACGAGACTTTAGCGCTAATCCTAGGCTCCTTAGGGCGAGAGGTTTACCTTCCAAGACCCCTCTGGCTAGCCCAAAATGGATACAACGCGCAATCTTAGGCTCTCCGAGGCGAGAGAAACTTTTCCAATGTTCTATTGGGTGGCGACTCCATGAAACCTCCTTGTTGCCCAACATAGACGCACTTGCGATTTATTGCAAGATGTCAACGGACCCACAATTGCCCGATCGCCCTCGAGCGGTCGGTCAGAGGGGCGGCCGCGGGGATCCGGCGCGCGTCACAGTGGCGACTCTAAACCCAAGACCTCTCAAGGGGGCAGTTCTCAACCAAAGACCTCTCAGGGGGCAGTTATCAATCCAAGACCTCTCAGGGGTCACACAATCAACCAAAGACCTCTCAGGGGGCACACAATCAATCCAAGACCTCTCAGGGGGTAGATCTCAACCAAAGACCTCTCAGGGGGCGCCACTCAACAGAACGGCTAGCACGATGACGGCACTACCACTCTATGGAGGGTTAGCACGATCACAGCACTGCCGCTTCTGCAATCACAACAACAGCTCTCAATTCAAGAAGACAGCCGCCTCAGGTAGGTGTCTTTGCATCTCTTTCTCTCTCTGAATTTTGTACTTTCTCCTTTGAATTTTGGCTCACCTAGGTGTCTATGCACTAGCTTCTCCAAAATTGGGGGCAACTGTAGACACCGGGTCCCGAGTCCGGCATAAAATGGCAATGGTGATTTTTGATCCTTGATTATTCCCTCAAAAAAATATATATATATATATATAAATATGTGTATTGTAAAATTAATTAGTTAATGTTGTTTGTTAATTAATTAGTTAATTTATTGGTTAGTTAATTAGTTAATATTATTGTATTAATTAAGATGCATGTAAAATTAAAGATTAATTAGTTAATTAATTAGTTAAAATGTAGAATGTTTAATTAATTAGATAAATTATATATTAAGTAGATTAATTATATCAATGTGTAATGTATGTAATGTTTAATTATATTAAGATGTAATTAATATGTAATGTTTAATTAATATGTAATGTTTAAATTAATTAATGTGTGTGTTATTTGAATTAAGTTAAATTAATTAAAATTAAGAAAAGAAGAAATGGAGGGAATTATGGACGAAATGACCATTGTGCCCTTTAGCCCTAATTTTAGGGTATAAAAAGAATGAGATGAGTAAAATTAAATGGGGGCTCTCTCTCTCTCTCGGCTGAAAACACAAAGCAAAAGAAAGAGAAAGAAAATAGAAGGAAAAACCAAAGAAAAAGAAAGAAAAAGAAAAGAAGGAGGAAGAGCTCGGCAGATCCAGGAAAAAGGGCCAAAGATCAAAGAAAAAGCCAAAGAAAAAAAGAGAAAGAAGAGAGCAAGAACAGGAAAATAAAAGAGAGAGGAACAGAGATCAAAAGCAAATAGAAAAGAAAAGAAAAAAAGCAAAAGAAGAGAAAGCCAAGGAAAGGGAAACCAAGAAAGAAAGAGAGGAGCAGGGGCTGAACCAAAGGAGGACGCCGGTGCCTGAGAGAAGAAGAAAAAGAAAAGAAAAAGGAGAGGAGAGACGCTGCTCCCGCCGGCCAACCTCCGCCTCACACGGCGGCACGCTCCACACCGGAGCACTCCCCACAGCCGGACGATTCAGGCGACGCCCACCGATCCTCCATCGGACTCCGGCAGACGGCGCGTGGAGGAAGAGAACCGAGACCTTCCGTGGCGTTTTCCGGCGACGGTGGACCACCTTCCGGCGCGTGAAGCCACCGCTCCTCCTCCGGTGACCTGAGCTCCGATCTGGTGGTGGAGGTGACAGTCACCCCAGCTTCGGCGACCCTCCGGCCACGGTGAGCCTCCCTTTCCCTTAATTTATATTATTTTATATATATATATATATTATTTAATTTATGTTTTATTATTATTATTAATATTATTTATATATAAATACATTTATTTATTTTCTGTTTTTTGTATTATTAATATTATTATTATTAATATTTATTATTATTATTATTATTATTATTATTATTATTATTATTATTATTATTATTATTATTATTATTATTATTATTATTAATTTCTGTTTTATTATTATTATTATTATTATTATTATTATTATTATTATTATTATTATTATTATTATTATATATATATATATATATATATTTTTTTATTTGTTTTCTGTTTTTTATATTATTATTATTATTATTATTATTATTATTATTATTATTATTATTATTTATTTGTTATTTTTATATTTATTTATTATTATTATTATTGTTATTATATGGTTATTGTTAATTAATTGTTATATTTGTTTATTATTAGTATTATGTGATTATTATTATTATTATTATTATTATTATTATTATTATTATTATTATTATTATTATTATTATTATTATTATTATTATTATTATTATTATTATTATTATTATTATTATTATTATTATTATTATTGTTATTTATTTATGCAATTATTTATGTATTCATTTATTTATTTATTTAGAAATATGTAATTACTATTTTATTACATTTTATGTATTTGTGGTCTGTAATAATAAAATGATTTTCGACCGCTCTTAAAAAGAACCAGCACACAAATGTTTTCTACCAAAAGAATGTTTGCTAAATAAAACTGGACCAATGTCCTATTTTACCCAATAAAACCATCACATAAAAATCGTTTTCCATAATGAACACATGCGGGGACCAAAGTCCTCAAAATAAATGAATAACCCGTTTTATGCATGTATAGCACATTTATAAAAGGGAGTTGTATTCCGCTCCTAGTATTATTGTAATTTATTTGATTTAATGTTTTATTCTTTTATTCATTTATTTATCTATTGTTTTAAATACGTGAATAAAATGCGCCTTTCAATTTAATTGCATCGTGTGGAGAGAGAGCGAATCAATGATAATTAAATTTTGATCATAAAATAATCGAGGTAGAAATAGATGAGAAATCCCGGACCCAGCTCTGGTCTTTGGGCTCAAAGAGGCTAGAGGTCTACCCTCCAAGACACCTTTTTGTGCCACGAGACTTTAGCGCTAATCCTAGGCTCCTTAAGGCGAGAAGTTTACCTTCTAAGACCCCTCTGGCTGGCCCAAAATGGATACCAAGCGCAGTCTTAGGCTCTCCGAGGCGAGAGAAACTTTCCCAATGTTCTATTGGGTGGCTACTCCATGAAACCTCCTTGTTGCCCAACATCTTGAATCCCTCCGAACTGTTGAGCACAGAGGGCAAGAATATAAAAGGTAGCCTCATGAAATCCACACAAAGGAATGCAACCCGAAGAACCATCCAGAGTCACAGCAGAAAGAGGGAGCCAGGGGCACATAAAGTTGATGTCCTCATCTGTCACCTCGCCCAATCTAGCATCACCTTCATCGGGAGATGTAAATGAATACAACCGCTACCGGGGAAGAAAGTGCTTCAACGAATAATTGTTGATCACCCTAGGAGGAGGCTCTGATAATAGTTTCAGCTTCTCCTATAGCCATACCTGAAAGACATGAGAAATTTAAAAAAAATAGCTGCTAGAATGGGTAGGATCCACTCCGGGCAAAAATAAGGCACAGGGTTATGTGAAAATTCGAAAGGATGCATTTCCTGATAAGAAAAGCTAGTGTGAAAATCGACAAGGGATGCACTACCTTTTATAATAATAACATACCTCGAGAAATAAGGGGCTTCCGGTTAAGATAGCAGAAGGGTCGACACAGACAGAATCCAAGCACAGAATGGTCTCAGCAAGAATCAGGGGAAATGGGGATAGCCCGCGACGAATGCCATCCACAATCTCGAATAGCTGGAAATCGCCGATCAACTCCTCAGAAGTCACCTTCAGGTATGTAAAAAGGCAGAACAGTAGGACAACACTGGCCTGGTATATGGGTACATCAGAAAAGTCTTCTAGTGCCTCGATCAACGGTTCTAAAGCAAAAGTGGTACCCTAAGGGGCCAAACTAGCTGCCGCTAAGGGAGAAATACCTAAAGCCAATGCAATGTCCCTCGTATGAATCAAGCCATAGCTCAGGACTCAAGGTGGTGTGCTAAGAGGAAACCTCATTCCAATAATTGCAATAATTTCTTCGAGCAGGGGGCAAAGTTCTTGATAGGTGAATCTGAAGACATGAAAACGGGGATCCCAGAAGCGGGCTATAGCTAAAAGAAGATTCTTATCCACTCTAACTCTCTTCAAAAATCTCAAGTCAGAATAAGGGGTCAAAGTGGTATTTTCCCAGGTTTAGGGGTCATCTAGAAGCCAGTACATTTTGTTAAAGGTTGGTGACGACATTTTCAGGACTTCGGAGCAGAAATTAAATATAAGCGAAAGAAATGGAAAAAGAAAAAGGAGAAAATAATGAAAAAACTTGGAAAAGGTGCTCTAATTGGAATCCAAGAAGAGGAAAGAACAAAAAAACGAGGAGAAGACAAGTATTAAAAGAAAAGCCACGACCGATGGGCGTGCCTCGAGTGAGGCACGGTCAGCCCGTAGGTTAACCTTTGACCACCTAGTGGATTTTGTTCTGCATGGTTCAAACATTTCACATGCATAAATGTTTTACGTCTATTTATGCCATTTTAATTTTGTAAGGAAACAAATTTGATGGATGCAACCATATGCTAAAATCAGGGGGCAAGACATTCAGGGAGTGTTTTAAAATTTCCAAAAAAAAAGAAAAAAAAAAAGGAAAAAGGAAATTCGAAATGACTAACAGGCTTGCAGGAGTGCCCGTTGCTCGCTCCATTGACTGCATGCTCGTCGGTCATCAAAAGCTATAAAAATCGAGCTGTCCAGTTAGATATTTTACTATCTTATGGAATAATTGTGCCTATAAAACTATTGTTGGGGCCTAAAGCCTGTCCCTTTTATTGCCTTTCATGCAGGGAGTTGGGTACATCCTTGCCGGGATGCTGCCAAAAATTTTTTTGGTTAAGCACGTCCTTGCCATGTTGCCAAAATTTTTGGTTAGGTACATCCTTGCCGGGATGCTGCCAAAAGTTTTTTGGATAAGAACATCCTAGTTGGAATGCTGCCAAATTTTCTAGATAGTTAGTTTACTTATGATTATCACGCAAAACTAACTCTTTTATTTTCAAGATGCCTCCGAGACGCAATGTTCCTCAGGAGCAGCTCAAGCCTCAGGCTCCAGAGTGGATGAGCCCTGATCTTAGGAAGCAGTTTCAGGCCCTAGCCAAGGTCCAGTTTCGCGCCAGCCGTTATATCTCCAGGCCCTTCCTCCAGCGCATGGGGATGCTATATGAGGTCGAAGCGCTATTAGAGGCGGCGGTGTGGACTGAGTTTCTCCGGCCATTATTCCAAACATACCCAGATATTGAGAGAGAGTTTCTGGCCACCTTCCATTACAGAGGATTCTAGAGGTCAGATACGGAGGAGGATGTGATGCAGTTTCGAGTCAGAGGGGACCATTTCAGTATCAACGGTAGGGTTTTTGCTCAGGCCATGGGGCTCCCACATGAGGTAGACGTGGTGATTCCACAACGAGCTATTAGGAGACAGCATTGGGAGGCCATCACTTTGCCAGGGGCCCCTTACGATCACAATAAGGCAAAGAGCACAATGCTCTCGTCACAAGCACGGAGATACGTCCACAGGGGTTCTCTCCAGTTCCTACTTGGGCCGAGCAGGCAACCCGGGGTCAGTTAATGGTGTAAAGATCTAGAGTTTGTGGGCGATGGTGATAGGCCAGCGCCTTAATATTACCCATGAGATATTGGCTAATCTAGTGAGATTGGCATGGAGGACAGCCCCTTTTATATGTGCTGAAGACGTCATCACCAGCTGTTGGTATATCTGAGGGTTCCTTTAACAAGCTTGGGGCCTCTAATGGACGAGGACATCTATGTTGACTTGATTGCAGCCCAGACGATGGGGATGGTAGCTCAGAAGCGTGATTGTCCGGATGAGTATAGATTACGAAGACCATATGCCTTTTCCACCTCCCTCCACTCCAGCCAGCCAAGGATGTTCCGAGAGAGCCCCAAGGGGAGCAGCAGCCTCTATAGTAGCCCTAGCCAGAGGAGGAGCAACCTCATACTCCTCTGGACATTGATTTGGACATTGATCTAGATGACCTGCTGTGCACTCTGGTGTCACAGCAAGCTCAGAGCCTCATGCCACCACCACCACAGGTCCAATGCTCTGAGGCTCACGAGACTAGGAGGTTCCATCCTTATAGCCGGCCTGGGCACCCGGGGGCATCTACGTCCACTGTTCCTCCACCACCAGAGCCTCATACAGAGTCGGCGCAGCATGGGGCGCTATCGCCACCCGTATAACAGGACATCATTTTAGCGATGACTACTGCCCTCGCCGCCATGGAGTGACGGATGGAGGAGAGAGATAGGGTACTGGGTGAGTGCCTAGACCGACAAGAGAGGCACTTAGAGGAGCTAAGAAAGGGGCTGAATGCTTCATAGGCAGCGGCAGCTCAGAGGATCAACGAGGCCATCTAGATGGTTGATGAGTCGATGACTTCTCTTTGGTTCCAGGTGGAGGTGTTAAAGGCTTCCGTGCCAGCTATATCTGGGTCTATCAAGGAGCTGAGAGAGCAGATGGAGACCAGGCTGACTGGGATTAAGGATGCCTCCAGACGCCAGAGCTCAGAGCAGATTCAAGCTTTTACAGAGCTGGCCAAGGTGATAAACGAGGTCTTGGGTTTCTTCAGGAGATGTGCTCTGCCTTTTCTAGATGGGTACGCCTGGGTCCAGTTTAAGCAGGCTTCTCGAGCAGAGCCACGATCTCCACCACCTGTTGTCATTCCTCTAAAGCCAGCCGCTGGGGCTAGGCCATCGACATCTAGGGATCAGCCCTCCTCCTCCAGAGTCGGATCGTCGGCATTTAGGGATAGCCCTCCACTTCCAGAGCTAGGCCATCCACCTCTGGGGCAGGGCCATCTTTATCCAGTGCTCAGCCGATCCACTTATCAAATAGTGATCTGAATTCGGAGGATCTATGAGACTACTCCCCCCTTTGGCACATATTCAGGGAGATTTGTATATATATCTGTGATGTATAAACTTTAGATTATTTAGTGGTGTTTACATTTGTTAAAATTTGATTTCATTTTATGATATTTACATCTTGTTAAGATTTCATTTTTGCTTCAAAAATACTTGACGCATCAAAATAATAAAATAAAAGAAAACAAGAAAGGGAATAAGAAAGATAAATAATAAATGACAATAAGAGAAAAGAAAAAATCCAAATTTTATGCTTTAAAAGGATCCGGTTAATATAGCAAATTAATAAGATTCTTTGAAATTATAGGAAATACATTCCAACAGTCTACCTCACGACACAAAAGTCGAATTCATCATAACTCAGTAGCATTAATGATAAGCTAAATCAGATAAGAGTCTTTTGCAAAATGAGTTGTGGCAACAATCATATGCCTACAAATTACTGGCGATAATCATATGCCAGCACTTCGAATGGCGATAGTTATGTGCCATACAGACTCAATGGTGGTTAACAAAAAAGATCATTGGCAACAATCATATGCCAATGGTTTGATGACGATAATCATATACCGATATCTGAATGGCGACAATCATAAGCCATGCAGATCAACAATAGTCTACAAAATGAGTGGTGGCAACAATCATATGCCTACTACTCAACGGCAACAATCATATGCTGATATCTCAAAGGCCACAATCATATGCTGGACGGACCAACTGCAATATATCAAAGTGAGTTATAGTAGAATATGCTCACAGCTCAACAACGACAATCATATGCCGATGTCTCAAATGCGACAATCATATGCCGGACAGACAAATTGCAGTACATCAAATGAGTTATAGTAGAATATGCTTACAGCTCAGCGGCGATAATCATATACCGACATCTGAATGGCGACAATCATATGCCATGCAGATTAATGATAGTCTACAAAATAAATGGTGAAGACAATCATATGCCTACTACTCAACGGCGACAATCATATGCCAATGTCCCGAAGGTGATAATCATACACCAGACAGACCATCTGCAATATATCAAATGAGTTATAGTGGAATATGCTTACAATTCAACGGCTACAATCATATGCCGAGGTCCCGAAGGCGACAAGATTAATGATAGTCTACAAAACAAGTGGTGACGACAATCATATGCCTACTGTTCAACGGCGACAATCATATTCCAATGTCCCAAAGGTGATAATCATACGCCAGACGGACCATCTACAATATATCAAATGAGTTATAGTGGAATATGCTTACAATTCAACGGCTACAATCATATGCCGAGGTCCCGAAGGCGACAATCATATGCCAGACAAACCAATTGCAGTGTAATAATTGAGTTGTAGTGGAATATGCTTACAGCTCAACGGCGACAATCATATGCCGATTTCTCAAAGGCGACAATCATATGCCAGACGAACCAACTGTAGTATATCAAATGAGTCATAGTAGAATATGCTTACGACTCAGCGACAACAATCATATGCCAATATCTCGGAGGCGACAATCATAAGCCACAATCCATGATCTTTGACATAGCAAAAGGTAAGGACTGCCTCAGGTACGTGTTTTTTTCCTTCTTCTCTGAATTTTAGCTCATCTAGATACCAGTGCACTAGTTTTCCTAAAATTAGGGGCAACTGTAGACACCGGGTCCCGAGGCAGCCCAAATCAGAGTTACCCGATGAAGATACCGATATCTGTTCCACAGTTAAAGGAGTGAGGTTGTAGGCCATCGCCCTTGAAATTCACAAATTTTAGGGATATTGGTGACTAAAATGTCTTTTTTGTCAAAAGGAGCTTTTTTCGTTTAAGAAAATTATTTTTAGCGCCCGTCAATCAATTGGGAGCCTGACGCTCGCACAGGCAAGGGATCTTGTGCCTCGCATGAGCGGGTGCCCACAGTTCAAATGACCAGGCTGCCCCTTTAACCAAGGCATGCCCATCAGTCGGTGCCTGGCGGCATTTTGGTGGAAAAATTGCAATTTTCTTAATGTTTATCCTTAGGATAAATATCAAAGATTTCATTTTATCTTCTAAAAGATAACTTGAATTCAAAAAGATTTCATTTTATCTTCTAAAAGATAACTTGAATCCAAAAAGATTTGATTTTATATTATGAAATCTAATTTGAATTCAAAAAGATTTGATTCTATCTCCAAATCTAATTTGAATTCAAAAAGATTTGATTTTTTTTTCTAAAATCTAATTTGAATTCAAAAAGATTTGATATCTATCTTTAAAGATAATTCGAATTTTAAAAAGGTTTGAATTTTTTATCTTTATCTTCAATTAGCTTATAAATAGCAGGCTGATGATCGAGGTAAGGGGTTGGAAAAATTTCCTAAGAAGTTAAAGGTTCGAGATTTTTTAAATTGGAAATTTTTCGGGTTAGAGATTTTGATAAGGTTTTCTTTTCATATCGTTTTTTTTCCTTTCAAAGCTTTTCGGAAAAGACTAGGAAGAACTTGAGAACGAAAAATCAATTTTTTTTCTAAAAATTTTAAACTATCGTAAAAGTGAAATTGAGAAAGAGAAATAAATTCTTTTCTCTTGTTTCACCTTCTGAAAATTCCAAATTGTTTGAAAAGAACGATTTTTGTAGGGGAAATTATTTTTGATAGTTTTCTTCGGTCAACATCCTTGTAGAATTCAAGGGCAACTCCACTCAACTTTACCTTCTGAGAATTAATATTTCGAGGGTAAACATTCTGGACCAAACATGAATTAATTTATTTTAATTAATTCGTTTTATCGCTTTATTTGATTTGTTGATAATGTATTGCATGAAAAACGGCTTAAAGATGTGAAAATCTTGGATTTAATTTTATTTTTCCCATTTTTTTGAGGTCTAGAGATGGCCGACGGGCTAAAGGCCTCACTGACGGCCGTCACTGAAGCGAGCGACAAGCCGTCGCGAGGAGTTCCTTCCTCCCATCGGTCAACCCAAGAATGGCCGTCGCTCGAGCGGTTCGCCATCCCTGGGCCTCTTTCTTTCCCCTTTTGATTATTTTCATTCCTTTCTTTTATTCTTTAGTTTTTATTCATTTTAGGCAACTCATTTCTATATTTTTCTATTATTATAATTATTCATTTTGCCTCTGATAGTTTTATTTTATAAAGTGTTATTTGTGTTTTTTTGTGAGTTTAATTATTTTGTTGAATATCGGATGCCCGAAAAAGGAACTAATTAGGATGACTCGGGGACATCGATTCAGTTCATTTCTTTTGCCCTATTTCTCTCATTTATTTTTCTTAATTCTTATTCATCATAAGCATCATTTTCGTATTCGTTAATATAAAAGTGGCAAAAGAATTTAAACGAACGAATATAGTTTTCCTTAATAAAATAGGACCAATGTCCTCGTTTTCCTATCCAAATAAGATTATCACCTTTAATATTGTTCTTTTAAGTATGCATACAAGGATCAATGTCCTCATCTCAAATTGAATATCCCGTTTTATGTATCATTTTTGTTTCTGTTCATTTATATTGGGGGTTGTATTCCACCCTTAATTTTATTGTAAATTAATGTACTTTTATCTACTTTGATCTGAATTTATTTTATTTACCGCTTTCATTACATGCTTGGACTGTGTTTCAATAACTGCATTAAACTGTGTGAGAAAAGGAATGAAATTTTAATTTCAAGACTCACTTATAACTTCAATTGAGGTATGAATAAGAGTGAAGTCCCAAACTCTCTCTAGTCTTAGGCTTCATAAGGTTAAATGAACCTTTCCAATGTTCTATTGGGAAGAAAATTCCAAAATATCTATTGTTGCCCAAAATAGACTAATATACATCATCTTAGGTTTCATGAGATTAGATGAACCATTTTCAATGTTTTATTGGAACAGAAATTCCAAAATATCTCTCGTTACCCAAAATAGACTCATACGCTTTATCTTAGGCTCAGTGAGGCTAGATGAACTTTCCCAATGTTTTATTGGGTGGTGACTCCAACACACCTCTTATTGCCCAAAATAGATGACCTTGTAATCCTTACAAGTTCTATGAACCTCTGTCGGACTCCCTAAAAGCGGGTTTTCTGGGCCTCCGGGTTCAGCGCGCATCATAATACCCTAAATGAATTAGCGTATGTTCGGGGTGAAATGGGGACTAAAAATGCATAATGAAGGTTGAAATATGTAATTGGGTGGTTAAAATAGTTCAAGTATTAAAAGGGTTATAATTGTAATTAATTCAAAAATAAAGGGCAATTTGGTAATTTGACTATTAAGCACTTAAATGCATAACTTAAGGAGAAATACATGCTAATGTATGAAATATAATAAATTATAAGACAAATGTATTAATGGATGAAAGTTTAGGACCAAAAAGCAAAGAAAAAGGGTGAGCCAATAGAAATTAGACACTGAGCAAAATCTAGAAACATGAAGAAAAGTGAAGAAAGATGTGCATAGCCCTATAAATAGGCCATCTTGGCTGGCCAAAAATAGGTTAGAAATGCGGAAAATTTCCTCACTTAAATTACTTTGTAATCTACTCAATTTCATTCTAAAGGTGTCCTAATAAGGAGGGGCTTGAATCTTAATACAATTTGAATTGTAAAGGTAAGTTAATAGTTAAGTTCTTCTCTTTCTTCTTTAATTTAATGAAGTTGAAAATGTATGAGTTGTGTTTTGATAATGATAAATTGTGATGTTTTGAGGTGAGAAATCTGGTGAAAAGGAAAAAAAAAAAAGAAAGAGGAAGCAAAGAAATGAAGAATTGGAGTAAAGACAAAGTTTGGGGACTTTTCTTTTGTATGCTCAATATAGCAATAAAATCATTTCATATCATCCATTTGTATGCAAATGGATGATATGAAATGATTTTGATGCTATATTGATTCTAAATGATGATTTGGTTTGAGTTGTGGTTATTGAATTGCTTGAAAGTGTGAAAAATGGTATGTAGGGTTTATAGGGGAAACTCTATCCAAAGTGTCACTTGACCCCGAGACAGTGTTTTGGCTATAATTTGGCATAAAGACCTCTAAATTTAAGGATTTTAGTTAGAGATGAAATTTAAGACTCGTACCTAAATATTTCTAGAGAGTTCAAGAGATGAATTTGGCTTTAAGAGCCTCAAAATTGGGCCTAAAGTTAAGGTACTAGTTCTGCTTGGGTAATAGGAGCAGGTTCTATTCCCAAGGCCATTTTTGGACTTACAGTGGTCCAAATGTTATGAATCAAAATTATACTGAAACTAGATATCTAGGAGAGTAAGTTTTATGGAGAGAGTATAGTCAAATTATGTCTCTATCATTCCCAGTAATTTTTCAAATTTGGGACACAATTCTATCCCTTAAAGTTGCTTTGGAACAGTCCTTAATGTTAAGGCCATAACTCCTAGGATATAGGTCCAAATGAGGTGAAATTGGTTCCATTAGAAAGCTAATATCTAGGGGATCATTTGTTAGGAGATGATTTTGGCTGAAAATGATGTTTACTAGCTTAAAATCATAGTACAAGTTGGAGGTAGAATTTGACTTTGCACCTGACTCAGCACCATGTGCTAAGTCGGCACCTTTGCTCTCTGTTACGAGTCGGCACACCCCCAAATCTACCTACCTTTGTCTGTTATGCAATATTTTTCATCCTAAAGTGTTCTAATACATTTTCAAAGCATGGAATAGTTAAAAAGGAACCTATAGGACTTAAAGATAAGGTAAAACAATTAAAAGTGATTATGCTATAAATACATTATGACTTTATATGTAAAGATTACATGAAATTAAATATTGTGTGGGTGTCATTGAGATGGCATGAATTGTGGATTATATATAATAATATAATTGAATGAATTTGTTAAATGACATTGAATACAATATGAAAGTTTTATTGATAATATAATATAGAATATATGAAAATAACTATATAGCATATGATGATAATAATAAATGAATAGATAATTGAATGTTATGAGTTTATAAGATGTATGTTTATGTTTACATGAAGAGTTTATATGCTATAGATATATGAACAAAAGATGTACCATTTGATAAAAGTAAATGATTTATGTGTGAGTAGAACTTATAAAGATGCCTTGTTCTTGTACAGGTATGATTCATATGTATCTGACTATAGTACATGTAATAAACATATGTAAGGGTACATTAAAGAATTAAAAGAGATATAGTAGATACAATTTAGCAGCCTACAAAGTGTCTGAGTTGTGGATAGATAGGCATGCCTATAGGGATATAGTTGCAACTTCTATAGTCTGGCACGTGAATCGTGTCCATAGCCTCGGCACTATTCGTGTCCATAGCATAGTTTCTTTTGAGACAACCATGTCTCCTTATTTTCAATATTCAGTATTCAGTATCCATAGTCGATACCCAAGTGGTTTCTATAACTCCCATTATCCACATCCACAGATGATGTGCAGGCAATTCACAGTGTAAAGCAAAGAATAGTTACAGTATAAAGACAAAAGACATATATATATATATATATATATATATATACACACACACACACACATATGAATATGCTAAAAGATAACTTACTAGCATAACATGACAGTAAAACAGAAAAAGATATAGATATATGTATATGATTGCTTAATTATAAATGTGTGAATATTGTATATGCATATATAAAGATATGACGATTTGAAATGAGAAGAACATGGAGGTATGTTTTGATATGAATTTATGAATTTTAATGAATATGAATAAGTTAAATATCTGAATTGTATAAAGATATCTTTATATGATTAATGGTAACAAATAGACATATGACGGTAACTACGAAACGAAATATATGATTATATTTATTTGTTTTAATTTTATTTGTGAAACTAAATGCTTGAATTTGAATTGGTATACAGTCATACAATATGTACTTATGAAATTGTATGTTTGTATAAGAATTAACCGATATGTAAATGTAAATTGAACATTATGTAATTATAGATATGTAAATTCATATGTATACAAAATTCTATTATTATTATGTTCAAGTATAAGATTAAGGGCAACTATTATAGGAATTATTCTAATTATTTTACAAGATTATTTGCATTTAGTACAATAATATGGTGACATTCCAATGTTACAAGTAGAGCTACAGTTCCACTAGTAGAGGTGTTACAAAATAAGTCGAAGAATATAGTTCAATGCATATAATATATGTTAATGTTATATGAGATTTTCCCAACACATGTGATTTGAATATGAATATGTGAACTAAAGTGATCATACTATATATATATATAAACATAGAGGATTAATGTAAGAGAATAAATCTAATTCTTAATAAGGAATGCATTATGAAATATATGTTTAAACATAACTGTTTTACTAAGAATATGATGACACTATGAACATACATAACTATATTCGTTGCTTTTTACCTTATACCTAATGATAATTTTAAAATGAAGGAAATATGAGATAGTATATTAAGTTTAGACTAAAAACATCATTTAACACCAGAACTTGTACAAAAAAAATATTCCGGCATCTGAACTTTACTAAAGCCACATTTGACACTTGAACTTTTATTTTCTTCAACTTTTTTGATACCTCTATTTGCGCGTGTAAAACACGCAATATGTGGAACGTGAATATGGAAAATTAATAGCTTAAAAGCATCAAAAGGCCCTAAACTTGTAAAAATAGAGTTGTTTCGGTACCTGAACTTTATTTAAACCACATTTAACACTTAAAGTCTTAATATCTTCAATTTTTTAAACACCTCCAGCAACTCAAATGCTGATTAGGATGGCGCATGTAAAACACCCAATGTATACAACGTGAATCAAAGTTTATTGCAAAAAATTAATATAATATTAATATTATATTATTATTTGTAACTGTAAAAAACTTAATTTATTTAAATCCCTAACCAGTCTTCTTCTTCTTCTTATGTAAAATTTGCAGTCCAAGCAAACCTCTTTATTCTTCTTCTTTTTCTGTAAAATTTTCAATCTTCATAAATATCCTTCTTCTATAATCTATAAGACTGAGAATTTTACAAAAGAAGAAGAATAATGAGATTTGCTTGGACTATGAATTTTAAAAAAGAAAAAGAAGAAAAAGAATAACGGGTTAGGGATTTAAATAAATTGTTTTTTTTACCATTAGATATATAAGTATAATATTAATATTGTATTAATTTTTTGCAATAAACTTTGATTCATGTTGTACACATTGCGTATTTTACACGCGCTATCTTAGTCAGTATTTGAGTTGCTAGAGATGTTTAAAAAATTGAAGATAATAAGACCTCAAATGTTAAATGAGGCTTAAATAAAGTTCAGGCATTGGAACAATTTTTTTTACAAGTTCAGGGCCTTTTTATGCTTTTAGCTGCCGTGTTTTATACGTGCAGGTCCAATCAATATATGTTTTGAACAAAGTGTTAAAAAAGTTGAATAAAATAAAAGTTCAAGTGTCATATGTGGCTTTAGTAAAATTCATGTGCCATAATGACTTTTTTGTACAAGTTCAGGTGTTAAATGATGCTTTTAGCCTTAAGTTACTATCATCTAATTAAATGCATAACTCCAATTAGATAATGAAAGAAATGTTGTATGAGCTTTAAATACATGCAATTTAAGTAATGTATAGTTGTAAAATGAAAGTACGTACCTACTGGCACATCCATGTTATTTATACATAAATGTACGATAATATTTATATATGTGCATTGGACAGCTTCTGTGAGAGGTCTTCCACATTATGTTATTTCCCCACTAAGTTAAAAAACTTAGCATGAGTTTTTATTCGTATAGGTTCAGAAGAATTTAATCAATTCCAAGGATAATCTGCAGTTCTGAAAACCAGCACATGAAAAGAATTTGAGTATGAAGGTTTCTAAATATTGTAGTTTCATTTATGATATGTATTTAATTGGTTGTAAATAGAAATGAAATTTCATTGTAATATGTAAAGACATGTATATGCATAAGGTATAGTAATATCCCACCATGGTTATTAGTCATGAATGGATGTGGTAAGATGCTAATCATATTGATCTTGGGATTATATACTACATATAATAGATTTATAGTGTAACACCCTATACCCAGTCTGTTAAGGAACCGAATATCGGATGTCACATGTCATCTAGATTTAAACATTTTTGTCATATGCATATTTTTTTACCTTTTTATTTTTACAACATATACTATTAGATTTTACCGAAATTTTCACAGAGTTTCCTCTGTAATTCCATAAAATCCTCCTGCAAGCAAACTTTCAAACACTTCTAATTTAGGTATCCAACCATCCATCTCCATTTCAAACTCCAACTCACAATGATTTGCCCATCCTCCATATTTTCCAACTAATTATAATTAAAATTAAAACACAACTGTTCACTATTCCAAATAGGTCCAATTTACATAACTCCAAAATATAATTTACATTAACCACACACACACACACACATATATATATATAAATTCACTTCACTCTTATAAGGTATACATGCCCAAAAATTTCCAAAAGAACATGACAAAATAAATCACTGTGCATCCACCTCAAAATCCTCCACTCTTCTCTAGTGGCTCAGATTTTGGTGTAGATCCACTTCTAGCTAACTTCAAGCTTTTCCTTTCCAAACCTACGCGCGAAAGAAAACTGCGCGCTAAGCTATATGCTTAGTGGTGTTCAAACAATTCCATTTTTCAAACAATTGGTATATATATAATTATAACACGTTTAATACTCACTAATTTCAAATACAAGCAATGATCACTTATTTTCCAACATAACAGCATTAAAAAAAAATCATGGCACGAAATTAAAATAATGTACATATGTTATTAATTTATAAATTACTAATTAATGACTAAATAATTTACAACTTAATTTTAAACCAACTATTCCAATTGGAGTTTTTACCCTTTTATATTGTATTTGTTTATTTTCTACATCTGCCCAAGTAAAAATCCAGCAGGATTTGTGTCGAGCCGGATATACGGGGTTCTAATACGGGACCGAGTTCTCGGAACCATTTGGTCCATTTTTACTTCTTTTATTACCATAATACTACATTATTATTATTATACACATATGTATACATATATGTGGACATAGCTCTCGGAGCCATTCAGTCCACGATTCGAATTCAACATACTATACCGGAACAGAGCTCTCGGAGCTATTCGATCCTGTTTTACTCAATGGTGCAGTACTGCTAAATTCCCCTAATTGGCATACCAACCTTATCACATTCCTCCAATTCCTACTTGGTTTACTAGGGGCAAATAAAATATATTCCAATTTATAACATAATCTTGTAAAATCAATTTAAGTTAATTTAGCCCAATTTATGGCTTATAATCTTCTTTTAAACAACCTCAAAATTTTAATTTTCTCCATAATTTCATCACAAATAAACTCAACACAGCAAATTTAACTTGTTTATACAAGCTTCTCCTTAATTCTTACTTCATGTACAGTTGAGCCAAGGAAATTTAACATGTCCAAACATACTTTCACTATAATAATTCTCAATCACAATAAATTTAGCCTAAATATGCAAGAATAACGCTAATTCTTATTTTAAGAATAATTTAACTCAACACTAACTCTAATTTATTTGCAGTTACCTTCTTCGTTTAGTTGCTACACAAACTTATTTTCATTCTTAAACATAAATATTAAATCATTCAAGCAATTTAACTTGTTTAGCAAAATTTAAGCATTTATTTAGATTTCATGTCAATTAATAAAAAATCAAGTTAAGTCAAAAACCAACATTAATCACTTATAAAATTTAGTTTAGTACCCAATTTAATATTTAATACCAATTTCATGAAATTCTTGATTAATACTCAAAATAATTTATTTACATAAAACATAAATGTAAAGAAAAATGAATTTGCTTGAACACTTACCTAATTTTTTGCCAAATTCTTCAAGTTCTACCTCAAACCATCAATCTATCATCATTATATCTCCATTTATTTCTCCTTTATACCAATCTCATCTTCTTTTTCTTCATAAAACCAATAATTCAACATAATTAACTCATTAAAATATGTAATATTCAGAATTTTAAGCTATTTTAATCAATGGTTTACTTAAAATTTCAATTAATTCAAATAATAATTAAACTTCTAAATTTTCCATAATTCTTAAAATCCCTAGTTGCAAATTTCTCCCTTTTTCCTTAAATTTCTACCATACATCATCAATTAAGGGAGTAATAAAGTTTACCTTGTGATTGTGGTGGGAAAACCAATCATAAGGGAGCAAAAAGGGAGGAACCCGAAATAAGGAAGAAGAGCAGCAAGGAGAAAAGCTGCTCTCACACGATGGGAAGGAGAAGAGAAGGACACCGAAGTGGCGAGGCTGCTGGAGACGGAGATGGCGGCATAACGGCGAGTGGATATCAGCGATGGGCTGACCGAAGAAGAAGAAGGAAAAGAAGAAAAGAAAGAAGAAAGAAAGAAAAAAGAAAAGAAAGAAGGGAAAGAGGAGGTGCTGCTTCCTGGAACGCAGCAAAGGGGAAGAAATTCCCATCCCCCAAAATCATGTAATTTTGGGAGAAATTCCCCATTTAATCCAATAAATCACCATTTAACTCCCGAAACTTTTATACTATTTCAATTAAACCCAATTTCATGCATAAATTGCAAATTTTTTATTCATTGATTTTTTTTATGGTCATCGGGTCATGTTTAAGGTCCGATTTGACCAATAATATTATTCGGGTAATTCAAATTCGGGATATTACATTTCTTCCCCCCTAAAATAAAATTTCGTCCTCGAAATTTACTTGTATTAAATAGCCCTGGATAAGATTTTCTCATGATTTCCTACTGCTCCCATGTGGCTTCCTCGATTTTGTGATTTCTTATCACACCCTGTTTTCCCCTTAATAGTTTGAGCCATGTGTATGTATGCATGTGTGAGTGTTATGGCATGTATTAAGGGTATTTTGGGTAATATGTATGTTTTATGGGCTTTATTAAAGTGTCGGTGCACATATGATTTGAGGGTGTGTGTGTATGGGTCTTGTTAGTGTGTGTGTGCATGCTCATAGGGGAGTAATGTGTGAATTAGTGAGAGTTATTCTTGTGTGTAGTGTCTTGCATGGGTGTAGGGTGTGAGTGATCAAGATCCACCAATCGTAGGGTTTTTGGAAGTAGGTATAAATAGAAGGAGAGAGAAAAAGGGGACAGCCATTTGCTGCCTCTTTCCCATTTTCTTCCTCTTCTCTTTATCTCTTCTTCCTCTTTTCCTCTTCAAGTGTGCCCTAGCTTGGATCTAAGTGGTGTTGGTGGAAATTGATCATCTCTGAAGCTTTATTGGTAAGTTGTTAGTGCGTTTTCTTTTCTTCTCCATCTTTTCTCTTGTTTTGTTAGATGTGTTCTTAACCTAGGATTTTTGTGTGTTTGTGTGGTTCTTGGGTTTTCGGGTTTAAAAGCACCTACTCCTGATCCCAAGGGGAAAGAGAAGGCGAGTGGGAGTGGAGCTTGCAACTAGGAGCATAGGAATTTACAGGTTTGGGAATTTATTTGAATTTGTTGCATTTTTGTGATTTGGTATGTTTGAATGAATTTCTGGAAATTTGAGGTTTGATGAGGCTCATGTTATTGCAAATGTTATGGGTTTTGGTTTGATTTAAGTTATGATGCATGAATGATGAATTATTGAAGAAAATGTTAAGTTTGATGAACTATATTACAATTTTCTGGGTTTGTTGCTTTTGAGAAGTTTGATTATGTTAATTCATGATTTTGATTGTATTAATTGTTGTAAGAGTTGTATTTTTATGTTATTTATGATGATGGAAAGGTTGATTTGAGGTAAGACGAAGTATGGGTTGATTTGTGTTTGAGATTGGAGGTTTGGGTGTTTTGGGAGTGTGATTTTCTACAAATTTTCACGTAAGAGCTGGAAATCACGACTATGTTGCGAGGTCACGACAGAGCTCGGTGAATTAAGCCCTTGTACGTGGCCGAGCAGATTTCGACTGTCGAGCCAACCGCAGCGAGAGCTTACTGTCACGAGCGCGACAGAGTGCACGGCTACCGAGCGGATCTAGGCAGTCCCCTGTCGCAAGTGCGACAGCTTTTGTTGGCCGCTCACTGTTGCGAGCATGACAGTGAGATGTACTTCTGTCTCCGCGTGAGCACGAAGACTGCCACGATCGCGACCTGGGGCCAGTTTTGCCTCTGTCGCGAGCGCGACACCCCTGGCTTCAAATTGAGTTTTCTTTTGTGATTTTGGATGTTTAATTTCCGAACTTGTGATGCTTTTAGGTTTACACTTGGACAATTTTATGAAGTATATGAATATAATTGGATGTATTATGCATGGATAATTTTATGAATTATATAAATGTGATTTGATGAATTATGCATGACCTGCAAGAGTCAGTTTAGTGGATAGCTAAGCATGCCTAATAGAGTTCAGTAGCTACAGCCCTCAGTTCTGTTCTGGACCCTGATCAGATCCCCCGTTTGGTTCCTCGTCGATCTCAATGTGCTTGGATCTTGTTTAAGATCCCCTCCGTAAAATGTTTTGAAATGAGAAAAATGTGATATTGCTTTTCGATTCGTAACCGTAAGGTACTGCTATGCATTTACTCGTTATCCACTACTGTGAGTCAGCAGGTGTTATATTTCGTTGTGTTATGAGAATGTGAATCCGAATGACTATGATTATAAGTATGTGAATCTGAATGACTCTATTTATGAGTATGTGAATCAGTTAACATATAAATGTGACTATGAGCCTTTGAATGCTTACGAATGTGATTTGATTATGATCATACCTTATGTGATATTCAGCTTATGCTTTTATGTATGCATTTTGCCTCGGCAACCATTGTGAATGGCCGTCCATATTACTGTTGTTTGTTTCCCCACTAAGCGTTACCGCTTAGCACGGGTGTTTCATCCTTGCAGGTGCAAAAGGTGAATAGCTTTTGTGAGAGTCTCCGCAAGTCAAGCCAACACAGAGGGGATTGATGTTAGGACTTAGATTTTTGTATTATGATTCTTTTTGTAAAAGTGAACTCTCATTGTATTTATTATTCTGTTCAGCTTTCGCATTGTAATTTTGAAAGATGTAATTATTTTGGTAATATCAGAACAGTTATGTAATGAATATTATTATTGCATCTATGGATGAATGATTAGTTTGGTTTTAAAGTTTTAATTTCCGCTGTATATATGTTTGTTTATATTATGTGGATGAATGTTATTGAACCGTTTTGCATAGTGACACCCTTGCTCATACGGGTTCTCACTCCATTGCGGATGGGTTCTCCTACATATGGGTAGGGGGTATTACAGTTTTTGGTATCAGAGCCAGGTTTAGGCATTTTCTGGGTGTTGTTGTGCATAGATATATATTTAGGACTGTGTTGGCTTATGCGGGTGTCTTTGTGTTTGTTTTAGATGGATTCTGATTCGGTGCGTGGGTCGCTTGAGGGGTCTGCTGAGAGTGTGAATCCTCAAGCAGTAGATCTTTCAGTATCTTTTTTGGCTCAAACACCTAGGGTTCAGCCCGAGGCTACAGCCATGTCCTTTGAGGCAATGTTGAAGATTTCTCAGGACATGGCTCGAGTCTCAGAGTGAGTGACAGCTCCGAGAGCCTCTATTGAGAGTATGAGGAAAGCTGGTGCAGAGGACTTTTATGGGACTAGTTTGGATGAGTCTGAGTATGCTAAAAAGTGGATAGAGAAGATAGAGCGTGTTCTGGATGAGATTCGGTGCCCTCCGGATAGGCAAGTAGAATGTGTTATGGCTTTATTGCAGGGATCCGCCAATGATTGGTGGAAGTTGGTTCGTAAGCATCCCCAATTGCCTGACCCGATCACTTGGGAGTTCTTTGAGAGGGAGTTTACCAGTAAGTATGTGAATCAGACCTATAAGGATGCTAAGTGGGCTCAGTTCTTAAGTTTGAAGAAGAGGGCTATGAATGTTTCGGAGTTTGAGAAAGAGTTCAACCATCTTTCTAAGTATGCTCCAGAGGATGTTCTGAAAGAGGAGTTCAGATGTATGCACTTTGAGGCCGGTTTGAATGAGTCCTTGAGGGCTATGCTAATTTCATTAATGAGTACTCCGGGCATTGGTTATTATCAGATTGTTCAGGCAGCAGTGCGGGCTGAGAGATCAGAGTCAGTTCTGAGAGAGAGGGCTTAGAGGAGGAATCCCCCTCGTGGAGGATCATCATCATCTTCAGGTAAGAGGTCTAGGAACCCGCAGGATGAGTCTTCTTCAGGTCCGGCTTCGAGAGGTAGGAGGCAAGGTTCTGCCTTGGGTTCTGGTTCTGGTAGAGGTGGTTTTGGTAATAGGACTGAGGCGTTGCCTGAGTGTTCTCACTGCAGCAGGCGCCATCGGGGTGAGTGTAGGTGGCTCACGGGTGGTTATTTCCATTGTGGGAGCACTAATCACTATTTGGCTAACTGTCCGAAGTTGAGTGAGGCTTTTGGTGATCAGCGTGAGGCTAGTAGAGTGGGTTCGAATACACCATAAGCCAGTCAAGGTAGAGGTCGAGGTGGTCAGCCTAGAGAGGGAGCTCCATCAAATTCATTTGATCGTCCCTTAACGGTTCCAGCTAGAGCATATGCTATGAGAGCTCGGTATGAGCAGGATGCTCCGGATGTGATTGTTGGTAAGTTCCTACTCTTTGACACTAAGATTTATGCTCTAATTGACCCTAGGTCCACACACTCATATTTGTGCACGAGTAAGTTATTTGATAAGTTGCATGATGTTGATCAGTTAGATTATGAGGTTTGTGTGACCGGTCCCTTAGGGCATAGTATCAATGTGAGTAGAGTGTATAGGAATTGTCCTCTTTTGGTTCAAGATGTTGAGTTTTCTGCGGATTTGATTAAGTTGCCCTTTCGAGAGTTTGATCTGATCTTGGGTATGGATTAGTTGAGTAAGCATCGGGCTATAGTTGATTGTCATAGGAAAGTGGTTGTGCTGCGAAGTAGAGATCAGTCTTCTGTTGTGGTTAAAGGTTTGGGTTCAACTTCCTTGAGTAATGTGATTTCTGCTATGCAAGCTAAGAGGTTTATGAGGAAAGGCTGTGAAGCATTTCTGGTAGTGGTGTTGGATTCTAAGAGTGATCATGTTAGGATTGAGGATATCCCAGTTGTTAGGGAGTTTGGTGATGTGTTTCCAAGTGAGTTGTATGGGTTGCCTCCCGAGAGAGAAGTGGAGTTATCCATAGAGATAATACCGGGTACTTCTCCCATTTCAAAAGCAGCTTATCGGATGGCTCCTGTAGAGTTGAGGGAACTCAAGACTCAACTACAAGAGTTATTGGATAAGGGGTTTATTAGACCCAGCATATCTCCATGGGGAGCTCCGGTGTTGTTTGTTAAGAAGAAGGACGGTACCTTGAGGATGTGCATCGACTATAGGCAAATTAATAAGGTCACAGTGAAGAACAAGTATCCTTTGCCTAGAATTGAGGATTTGTTTGATCAGCTCTGAGGTGCAGGTGTCTTTTCCAAGATTGATCTCCGATCAGGTTATTATCAGCTTCAAGTGAAGGATGCGGATGTGGTTAAGATTGCCTTTTGGACGCGGTATGGCCATTATGAGTTCCTTGTGATGCCGTTCGGGTTAACCAATGCACCTGCGGCTTTTATGGATTTGATGAACCGAGTTTTTAGGCCATATCTTGACCGGTTTGTAGTAGTGTTTATAGATGATATTTTGGTTTACTCGAAGGATGAGAGTGAGCATGAGGAGCATCTTCGGTTAGTGTTACAAGTGTTGAGGGAGCACCGTTTGTTTGCGAAGCTTAGTAAGTGTGACTTTTGGCTTTGAGAGGTGTCTTTCTTAGGACACATTGTGTCAGCTAAGGGTATTCAAGTGGATCTATCTAAGATTGAGGCGATTGTGAATTGGAAAGCGCCTAGGAATGTTCCTGAAGTGAGAAGTTTCCTTGGTTTGGCAGGGTACTACCATCGGTTTGTGAAGGGTTTTTCAGTCATTGCTGCTCTTATGACCAGATTGTTGAGGAAAGGAGTCAGATTTGAGTGGTCGGATAAGTGTCAAGCATGTTTTGTGAAGTTGAAGAGATTATTATTTGAAGCTCCTGTACTTACTCAACACATCTCGGGTAAAGAGTTTGTAATGTACAGTGATGCTTCGGGAGTTGGACTCGGGTGTGTATTGATGCAAGAGGGTAAAGTTGTGGCTTATGCGTCTCGTCAGTTGAAGCCTCACAAGAAGAACTATCTGACGCATGATTTGGAATTGGCAGCTATGATCTTTGCTTTGAAGATTTGGCGGCATTATCTGTATGGGGAGAAGTGTAGGATTTTCACGAATCAAAAAAGTTTGAAGTATCTCCTCACGCAGAAGGAGTTGAACATGAGACAGTGCCGATGGTTGGAGTTGTTCAAGGACTATGACTGCATTGTGGATTATCATCCGGGTAAGGCCAATGTGGTTGCGGATGCTTTGAGTAGGAAGACGGTTTTGGCTTTATTCTTAAGGCAGTTCAGATGGAGATTCGATTCAGATGGGGCTTTTGTTGCCCAATTGAGAGTGAAGCCGACCTTGAGACAGTTGATTGTGGATGCACATAAGGATGGTTTGAGATTGCAACGGGTTTTGCAAGAGGTCCGATAGGGTAAGCAGTCTGAGTTTTCTATTATGGACAGGGTGCTTATGTATAGGAATCGTTTGTGTGTGCCCGAGAGTGATGAGTTAAGGAAGAAGCTTTTGAGTGAGGCACATACTACGGTCTTTACTATGTATCCTAGTAGTGAGAAGATGTATCGGGATATGAAGCAGTTCTACTGGTGGTCTGGGATGAAGAGAGACATTGTGGAATTCGTGGTGAAGTGTCTGACGTGTCAGCAGGTAAAGGCTGAGCATCAAGTCCCTTCGAGATTGCTCACTCCTTTATTCATTCCCTAGTGGAAATGGGATGACATTGCCATGGATTTTGTGTCGAGTTTGCCAGTGACTCAGTGGAAACATGATTCAGTTTGGGTTATTGTGGATCGGCTCACCAAGTCAGCTCATTTTCTACCAGTGAGAGTGGACTACTCGATGGATAAGTGGGCCAGTGTTTATGTGGATGAGGTAGTCCGACTGCATGGTGTGCCGTTGTCTATAGTGTCAAATCGAGATCCAAGATTCACATCTAAGTTTTGGAAGGAATTGCAAAGAGTTTTGGGTACTAAATTGAATTTCAGCACAGCATTTCATCCTCAGACAGATGGTCAGTCCGAACGAGTTATCCAGATTTTAGAGGATATGCTTCAGGCTTGCGCTTTGGATTTTTCTGGTAGTTGGGACAAGTATGTGCGACTTATGGAGTTTGCCTACAATAATAGCTATCAGTCAAGCATTGGGATGTCACCATTTGAGGCTTTGTATGATCGACTGTGTAGAACTCTAATTTATTGGACAAAGTTGGCCGAGCAATCTTTTGTTAGGCCAGAGATGATTAGAGATACAGAAGAGAAGATCAAAGTTGTGCAGCGGAATTTGAAAGTGGTTAAAGATAGACAGAGATCTTATGCCAATTTGAAGAGAAAGGATATTCGATTTGAGGTCGGGGACAAAGTTTTCCTTAAGGTTTCACCTTGGAGGAAAGTATTGAGGTTTGGCAAGAAAGGTAAACTTAGTCCTCGGTTCATTAGGCCTTTCAATGTTTTGGAGAAAATTGGTCCGGTAGCCTATAGGTTGGCTTTACCGATGGAGTTGGCTAAAATGCATGATGTCTTCCATGTCTCCATGCTTTGTCGGTATAGATCGGATATGTCGCATGTGTTGTCAGTTCAAGATGTTCAGATTCAGCCAGATTATTCTTATGATGAGGAACCGAAAGCCATTATAGCTCGGGAAGTAAGGCAATTATGAAGCAAGCAAGTTCCTCTGGTCAAGGTTCTTTAGCAATATCATGGAGTTGAGGAAGCGACATGGAAACCAGAGGCGACGATGAGGATTCAGTATCCACAGCTATTCAGTTCAGGTGAGAATTTCGAGGACAAAATTCTTATTAGTAGGGGAGAGTTGTCACATCCCGTTTTCCACCTAGCAGTTTGAGCCATGTGTATGTGTGCATGTGTCAGTGTTATGGCATGTGTTAAGGGTATTTTGGGTAATTTGTATGTTTTGTGGCCTTTATTAGAGTGTGGGTACACATATGATTTGAGGGTGTGTGTGTATGGGTCTTGTTAGTGTGTGCGTGCATGATCATAGGGGAGTAGTGTGTGAATTAGTGAGGGTTAGTCTTGTGTGTAGTGTCTTGCATGGGTGTAGGGTGTGAGTGATCAAGATCCACCAATCTTAGGGTGACATGTGGCTAGGGTTTTAGGAAGTAGGTATAAATAGAACGAGAGAGAAAAAGGGGACAGCCATTTGCTGCCTCTTTCCCATTTTCTTCCTCTTCTCTTTATC
Organism: Excoecaria cochinchinensis; assembly: GCA_947683425.1. Lineage (NCBI taxonomy): Eukaryota > Viridiplantae > Streptophyta > Magnoliopsida > Malpighiales > Euphorbiaceae > Excoecaria > Excoecaria cochinchinensis. Next base: position 8,281,172 of record CANTUQ010000055.1, read on the forward strand.
TCTTCTTCCTCTTTTCCTCTTCAAGTGTGCCCTAGCTTGAATCCAAGTGGTGTTGGTGGAAATTGATCATCTCTTAAGCTTTATTGGTAAGTTGTTAGTGGGTTTTCTTTTCTTCTCCATCTTTTCTCTTGTTTTGTTAGATGTGTTCTTAACCTAGGATTTTTGTGTGTTTGTGTGTTGCTTGGGTTTTCGGGTTTAGAAGCGCCTACTCGTGATCCCAAGGGGAAAGAGAAGGCGAGTGGGAGCGGAGCTTGTAACTAGGAGCATAGGAATTTACAGGTTTGGGAATGTATTTGAATTTGTTGTATTTTTGTGATTTGGTATGTTTGAATGAATTTCTGAAAATTTGAGGTTTGATGAGGCTCATATTAGGGGTTAATTTCACTCACGGTCACTCAATTTATCACTCATTGCAACCGACTTTTTTTCTTACTTAAATGTCACTGAACTTTTAATATTTTTGCAAAAATGTCATGTTGACCGGAATCCGGCGAGGACCCTCGCCGGATTGATGATATGGCATGCCATGTCAGAAACTACATGTCATTTAACAATATCTCCAACAAATGCTACATCTAAATCAATTTCACTCACGGTCACTAAACTTATCATTTATCGCACAAAAGTAACCAATTTTCTTTTTTTCCAACTTAAATGTTATTAAACTTCTAACATTTTTGCAAAAAAGTCATATATTTATTATTCGTTGTCACGTTTCATATGCCATGTCATCAATCCGGGAAGGGTTCTCGCCGGATTCCGGTCAACATGACTTTTTTGCAAAAATATTAGAAGTTCAGTGACATTTAAGTCAGAAAAAAAAAAGTCGTTACTTTTGTGCGATAAGTGATAAGTTGAGTGACCATGAGTGAAATTGACCCCTCACATTAGTGAAAATGTTATGGGTTTTGGTTTGATTTAAGTTGTGATGCATGAATGATGAATTATTGAAGAAAATGTTAAGTTTGATGAACTTTATTGCAATTTTCTGGGTTTGTTGCTTTTGAGAAGTTTGATTATATTAATTCATGATTTTAATTGTATTAATAGTTGTAAGAGTTGTATTTTTATGTTATTCATGATGATGGAAAGGTTAATTTGAGGTAAGACGAAGTTTGGGTTGATTTGTGTTTGAGATTGGAGGTTTGGGTGTTTTGGGAGTGATTTTCTGTAGATTTTCGCGTAAGAGCTGGAAATCATGACTTTGTCGCGAGCGCAACACTGTCGCAAGGTCGCGACAGAGCTTTTTGAATTCATCCCTTGCACGTTGCCTAGCGGATTTCGGCTGCCGAGCTGACCGCAACGAGATCTCGCTGTCGCGAGCGCGACAGAGCGCTCGGCTACCGAGCGGATCTGGGCATTCCCCTGTCGCGAGCGCGATAGCTTTTGTTGGCCGCTTACGGTCACGAGCATGACGACCATCGTGACCGCGATAGTGAGATGTGCTTCTATCTCCGCGAGAGCGTGAAGACTGCCCCGATCGCGACCTAGGGCCAGTTTTGCCTCTATCGCGAGCGCGACACCCCTGGCTTCAAATTGAGTTTTCTTTTGTGATTTTTGATGTTTAATTTCCGAACTTATAATGCTTTTAGGTTTATACTTGGACAATTTTATGAAGTATATGAATATAATTGGATGTATTATGCATGGATAATTTTATGAATTATATAAATGTGATTTGATGAATTATGCATGACCTGCAAGAGTCAATTTAGTAGATAGTTAGGCATGCCTAATAGAGTTCAGTAGCTCCAGCACTCAGTTCTATTCTGGACCCTGATCAGGTTCCCCGTTTTGTTTCTCGCGAACCTCATGTGTTTGGATCTTGTTTAAGAACCCCTTCGTAAAATGTTTTGAGATGAGAAAAATGTGATATTGCTTTTCGATTCGTACCCGTAAGGTACCGCCATTCGTTCACTCTTTATCCACTACTGTGAGCTGTCGCGATAGAGCTTGGTGAATTCAGCCCTTGCGCGTGGCCTAGCGGATTTCGACTGTCGAGCCGACCGCAGCGAGAGCTCACTGTTGCGAGCGCAACAGAGTGCTCGGCTACCGAGCGGATCTGGGCATTCCCCTGTCACGAGCGCGATAGCTTTTGTTAGCCGCTTACGGTCGCGAGCACTATGACCATCGTGAGCACGACAGTGAAATGTGCTTCTGTTTCCACGCGAGCGTGAAAACTGCCGTGATCGCGACCTGGGGCCAGTTTTGCCTCTGTCGCAAGCGCGACACCCCTGGCTTCAAATTGAGTTTTCTTTTGTGATTTTGGACGTTTAATTTCCGAACTTGTGTGCTTTTAGGTTTATACTTGGACAATTTTATGAAGTATATGGATATAATTGGATGTATTATGCATGGATAATTTTATGAATTATATAAATGTGATTTGATGAATTATGCATGACCTGCAAGAGTTAGTTTAGTGGATAGTTAGGTATGCCTAATAGAGTTCAGTAGCTGCAGCCCTCAGTTCTATTCTGGACCCTGATTAGGTCCCCCATTTGGTTTCTCGCGAACCTCAATGTGTTTGGATCTTGTTTAAGATCCCCTCCGTAAAATGTTTTGAAATGAGAAAAATGTGATGTTGCTTTTTGATTCGTACCCGTAAGGTACCACCATGCGTTCACTCGTTATCCACTACTGTGATTCTGCAGGTGTTATATTTCGTTGTGTTACGAGAATCTGAATCCGAATGACTATGATTATAAGTATGTGAATCAAAATGACTCTATTTATGAGTATGTGAATCAGTTAGCATATGAATGTGACTATGAGCCTTTGAACGCTTACGAATGTGATTTGATTATGATCATACCTTATGTGATATTCAGCTTATGCTTTTATGTATGCGTTTTGCCTTGGCGACCATTGTGAATGGCTGTCCATATTACTGTTGTTTGTTTTCCCACTAAGCGTTATCGCTTAGCACGGGTGTTTCATCCGTGCAAGTGCGAAAGGTTTATAGCTTTTGGGAGAGTCGCCGCAAGTCAAGCCAACACAAAGGGGATTGATGTTAGGACTTAAATTTTTGTATTATGATTCTTTTTGTAAAAGTGAACTCTCATTGTATTTATTATTCTGTTCAACTTCCGCATTGTAATTTTGAAAGATGTAATTATCTTGGTAATATCAGAATAATTATGTAATGAATATTATTATTGCATCTATGGATAAATGATCAGTTTGATTTTAAAGTTTTAATTTCCACTGTATATATGTATGTTTATATTATGTGGATGAATGTTATTGAACTGTTTTGCATGGTGACATCCCTGCTCATACGGGTTCTCACTCCATTGCAAATGGGTTCTCCTATATATGGGTAGGGGGTGTTACATTTCTCCATAGAATTTTTACTAATGGCACTAATTTGTTTCTTAGCTGCTTTGTTTCCCTTGCTTAAATTTTCACTGGCTTGTCTTCATAAGTGAGATCTAGTTGTACTTTAACATCTTCCAATGCTATGATATGTGGTCAGAACGATACCTTCTTATCATGGATACATGAAAGACATTATGAATCTTTTCCAGTTCCTGAGGAAAATCTAATCTATAGGCTACTGGTCCTACACATTCAATAACTTCAAATGGACCAATAAACCCAGGATTTAATTTACCCTTCTTGCTAAATCGAAGCACTTTCTTCCATGGTGAAACTTTCAAGAAAACCTTATCACCAACAGCATATTCAATGTCCTTTCTCTTCAAATCTACATATGACTTTTGGCAATCAGAAGCAGCCTTTAACCTTTCTTTAATAATTTTCACCTTATCTTCGGTTTCTTTTATTAACTCTAGACCCACCACTTTACTCTCACTGAGCTCTGTCCAACATAAGGGCGTTCTGCATTTTCTACCATAGAGAGCCTTATATGGTGCCATCTGGATGCTAGATTGGTAGCTGTTGTTGTATGCGAACTCTATCAATGGGAGTTGTTTATCCCAACTTCCTTCAAAATCGATCACACAACTCCTAAGCATATCTTCTAACACCTGAATCACCCTTTTCGATTGTCCATCCGTTTGAGGATGAAAAGCTGTAGTAAAATTCAATTTAGTTCCCAGTGCTTCTTGTAATTTCCTCCAAAATCTTGAAGTGAATTTTGGATCTCGATCAGATATAATGGATGATGGAACTCTATGCAACTGCACTATTTCACTGATGTACAATTCCGTTAACTATGGGAGTGAATAGTCGATTTTAACAGGCAAAAAGTGAGCTGACTTGGTCAATCCATCCATTATCACCCATATAGCATTGTGTTGCTTCCTTGTTTGTGGCAACCTAACTACAAAATCCATCGTGATCCGGTCCCACTTCCATTCGGGTACAGATATCGGTTGAAGAAGACCCGATGGGACTTGATGTTCCGCTTTTACTTGTTGACGTGTAAGACACCTAGTAACATATTCTGCAACATCTCTCTTCATACCAGGCCACCAGTATTGTGTCTTCAAATCTTGATACATTTTAGTGCTTCCTGGGTGCATGGCATACAGACTGTTATGGGCTTCTTTTAAGATGTTCTTTTTCAAATCATCATCATTAGGGACACAAACCCTATCCTTGAAATATAAACAGTCATCCTTAACCACATACTCACTGTCTTTCCCATCTTGAATTTGTTTGAGAATAGTGACTAGTATTTCATCTCGTTGTTGAGCTTCCTTCACTTGTTGCACCAAATTTGGCTTAAGCTTCAACTCCGCTACAATGGCGCCATCACTTGCTAAAGACAATCTAGCATTCATAGCTCTTAAAGCTGTACAAAAATATTTTTAAATTACTATTTATATATAATCTTACCACTTGCTTAGTTTAAATGTTTAATTTAATTATTTAAGATTTTACCTGACAGTGATTTTCTACTAAGAGCATCAACCACTATATTTCCTTTGCCTGGATGATAATCAATTATGCAATCGTAATCTTTGATCAACTCTATCCATCTTCTTTGCCTTAAGTTTAATTCTTTTTCTGTAGGCAAATATTTGAGACTTTTTTGATCTGTATAAATATAACACTTTTCCCCATATAAGTAATATCTCCAAATCTTCAAAGCAAAGACTATGGCTGCTAGCACCAAATAATGGGTCGGATAATTTCTTTCGTGAGGCTTAAGCTGCCTAGAAGCATATGCAATTACTCTTCCTTCTTGCATAAGTACACAGCCTAGCCCATTATGTGAGGCATCACTAAAAATCACAAAATCTTTGTCAGGTATTAGTGGGGTGAGAACAGGTGCTTCAGTCAACATGGACTTTAACTTCTTAAAACTTTTTTGACATTTATCATCCCACACAAATTTTTCATTCTTTTGAAGTAATTTGGTCAAGGGTGCTGCAATCATGGAAAATCCTTTAACAAACCTTCTATAATATCCTACCAACCCTAAGAAACTTCTGATTTCTGCGACATTTCTAGGTGGTTTCCATTCTAGAATAGCTTCTACCTTCTTAGGATCAACACTACTCCCATCTGCCGTTACAACATGACCAAGAAAAGAGACTTTATCAAGCCAAAATTCACATTTACTGAACTTACCATAAAGTTGTTTATCTCTCAATGTCTGCAAGACAATTCTCAAATGCTCATAATGCTCTTCTCGATTCTTAGAATATATCAAAATATCATCGATGAAAACTACTACGAATTGATCCAAATAAGGACGAAAAATGCGATTCATAAGATCCATAAAAGCTGTTGGGGCATTTGTGAGTCCAAAAGGCATCACCAAAAATTCATAATGCCCATATCTCGTTCTAAAAGCTGTCTTAGGCACATCTCCTTCCTTTGCTTTCAACTGATAATACCCTAACTTCAGGTCAAGCTTAGAGAAAATACCTACACCCCGAAGCTGGTCAAACAGATCATCTATTCTAGGCAGTGGGTATTTTTTTTTCACAGTCACTTTATTCAATTGCCTGTAATCCACACATAGCCTAAAAGACCCATCTTTCTTCTTAACAAACAATACCGGTGCGCCACAGGGAGACACACTAGGGCGTATGAAACCCTACCCTTCTCAAGAAGTTCTTGCAGCTGGATTTTCAATTCCTTAAGTTCTGTGGGTGCCATCAGATAAAGTGCCATGGATATTGGTGCTGTACCAGGCAACACATCAATGGAAAACTCCACTTCTCTTTCTAGCGATAACCCTAGCAATTCCTCAGGAATGACATCTTGAAAGTCACGTACCATTGGTATATTTTGAACTTTAGGAACATTCTTTTTAGCTTTAAGAACACAGGCCAAATATGCTAAACACCCCTTTCTAATAAATCTTTTTGCTTCTGTTACTGATATAATATTTGAGAGAAAATTTGACCTTTCACCAACAACTTTAAGTTCCCCATTACTAATTGTCCTAAGAGTAATTCTTTTAAGGTGACAATCCACCATTACATGATGTCTAGCCAGCCAGTCCAAACCAAGAATTACATCGAATTCACGAAAAGGCAATTCAATCAAATCCCCAGAAAATTCATAACCTTGTATTTTTAAGGGACAACCTTTGTAAACCTTATTAACAACTACACTATGACCTAAGGGATTTGTAACTTTAATATCATGTTCAAGAGTATCACCATGCAACCTTTTATCATCAAGCAATGGTATACATATATATGAATGCGTAGACCCTGGGTCTATTAATGCACGAACAGTAGTATTAAAGATAGTAAAAGTACCCGCACTCACATCTGGGCCATCCTGGTCATAACGGGCCCTCATAGCATATGCACTACAAGAAATTGGATAAATGGTGATGGAAATTTACCAACGGAATTGATACCGTCTCTATATAGCGACGGAATACATATTCTGTCGGTAAATAGCGACGAAAATTATTTTTCGTCGCTAAAAATGGCGCCAAACTTTCCCTCCAGAAATGCCGACAGAATTTAGCAACGAAAATATAATTCCGTCGGTAAAAAAAAAAGAAAAAAAATTAATTTACGTTTCGCGACGGAATTTTGTTCCGTCTCTAAAAATTGCCACGAAATGTAATTCCGTCGCTATTTTTAGCGACGAAAATGTGATTCCGTCAGTAAAAAAATTAATTATAATAATTAAAATATTTTTAGCGACGGAAATACTATTTCGCCGGTAATTACCGATGGAATTGGATTTTCGTCGCTATTTGTAGCGACGAAAAACACATTCCGTCGGGAAAATGAAATTAAAATTAAAACTCATCCCCTCCCCCCCCCCCCCCGATCCTCTCTCTCTCCTCCCTCTCCCCTCACTCAGCCCTCTGGTTTCTGATCCCCGGCCCTCACACCGCCGACCACCGCCCCTGCTGCCGATCCGCCCCTCCCCTCCGATCGCCGGTCCCCTCCCCTCCTCCTCTCTTCCCTCTTTTCCCGCTCTGTTCTTCCCTCTTCTGTCCCTCCCTCCGTGCGCCATCTCCTCTCCGCCGGCGTTGACCGCCGCTGCTCCAGCGTGGGCCGCGTCTCCTCCTCCGCCTCATCCTCCTCCCTCCTCCTCCTCCGGCATCAGGTAAGCCGATCTCTCCCTCTCTCTGTTATTTTTTTTTTAATTATTATTATTATTATTATTAGGAAATTTTATTATTATTATTATTATTATTATTATTATTATTATTATTGTTATTATTAATTTATTTAACTTAATTAGACATTGTTAAATATTAAGTGTTAAATATTGTTTGAATGAGAAATTAATTTTTAATTAGTGTTAATTATTGTTAGAATTAATTTAAATTATTTATGTTAAATAATACAATGAATTAATTAGTGTTAATTGTCGTTAGAATGTTAAACATTTGTTGAAATAGATGATTGTTAGTGTTATTAGTATTAGTAGGATTATGGTTAATTAAAATTAGTATATATATATATTTGCCTGACTGTTATGATAATTGGTTATGAATATTAAGTTAAAGGATCATGACTCTTATGGACCAAAAACATAAATCATACTGCCACATTTTTCTTATAATCAGATATATTAATTATCACTATTACATAACCTCAAAATCAATAAAAAATTAATAATTGAATTTTTCAAAAAAAGAAATTAGTAATTGAAAATTTTCCTAATATTCCATATCCAAATCAATTACATGAAAAAACACTTCTTATTTGAAAATTATTCTACTACCATTTCAAACAGTGCAGATAAGTTACAAGAAATTTAATGCATTTCTCTCATTTTATTAAAGACTGACTGTTTTATGGAAAAACTATTTAGATTATTACATACCAACCTATACTCAACCCTAAAATAAAATATTTATTAAAACAATTCACTGAAACAATATTAAGAAATAAAAGTAATTAAAATAAATTTGTTATGAATCATTGTAGAATACAATTAAATTCAATTCTAACATTCATATTGTTAAGGAAGAGTACACAAAAAATTAACATTGTATCAAACATAAAATATCTGAAACTAATAACAGTGGATAAAAATTAAAATTCCTACATAAAAAATTGAAAAACAAAAAAAACAACCATGAGAAATTTGTTTTTTTTTTTTGTTTTTATTGTATATATATATATTTTCTTTTTTATGAGTTTATTAATTTAAATGATACTATTAAATGTGTTAATAGTATTCTTCATGTTGTTAGTAGTTTTATTATCTAATATATTAAGTTATTTTTTTTGGGAATTAGATTTTCATAATTGTAATTGAGATGTCTTCTTGTTCATGTATCAGTTTTGGAATTAATTATGAGTAACGTAGATAGATCTTGGATGTATAGACGGAAAACAAAGGATGGTTACATTAATCTTGAATTTGTAGAAGGGGTTCAGTCGTTTATTGAATATGCCAGTTCTCAACCTGCACATATGGACGGGGCTAAAATAAGATGTCCATGCAAAAAGTGCCAACACCTGAGTTATCTATCAGTCGATGAAATGTATTTTCACCTGTTAAGAAAGGGATTTGTTCAAAATTATTTTGGGTGGACACGACACGGAGAACCATCAATCTGCAGTACATCGATGGACAATGTGGGCAACATGTCGACAACTGAGGGTGAATTTGAAAGAGAGGGGGAATTTGGAGCCGATGATATAGGGATGACTGATAATCCATACGTTCAAATGGTTTATGATGCAGCTGGCCATGATTTTAGAGAAAGTACACCAATGCTAGAAGAACCCAACGAAAATGCAACAAAATTTTATGATTTGCTAAATTCAGCAGATCAGGAGTTATGGCCAGGCTGCAATAACATGACTCAGTTATCTTCTGTAACTCGGATATTGAATATAAAATCAGAAGGCCATATTTCGGATCGAAGTTTTGACCAAATACTTGCTTGGTACAATGGATCATTGCCTCCTGACCATAAAATGGTTGATAATTTGTACAATGTGAAGAAACTGATCATGTAGGTATTTGTTTCACTTGAAGAAAAATGTAAAAAATAAAGCTAGAGTTGAAGGTTCAATATATAATGCTTATTTGGTCGAAGAAGCAAGTACTTTTTGTTCGCATTATTTTGAGTCTCATATAGTCACGAGACAGTGGAAAGTACCACGTAATGATGATGGTGGGGAATCAAGTAATTAGGACAAAAACTTATCCATTTTTACATATCCTGGGCGTTTACATGTCCGGTCAATAAGGAAAAATGCTAATGGAGGATGAATTAATAGCGGCCCATAGTTATATTTTATTGAATTGCGAGGAAGTTCGGCCTTTTGTGAGGTAAGTTTAATATATACGCTAAATTGTTCATTTGTTTTACTATATCAAGAGTGTAATATATACGCTGTATTTTGGCATTTTAGATTATATGAGGAATGGATACGGGAGCTAATGCTTGAAAAAAATGAAAATGAGGTGAACAAGGAAGTCAAAAAGCACTTTCATCATTGGTTTAAGACATATGTAAGTTGTGATTTTCACCATACAAATCCATACATATAATTATATATGAAATATATGATTTAAATGATGTTAGCTTATTGGAATATGTAGGCATCAACAAATGCAATTGACAACAAGTACATCATTGATCTTGCAAAAGGACCTTTGCGATATGTTAAATCATTTCCGGTGTGTTTCATGAATGGATATAAATTTCATACACAGAGTCATGGTCATAACAAAGAAACGGTAAACAGTGGGGTTTGCATTCAAGGAGAGCTGATGGATTATTATGGGCAAATTGTTGATATAATTGAAGTTGAGTATCCCGCATTGCCAATAAGGTGCTGTGTATTATTCAAGTGCGAATGGTATGATCCAACTATTAACGTTGGAACAAAAATACATACCAGATACAATTTAGTTGATGTGAACCAGCGTAGAAGATTGAGGAGCTTTGAACCATTTGTGTTGGCAATGCAAGTGGGCCAGGTATATTATGTCTCTTATCCAAGCGTAAACCGAGACAGATCGGAATGGTTAGCAGCATGCAAAGTAAAACCAAGAGACATTTATGAAAGGAAAGGCATCGGACAAAGTACACGTTCTGAAAATAATGATGCATTTCAGGAGGAAGAACCGGGAGTTCATGAAATTAACAACTCTCTGAATTTTGAAGATAACGAACCATTGAACTATGCGGACAATGAATTTGTTGACATTGACTGTGAGGATGATGAGGAAACTTTGGTTGGCGATGGATCTAATGAGGAGCCAGAATTTTCCTATTATACATCGGAAAATGAGGATGATTTGAATTACGATTTACAGCTTAGTGACGATAGTGAATAATTTATTTACCTACTTGCTTATCATGTGAGAACAATTAATATTGCACTGACTTGGTTTTTAGTTTAATATGCTTATTACAATGTAATTATTTTCTATTATCTGAAAATATGCATTTTCCTTATAATGTCAGGTTGAAGAATGTTTAAGCGAAAGAAGAGAACAGGGATTCCTCCACGACTCAGGTTGCATGATGGCGGTGACAGTACTGGTGATGGAGGATCCCCATCGCATGGGCTCAATGCCAGCACTGAGGCTGCCGCATTACCAACCATCCCAACTGTTGCACCATCTACCACTCCTTCCACTGATTCCACTCATATGGCACACCCTGATTCTATGCCACCTCAAGTGTCAGGAACAGAACAAGCGGAGGAGCCTACGCCTGGCTCGATTGGAGTTGATGGAAGAATGTACATCAACATCACAGCTGAGGAGTAAGTGATTAATATTTCACTTCATTATGATTTCAATGACAGTTATTACTTGTACTAACATTATTCACATTGTTGTATCTTAGATTGAATCCTTCAGGAAAGTGCTCATGCATAATGACAACCTCTTTCAAAAACAGAATTGAATACGATGGGTTTTTCTGGAAGAATGTGTCAGAGGAAACAAAGAATTTTTATTTCGAAGAATTCAAGGTAAAAAATTTATGATAAATTTTGTTACATAACAAATTATATTTTACTCTTGCTTACATTTTGTTTTTTGTTCTGTCTGTCTCATAAGAAAAAATGTTATTGGGACCCGGCATTTGACGATATCATGTATTCTGTGTGGGAGACTCGTGCGTGGGCACGTTACAGAGATTTAGTCTGCTTGTTAAAGAATGGTGGTGTCCGACCTCGCTACATAACCGAAGATTTATGGGCACATTGGAGATACTATTGGACGACACCTGAAGCCATTTCCATTTCAGAGCGGAATTCTAGTAACAGACGGGGAGGACCTAAGGGACTCAGTTCATGCTTGCACACTGGAGGGTCGATGTCCCATCGGGAACATGCAGATAGACTTGTAAGTATTACAAAATACTACTGTTACCACTGTAATTAATGGTTAGAATGTCTAAAATTTATCTCATTACCATAGAGGAGGATGGGAATGTTACTTGTGTGAGGAGTTTGCATTGATGTTGAATGTTGGATGGTAGCATAGTCTCGAAATTTGAAGTATTTTTCTGTCTTTGTATACAGGAGGTATGCTCCAAATATAGGGGAAACTCTGTTGAAATTTTAGTAAAAACTTGTACGAATAGTCAATAAATTATAGTTCGCTTTTAATTCTTTTTATGTTTGCAGGGAGAATCGATGGGTCGACCGGCTACCCACGCTGAGGTATTCTTACACACCCACACCAACAAGCATGATGGTCAAATGTTCGTCAATTCTCGGTCAAGGGTTTTACATGTATGTCCAAATTACTATATTTTACAAATTTTAAAGATTAGTTATTATTAATCGTTACTTATTGTAAAACATTTGTCCTACAACAGGAACAAGTTCAAGATGCAATTCAGCAACGCTCACAGACTTTTGATCATGTTGATGCGAATCAGATCTATTATGAAATGGCTGGTGGTAGAGACCAGCGAGGACGGGTATTTGGCTTAGGTTCTTTGGCCAAATCCTGTTACTCGCATTCCTCAAGTTCAAGTACTGCCGCATCTAATAGACGGTCTGCATCCAGGGAAGTACTTGAACTTCGGAATACTGTAAGTGAGCTAAGATCGGAATTGCAATAGTCACAGACTCGATAGCAAGACTCAGAGGCTCGATGGCGACAATCTCTCGACTACATATCTGAGCTACACAATGAGATGGCAAATTTATCTGAGCAATGAGATGGCAAATTTGAAGGGTATGTTTGCCTCGTCATCGCATCAGTCTGATCATACTTCGTCGTCGCCGCCGCCATCAGCTTAGTTATCATTTTGTATTAGACATATATGGATATTATGTTGTTAAATAATTACTAACTTTATAATTAACACAATTATTAAATTCGACTATTATTGGATATTAAAATTTAGATATTATCTTCATTTTTCATTATTTTGCAATTAATTTTACAGTTTATAACTGCATAAAAACAAAATAAAAAAAAATCTAATTTTTAAATTTTCTTGAAAATTACCGACGGACTGCGGCATTTCGTCGGGAAATTACCGACGGTTATTCCGTCGGTAATTTCCCGACGAAAACGGAATTTTCGTCGGAAAATTACCGACGGAAATTCCATTTTCGTCGGTAATTTTCCTGACGAAAATTATATTTCCGTCGATAATTTCCCTACGGAAATAGGTTTTCTGTCGGTAAATTTACCGACGGAAATTTTTTCATCGGGAAATTTCCCTACGCCTAATATGCCGACGGAATCATTTTTCGTCGGCATTTTTATTTCCCGACGGAAATTACATGTTTTCCGTCGGTAATTTTCGTCGGAAAAATACTTTTTTCTTGTAGTGATGCATGTGCTGGTGTACGGGTATCAGGCTTCTCAACTATTTTTGATGTGCCCCTTTGACCACCAGTATTGGAACTAGCTCCTCTACCTCTGTCTCTCCCCCTAGAAGCTAAAGAAATTGGTCTCTCTGTCTAGCTGGCTGTCGGATACTGTTACCAAGATAATCTCTCTGAAAATGGTCCATAGACCCACGTCGTAGACATGCTCCCATTTTTCTCCAATGCTGTCCTCCATACTTTTTCCCACAATGCTCGCATGGAGTAATCTCTCCCCGACCAAAACCTCCTGCTGTACTAGCCATGGATGAGGCTGGTTGTCCCTACATAACAAATAATTTTTGACCCTATCCTGATCAACGAGAAGATGTCTGTGACTGAGCTGAAGCCTGAGAACCTGACCCTCTTTGCTTCTTACTAGCTGAAGAAGAAGAGCCAGTTTGTCCTTGACTCCTTTTTTGTTGCCCCCTATTCCGCCATTTTTGTTCATCTATATTAACCTTTTCAATTTTCAAGGCAGCTTTCACTAGTTCTCCATAATCTTTAATTTGCAAAGCCACAAGAAGTTTTTTGATATCATGATGAAGACTCGCCTCAAACCTTTTACACTTATCAGCCTCTGTAGGAATCAATCGATCAGCATATGCACTTAATCTGTCAAACTCTTTTTCATATTCTAACACTGTTCTGGGCCCTTGCTTCAAATGTAGAAATGCATCTCTCATTTCCTCTTTATATGCCTCTCCCACATATTTTTCCCTAAACTGAGTCAGAAAATACTCCCAAGTAATATCTTGTGGTGCAACAAACCTCTATGTTGACTCCCACCACTGATATGCAGACCCTTGAAGAAGACATTCTGCACACTCCATTCTTTCTTCATGAGTAAAATGGAGAAGATAAAAAGTCCTCTTTATCTTAATCAACTAAAATTCAACATCTAGAGCCGTAACTGTCGACTCTCCCATAAAATCCTCTACTCCTAACTTCTTATGCAGTTCACAACTTAATCAATTAAATATTTCTATTTTCTTTCAATTAAATCTATTTTTTTTTATAAAATGGGTATAAAAATATTAATAAAATGGTTATATATATATAACTAAACTATCATTTATAAATAACTATTACATAAAATAAAATTTAATTGAAAAAAAGGGTCACGGGTTTGGGTCGGGTTGAATCGGATTTCAAGTATTTTTAGGCAGATTTTTCAAGTTTCAAATACTGATCACATTTGATTCTAAATTTTTCAAGTCATTCGGATTCAGATTACTATTTTCAAGTAGATTCGGATCGAATTTCGAATCAAATAAAAAATTGGCATGTCTATATTTTATAAATATAAAGTGATATTTCAGCGAAAATTCATAATATTAATGTCACAATAAATTGTTTTTTTTGTAACACAAATGATACTTTTCCACCGCTTCAAGCATTTCTCGTTCTGCTAGGGTTTTTGCAGACATATTGTCTCTTTTCTTAACTAGAAAATGATATATTTTAATTTCTTTAAAATAAAATATTAGACAATTTTTTTTATTATAAGAGACAATAATTCTTAATTACAATTTTAAATATCACTAAAAATAATTAAATTTAAGACGTTTTGTACTTTTTTAAAATATATTTTTAATTAAATATTAAATATACATATTTAAGAGTAGTTATTTAATACATGAATATATGAACTGTTAGATCGTCGCATGAATAAGATTGACAGTACAAATATGCATGACAAATCACATACGCATGTTCAAAGGTGGAAAATCGTTACCGACAGCATTTATTTTCTTTTATCACCACATTTAGTTTTTATTTATTTATTTATTTATTTTGAAATGACAACAACCCATATATCATGATGCATCTGTCCTCTTCCATTCAACCTGTAAGAAGTCATCATATCTTACGCTGTCAATTTGTTAAAAAAATAGAAAAATAAATAAAAAAAAAAACAATTTCTGATAACATGTTTGAAGAAATTTAGATCCGGTATTGCATATCTTCGAAAAGAAAAAAAAAGACCGATGTAGTTTCAAAAACTATCCAACGATCACTTCAGTTTTTTAATAGAAAATCAATATTTGGAAAAGATAAAAGGAATATGATAAGAATGTATAAGAAATTTGTATTTAATATGTATATTTTAATATTTTGTAATGTCTAAATTAATGACTAATTATTGGCTACCTTAATTATTTATTCATTCCTTTGTATCTATTTAATTAATTTGATTGATTCAAATTTATGAAATCGAATTTCGTTGATTGTGTTATCAAGTTGCACTAAAAATATTCATTTGTTTTTGTTATTATTATTTATTAATGCTCCTGATTTACGAATTCTGTTTAGATCTGCAAACTAACATGAACCATAGCTACAAGCTGAAGTCATGTCTCTTATTTACAACAAAATAATGCTTTTCTGTTTAGATCTGCAAACTAACATGAACCATAGCTACAAGCTGAAGTCATGTCTCTTATTTACAACAAAATAATGCTTTTCTTTTTAACTTTTTGATATGATTACCCTAACTTTTTCCATGCACAGAAATTCATTTCACATGTCCATGTTTATCCATGCGTCTTTATTTGGTTAAAACCGTAAAGTTTTATATCAAAATGCCTACAAAAGTGTTTAATGTTTTTATAATTTTTTTCATTTACATTAGAGGTGGCAAAATAGGCAAGTCGGGCGGGTTTTGGTTGGGTTATAAATGAGTGGGTCATAAATAGATTGAGTTATAAATGGGTCAAAGACATATGGATTATAAATGGATCAATGCTCAAATGGGTTGGGGCGGATTTGAGTCGACCCATTTGACCCATTTATGACCACTTGTTCATTTTAAAAAATAAATCTAACAAAAGTATTGGATATAGAGATAATAAATAAATGTCCATTTCAAAAAATTAGTTTTATAAAAATATTAAATATACAAATAGTAAATAATATATTAATTTATTTTCCGACTTTAACTAATTATCACTCCACATTTTGATCTTATTTTAAAAATTTAATATTTTTTTCCATGTGATTTTCAGATTTCTCCTCCGCTGCAATAATAATAAATATCTATATAAGAATATTATAAGAATATGTAAAATAATCTATATACACATGTTTAAAGAAATAAATACATTTATTTTACCTTCAAATCCAAATAACTAATTGCGAGTGGTAATTAAAGTCTCTGCATTTTCAGGTAACATAGAAGCCCTCCATTTATTGAGAATTTTTTCTCCCATACTAAATACTGACTCTGAAACAACGGTAGTAATGAAAATTGTCATAATATCTCTAGCCATTATAAAAAGAATGTGATATTTTGGCTCATTTTCTGCTCTCTTTACCTATTATTCATCCACTTTTATTTAAATATTTGAAAGGCATCTGTTAAATTAATGAATATCAGAGCAAATGCTGATGGATAAGATTGACAACTCTACTATCCATGACGTTCTGCAATCTGTTAAATTTCTCTAAATACTTTGTTTAGAGAAATTTTGATGGATAAGTAATGTTTTATATTGAAATATCTCTAAATACTTTATCTCTATGATTGTTGATTGACAGCTTAATAAGTGAGTCCTGCCCATATCACATGAATTTCTCTGCAAAACTACCTAAATATTTTAAAACCTTTAAATTTCAGAAATTTGAATTTTTCAATATTTTATTTTCCCGTTAACTCCAAAAATATTTGAACAAACAAGGTTTTCTTCTAAGTTGTAATTTGTAAACATGGAGTTTACACAGTAATTTTAAAAAATGTTTTTATTTAAATTGTCATTTTATAAAATTAAAAATAATTAACTCATTTTATCTTCTGAAACAGATAGTTGAAAACTATATATATATATATATATAATCAATGATGGCTTTTAAAAGAAAAATATCATTGTGTAATGTCTACATTTTTTTTATAAAATTTAAATATCATTATATTAATACATGTGAAAAATAAAAATGTAGGGTAAACCCATAACCAGCCCCCTATACTTGCAGTCAAATTTCATTTGAGCACCTATACTATAATAATGACCAAATAAGCACTCTTTCTTAAAGTTTTCTCAACAAATAAACACAGATTAGCAGATGATGGAAATATGAAAACCGCGTGAGACACACACGCGGTGACGTGTATCACCTTACCAGTTAAAATGGAACACGTGGCATTATGAATATGAAGCATAAATGGGAAAAACGGAAATGAGGAACTGTTTTGGGTTTGAAATCAATCTCCTAAGGAGAAGAACTGTAAATCGAGCAATTGCTGTTGAATTCTGAGTGTTAATCCTCAATGCAAAGTGAGGAGAGAGTTTGGTGGACTATATACGAAGCATAGTAAGAGAGGAAGCGGGAAGTAAAAGCTGCGATTGCAAGAGAAGTGAAATCGAGAAAGCAGAGGTAAGTTTCGTAATACTGTGAAAATGGTTTTTTTGATATTTAGTTCTTAAATTAAGGGCTTATGTTATGAGTATTGGAATGCAGTGATTTAATTATTTTCAGTAATAGTTATGAGTTTTGGAATGCAGTGATTTTATTTGCAATGTCGACAGTTTGGGTGAAAGTGAGATTTCACCATGAGGGAACCTTCATTAGAAACAGGGTAGGAAACGAGAAATACACGGGTGAAGCCACGGTTGAAGACTGGTACATAGAGAAGGATAAGCTATCGCTTGTGGAGTTAGGCGAACATGCGAAGTTGTTAGGCTACACAGAAGTTGTAGGTTTCTGTTTTTTAGATAAGACAAGAGAGAAATTTAAAATGTTCGGTAATGACCAAGTGTTATTGGGGTTAGTAAAGGACTTCAATAACGGGGATATTTTGGATGTATACATAACGCATAGTGTGAGTCAACCCATAATGGTGGAAAATTTGTTATCCTATGTGGAAGAGAGTGGGGCAAAAGAGGTAGAGGGGAAAAATGTAAATGCAAGTGGTCCTTCTAGGGCAACCACAAACGAGGATGATATTGTAAATGCTTCTGGTGTTGATAAGGAAACCAGTGCAGAGGGTGTGGGTATAAATAGGGAAGAGAGAGAGGAAGAAGCAGGGGAGTGTAGGGAAGAGAGAGAGGATGAAGCAGGGCAGAGTAGTGATGAAGCATCTTCAAGTGATAAAGAAGACTTAAGTGCTGAGAGTAGCAGTGGTGGAGAGTATAATACTGATGAAGTTGGAAGTGATGAGGATGAAGAACTAAGAAATTTTAGGGAAGCTGCAAGAGAGGAGAAAAAAGATAAGAAGAAGAGAAATGAGTGCACTTACACTCAAGAGATTCCATTAGGGGAAGCCGGATTTGATAGGGGTTTTGAAGGAACAGGTGTCAACAGAGCAGAAAAATATAAAAGTAGACTGGGTGGTGATGAGGACTATGTTGACAGTTCTGATGCGTGGAGTGATGATAGCGAAGATGAGATAGAGTGTAGGTCTGGAGCAGGATTGAATGTCCAAAGCAAAAAGAAGAGCAACAAGTTGTTTTTTGATCCAAAATGCAGCACCACAATATTTCAACTTGGAATGATATTCGAAAATGCTATTCAATTCAGAGAGGCAGTTGCTGATTATGCAGTGGAGAATGGAGTTTCTGTAAAACTTAGGCCTAATGAAAGGCATAGAGTGAGGGTTAAATGTAAAGCAACTAACTGTAAGTGGGAGATATTTGCTAGTCTGGAGGGAGATTCTGGTGATTTCAAGGTTAAGACA
Organism: Excoecaria cochinchinensis; assembly: GCA_947683425.1. Taxonomy (NCBI): domain Eukaryota; kingdom Viridiplantae; phylum Streptophyta; class Magnoliopsida; order Malpighiales; family Euphorbiaceae; genus Excoecaria; species Excoecaria cochinchinensis. The sequence continues at coordinate 8,300,054 of CANTUQ010000055.1, forward strand.
TATAATCCAGAACACCAATGCGTGAAGAAGAACAAAAATAAATTGTGTAATGCTGCTTTTATAGCTAGGAAATTTGAGGATAGGATACTTTCTCAGCCAGATATTAAGATCTGGAAGATACAAGATCTGGTGAGGGAAAAGTGGGGGTTGTATGTGGGGGCAAAGGCAGCAGTTATTAATAGGTTCATGGGTGATTGGAAAGAAGAATTTGCAAGAAGAATTTGCAATGCTTGGTGACTATGCTGATCAGATAAGGATGACAAATCCTGGGTCCTCTTGCTGGATTCGAACAGATACTGAGACACATCCAGGAAAGAACATGTTTGTATATTTCTGCGTGTGTTTTGATGCATTGAAAAGGGGGTGGCTTGATGGATGTAGAAGAGTGATAGGTCTTGATGGATGCTTCTTAAAAGGGATTTGCAAAGGACAGTTATTGGTTGCCTGTGGGAAGAATGGAAATCAACAAATGTTCCCTATAGCTTGGGCAGTGGTTCACACAGAGACAAAGCACTCATGGAGTTGGTTTCTCCAGTATCTCATTGATGATCTGCAGGTGGGGAATGGAAATGGACTTACTATAATGTCTGACATGCAAAAGGTAAATGCATTTAATTTGTTGAAATGTCAACCGTATAATTAAAATGTTTAAATTATAATGTGCTTTTCATTTTAAATGGGCAGGGATTAGTGCCATGTATACAAGCATTGTTACCAGAGGCTGAGCACAGAATGTGTGCTAGACATGTATGGGCTAACTGGAAACAGAAATGGAAAGGTGAAGAGAGGAGAAGACAATTTTGGAGGTGTGCTAAATCAACTTTTCTGGTGAGATTTAAAGATGAATTAGATGCTTTAAATAAGCTAGGTGAAGGGATATGTGAGGATCTACTAGGTTACCCGAAAGAAACTTGGTGTAGAGCTTTCTTTAGAAAGGACGTTAAGTGTGACAATGTAGACAACAACATGTGTGAATCATTCAACAATTGGATACTAGTACCTAGACATAAGTCAATCATTTCTATGCTTGAGGAGATTAGGCACAAGATAATGAATAGGCATATACAAATGAGGAGCTTTGTCAATACTTGGATATCTGACATCTCACCAATATCTAGGAAAATTTTAGATGATAATGCCAACTTAGCAAGGAAATGTCAAGTAACCTGGAATGGGGATAAGGGTTTTGAAGTGGTTGATGGCCCCTACTGCCATATAGTGGATTTAAATGCCCAAACGTGTACATGTAACAGTTGGGAATTGAAAGGAATCCCATGTTCACATGCAGTTTGTGCAATGTACCACTTACAACTTGATCCAGAACAGCATGTACACAAATGGTATCACAAGGATACTTTCTTAAAGGCATACCAGTATGTTATCCAACCAATTTCCAACATGAAGATGTGGGAACCAACCAATAACCCTCAAATTGAGCCACCTGAAGTAAAGGCAATGCCAGGTAGGCCCAAAAAGAGTAGGAAAAAAGATAAGGATGAGGTTGGCTCCCAAACACATGGAAGGCTGTCTCGAAGGGGAACTACAATGCATTGCTCCAAATGCAAGAGGGGTGGTCATAACAAATCAAGTTGCCAGCAGCATGTAAGTTTCTTAATCATAATTCCTATCCTCATATCTGGATAATTCATAATTTCTTAAATCTATTTTTTGCAGAATGTCAATATGGACAGGGGAGAGAGTTCTGCTACAGCAGCTGAAGAGATTTATGGTGGTCCATCTTCTGCCCCACGATCACATCAATGTAACCAGACTTCACTATGTGAAGATACATCTGCATTAGGTAGCACTACAAGAAAATCACTAAATAGCGACGGAATATTAGCGACGGAATGAAAACCGTCGCTAAATAGCGACGGAAATAATTTTCCGTCGCTATTTAGCGACGGTAATTATTTCCGTCGCTAAATAGCGACGGAAAATTATTTCCGTCGCTATTTAGCGACGGAAAAATACGTCCGTCGCGAAATAGGGCGCCAAACATTCCCGCCAGAATTTGCGACAGATATTAGCGACGGATATCTAATTCCGTCGTTAAAAAAAAAATTTATTTCCATTTAGCGACGGAATTTTAGTACGTCGCTAAAATTAGCGACGATATTAGAAACCGTCGCTAATTTTAGCGACGGTAATATAAATCCGTCGCTAAAATTAAATAAAATTTAATTAATAAAATAAATTTAGCGACGGATTTTAAATACCGTCGCTAATTAACGACGGAATGATATTTCCGTCGCTATTTTTAGCGACGGAAATATATTCCGACGCTAATTACCGACGGAATATGATTTCCGTCGCTATATAGCGACGGAATCGTATTCCGTCGGGAAATCTGAATTAAATTCAGATTTTAAACCCCCTTCCCCCGATCCTCTCTCTCTCCTCCCTCTCCCCTCACTCTGCCTGTCCGATCCCCTGCCCTCTCGCCGCCGACGACCGCCCCCTCCCCTCCGTTCGCCGGTCCCGTCCCCTCCTCCTCCTCCTCCTCTCTTCCCTCCCTTCTCTCTTTTTTTCCCGCTCCTTTCTTCCCTTCTTCTTCCCTCCCTGCCGTGCGCCTTCCTTCTCTCCTTCGCCGCCGTCGACCGCCGCTGCTCCGGCGTTGGCTTCATCTCCTCCTCAGCCCGGTCGACCTCCCTCCTCCGCCTGCTCCTCCTCTCCTCTCCTCCGGCGTCTGGTAAGCCAACAGTACCCATTTGCCCTTTTTTTTTTTTAATTATTATTATTATTATTATTATTAATTTATTTAACTTAATTAGACAATGAATTATTGTTGATTGATTGTTGAAATAGATTATTGTTGTTAGAATAGATTATTATTGTTGTTATATTTAGATTGTCAAATTTGATCAAACTCAAAGGTTCCGGTTAGGAGTGTTTAAAAAAAATTGTTGGATTTAATTAATAAAAACCCTAAACCCTAAATCGATTCGAACTCTTGACAGAAACGCTTGAACTAATTATATCCTGTAGTTTCGTGTATGTGTTGTGGTGCTGGTATAATTATAGTGGTGCTGGTATAATTATAGTGAGGAGCACAAGTAATAAAATTGGTTGAGGATAGGGTGCTTGCAAATCTCAACTTCAAAATGGCTGAAATTTGCGTGTATGAGAGGAATACTGAATAAAATTATAGGCAAAATGCATATAATAGTTTATTTGAATTGAATTCTATTACGTTCTTAATTAATATATATTCTTCCAAGACCCAAAGATGTATTTTTTGTAAAATTTGATGGGTTTCGTGAATAAAAGAAAAGCTAACTATGGGATGATGATTCTTTCTTATCAATAATCTATTTCAAAAATTGTTATCAACTAAATTACACAACTTAAAAAATTGTTAGCAATATGTATATGTTAAAATTGTTAGCCAACGCTGCCTTAAATAGGCCAAGGCAAATAAATCTCCAAAAATGTTTGTATAATTAACAATAATCATAACTAAATTACACAACTTAAAAAATTAAAAGAGTATATAACAATAATTAAGTTATAAGAATAAATTGCAACTTAACTTTGTATTGTGTAAAATCAAACTTATAAAAAATGGAAGGTTATTTATAGAGAATATTAATTACTTCTACTTATTTATTAATTGTTCTAACTTAAATGAATCTCCAGACCTGAAAAATAGTTATATCTAGTTTTCCAAATTAATTAATCTGAGGTTAAGAAGGACAAGATATAAATATAATTATGTTTTGCAGGTTAGGATGTAGGGGCCCTCTACCTCATCAAATACTACTAATTTTGTATAATAACTCTAAGATTAACGTGATTGTGAACAAGTGGATTGTTTATATATAGCTTATTGGCTGAATATATTAAATATAATATCTTTAAGGCACAAATGAGATAATCATAGGAAATTACAGATATACTAATGTTTAATTACAATTATAAATACTATTAAAGAAATTAAATTTGATAATTCTGCAGTATTTTTAATTAAATGTTGATTAAATGGCCATGGTAAAAGAAAAAAGTAAGAAGAAGAAGAAGAAGAAGAAAAAGAAAAAGGTATGGCGTTTTATTAGAAATTGAAAGAGAAAGTAGGGCATGATTTATACCAAAACAACGCGGCTAATTGCTAAAACCACACCTTCAACGTGACCTGATCAAACAAATAAATTCACTTTACTATAGAGTACATGATTTTGATCAAAGTTTTCCAAGTCAAATCCATACCTAACTTACTAATTTCTTCATTAGGCATTAATTACATGATGATGGCATATGGAATTAGTTTAAATAAACATGTTGTTCTAATCTCTACAGCGATTTCACTTCAAAATGGACTTAATAGCATAAATCCAATGGTGTTTAAGAGTCTTTGCCTTTATAATAAGACTAATAACAAGTGAATTTTATGAATAATTTGCCTTTCCAATAAGACTAATTAGATAATTTTATGTGATTTTTCAATAAATCAGATAACAAGAATTTCTTGCAGTGAATTTGTGTGTTACCAAGTTTTATGACTCCAATTGCAAGCTTGGAATTATCCAGTCGCTACTACACTAACCTAAATGTTAGGGAAAATCTGGCTTAGTTTAATTTATGACTATCCCTTTTCACATATGACGACGTCTCAAAAAAATTAAAAATTAAAGTAAATCTTGTATTATATATGTTAATGTGTTAATGGTTGTCTAATTCCTCTGCTTATTTTGGTAATGCATGCATATATGTTCAGCCTTTGTTCACTTTTTTTGGTTTTGCTTTTTTTGAATTAGATTTTTATAATTGTAGTTGAGATGTCTCCTTATTCATGTAACAGTTTGGAATTTGCCATGAGTAACATAGATAGATCTTGGATGTATAGACGAAAAACAAGAGATGGTTACATTAATCCTGAATTTGTGGAAGGGGTTCAGTCTTTTATTGAATATGCCAGTTCTCAACCTGCATTTATGGACGGGGTTAAAATAAGATGTCCATGCAAAAAGTGCAAACATCTTCGTTATCTGTTAATCGATGAAGTGTATTTTCACCTGTTACGAAAGGGTTTTGTGGAAAATTATTTTGAATGGACACGACACGGAGAAACATCAATCTGTAGTACATCGAGTGGAAATGTGGGTTACATGTGGACAACTGAGGGTGAATTTGAAAGAGAGGGGGAATTTGTGGCTGATGATGTAGGGGTGACTGATAATCCATACGTTCAAATGGTTTACGATGCAGCTGGCCATGATTTGAGGGAAAGTATACCAATGTTGGAAGAACCCAACGAAAATGCAGCAAAATTTTATGATTTGCTAAATTCAGCAGATCAGCAGTTATGGCCAGGCTGCGATGACATGACTCAGTTATCTTCTGTAGCTCAGATATTGAATATAAAATACGAATGCCATATTTCGGATCGAGGTTTTGACCGAATTCTTGCTTGGTATAATAAATCATTGCCTCCTGACCATAAAATGGTTGATAATTTGTACAATGTGAAAAAACTGATCAGTGGTTTAGGTTTGCCTGTTGAGAAAATTGACTGTTGTCGGTTGGGATGTATGTTGTTTTGGAGGGATGACATCAATTTACAAGAGTGCAAATTTTGCAGTCAACCTAGGTACAAATCTAAAAGTGGTGGTAATCAGCGGAAATTGGTACCTTGGAAACGTATGTATTTTTTTCCATTGACTCCCAGGCTTCAAAGACTATATGCATCCGAAGTTACTGCACCTCACATGAGATGGCATGATGAGCACGAAAGTACAGGTGGAATAATGAGCCATCCATCCGATGCAGTTGCATGGAAACATTTCAATAACACCCATCCTGATTTTGCTGCTGAATCTCGAAATGTTCGAGTGTGTTTGAGCACTGACGGATTTCAACCTTTTGGTCAATCAGGGCAACAATATTCATCATGGCCAATCATAATTACTCCATATAATTTGCCTCCATGGATGTGTATGAATGAGGCATATATGTTCTTGACAGTTATTATTCCAGGACCTAGAAATCCGAAGCACAGAATTGATGTATATTTGCAGCCGTTGATTTATGAGTTGCAACAGCTTTGGGATGTCGGTGTTGAAACATATGATGCATCACTTAAACAGAATTTCATGATGAAAGCGGCATTAATGTGGACGGTTAGTGACTTCCCTGCCTATGCTATGTTGTCGGGTTGGAGCACGGCTGGAAAACTAGCATGTCCTTACTGTGGCGACGATTCAGATGCATTTTATCTTCAACATGGGTGCAAAACTTCTTGGTTTGACAACCACAGGAAATTCCTTCCACCTGATCACCCTTTCCGACGCAACAAGAACAAATTTCTTAAGAATAGAGTTGTTCTTGCAAGTCCTCCTGTTATCAGAAGCAGTGAGCAAATTTTACAAGACATTGATGAGTTGGGTTTAGTTAAGGTAACAGAAGTTGATGCTGATGAAGTTAATGTAAGAATCAACAAAAACTTTGGTTGGAGGAAAAGAAGCATTTTTTGGGATTTGCCATATTGGAAGACTAATTTGTTACGGCATAATCTAGATGTGATGCACATAGAAAAAAATATTTTTGATAATGTGTTCAACACCATTATGAATATAGAAGGGAAGACCAAGGACAATTCAAAATCACGAGCGGATTTAAAGTTGTTATGTAGAAGGCCCGAGTTAGATAAAGATTTTTTAACCGGGAAATATCCAAAAGCATGCTACACGTTGGACAAAAAACAAAAGGAAGTCTTGTGTGATTGGTTAAAAGGACTAAAGTTTCCGGATGGTTACGTCTCCAATTTGGCAAGGTGCGTCGACATGAGAAAGTTCAAATTATTCGGGATGAAAAGTCATGATTGTCACGTTTTCATGCAGAGGCTACTCCCAATAGCATTTCGAGAGTTATTGCCGACAAAAGTTTGGGAAGCTATAACAGAGCTAAGTATGTTCTTCCGAACATTGACGTCATGCGAGATAAATGCAGCAGATATGGCTAGATTGGAAATAGAAATTCCAGTAATCCTGTGCAAACTCGAAGCAATTTTTCCTCCAAGTTTTTTCGATTGTATGGAGCATCTCCCCGTGCATTTAGCACATGAGGCGAAACTCGCTGGTCCGGTTCAATATCGTTGGATGTATCCATTTGAGCGGTAACTATCTATGACCTTTAATTGCAATTATATTATACCTTTGTATGCTAATTAATGGCATTAAAATATATCATGTAGGTATTTGTTTCACTTGAAGAAAAACGTAAAAAATAAAGCTAGAGTTGAAGGATCAATATGTAATGCTTATTTGGTCGAAGAAGCAAGTACTTTTTGTTCGCATTATTTTGAGCCTCATATACACACGAGACAGCGGAAAGTACCACGTAATGATGATGGCGGGGAATCAAGTAATCAGGACGGAAACTTATCCATTTTTACATATCCTGGGCGTTTACATGGCCGTTCAATAAGGAAAATGCTAGTAGAGAATGAATTAATAGCGGCCCATAGTTATATTCTATTGAATTGCGAGGAAGTTCGTCCTTATGTGAGGTAAGTTTAATATATACCCACAAATATTCATTTGTTTTACTATGTCAAGAGTGTAATATATAAATTGATTTTGGCATTTTAGATTATTTGAGGAATGGATACGGGATCTAATGCCTGAAAAAGATGAAAATGAGGTGAATAAGGAAGTCGAAAAGCACTTTCATCATTGGTTCAAGACATATGTAAGTTGTGATTTTGACCATATATTTCCATACATACAATATATATGAAATATATGAATTAAGTGATGTTTGCTTATTGGAATATGTAGGCATCGACAAATGCAATTGACAACAAGTACATCATTGATCTTGCAAAAGGACCTTTGCGATATGTTAAATCATTTCCGGTTTATTTCGTAAATGGATATAAATTTCATACACAGAGTCATGGTCATAACAAGAAAACGGTAAACAGTGGGGTTTGCATTCAAGGAGAGTTGATGGATTATTATGGGCAAATTGTTGACATAATTGAAGTCGAGTACCCCGCGCTGCCAATAAAACGTTGTGTATTATTCAAGTGCGAATGGTATGATCCAACTATTAACGTGGGAACAAAAATACATAGCAGATACAATTTAGTTGAAGTCAACCAGCGTAGAAGATTGAGGAATTTTGAACCATTTGTGTTGGCAATGCAAGTGGGACAGGTATATTATGTCTCTTATCCAAGCGTAAAGCGAGACAGATCGGAATGGTTGCATGCGTGCAAAGTAAAACCAAGAGGCATTTATGAAAGGAAAGGCGCCGGACAAAGTGAACGTTATGAAAATAATGATGCATTTCAGGAGGAAGAATCGGAAGTTCATGAAATCAACAACTCTCTGAATTTTGAAGATAACGAACCATTGAACTATGCGCACAATGAATTTGTTGACATTGATGGTGAGGATGATGAAGAAACTTTGGTTGGCGATGGATCTGATGACGAGCCAGAATTTTCATCTTATACATCGGAAAATGAGGATGATTTGAATGACGATTTACAGCTTAGTGACGATAGCGAATAATTTGTTTAACTACTACTTGCTTATCATGTGAGACCAATTAATATTGCACTTACTTGGATATTAATTTAATATGCTTATTACAATGCAATTATTTTCTATTATCTGACAATATGCATTTCCAATGTAATGACAGGTTCAAAAATGTTTAAGCGAAAGAAGAGAACGGCGATTCCTCCGCGTTTGAGGCAGCATGACGGCGATGACAGTACTGGTGATGGAGGATCCTCATCGCATGGGCTCAATGCCAGCACTCAGGCTGCCGAATCACCGACCATCCCACCCGTTGAGCCATCTACCATTCCTTCCACGGATTCCACTCCTATAGCACACCCTGAATCTATGCCACCTCAGGGGTCAGGAACAGAAGATGCGGAAGAGCCTACGCCTGGCTCAATTGGAGTTGATGGAAGAATGTACATCAATATCACAGCTAAGGAGTAAGTGAATAATATTTCATTCATTATGATTTAAATGACAGTTATTACTTGTACTAACATTATTCAAATTGTTATATTTTAGATTGAATCCTTCAGGAAAGTGCTCACGCATAATGACAACTTCTTTCAAAAACAGAATTGAATATGATGGATTTGCCTGGAAGAATTTGTCAGAGGAAATAAAAAGTTTTTATTTCGAAGAATTCAAGGTAAAACATTTATGATATTGTATGTTACATAACGAATTATATTTTACTCTTGCTAACAATTTGTTTTTTTTTCTGTCTGCCTTATAAGAAAAAATGTTATTGGAACCCGGCGCTTGACGAGATCATGTATTCTGTGTGGGAGACTCGTGCGCGGGCACGTTACAGAGATTTTGTTTGCTTGATAAAGGATGGTGGTGTCCGACCTCGCTACATGACCGAAGATTTATGGGGACATTGGACACAGTATTGGGCGACCCCTGAAGCCATTTCCATTTCAGAGAGGAATTCTAGTAATAGACGGGGAGGACCTGATGGACTCAGTTCATGCTCGCACACTGGAGGGTCGATGTCACATCGGGAACATGCAGATAGACTAGTAAGTTTTACATAATATTACTGTTATCACTGTAATTAATGGTTACAATTTCTAAAATATATCTCATTACCATAGAGGAGGATGGGAATGTTACTTGTGTGAGGAGTTTGCATTGTTGTGGAATGTTGGATGGTAGCTGAATGTCGAAATTTTGAAGTGTTTTTTTATCTTTGTATACAGGAGGTATGCTCCAAATATAGGGGAAATTCTGCCAAAATTTTAGTAAAAACTTATAGGAATAGTCAATAAATTATAGTTCGCCTTTAATTCTTTTTATTTTTGCAGGGACAATCGATGGGTCGACCGGCTACACTCCCTGAGGTATTCTTACACACCCACACAAACAAGCATGATGGTCAAACGTTTGTCAATTCCCGGTCAAGGATTTTACATGTATGTCCACATTACTATATTATACAAATTTTAAAGATTAGTTATTATTAATCGTTACTTATTGTAAAACACTTGTCCTATGACAGGAACAAGTTGAAGATGCAATTCAGCAACGCTCACAGACTTCTGATCATGTTGATGCGAATCAGATCTATTATGAAGTGGCTGGTGGTAGAGACCAGCGAGGACGGGTATTTGGCTTAGGTTCTTTGGCCAAATCTTGTTACTCGCATTCCTCGGGTTCAAGTACTGCTGCATCTAATAGACGGTCATCCAGAGAAGTACTTGAACTTCAGAATACTGTAAGTGAGCTGAGATCGGAATTGCAACAGTCACAGACTCGATGGCAAGACTCAGAGGTTCGATTGCAACAATCTCTGGACTACATATCTGAGTTACGCAATGAGATGGCAAATTTATCTGACCTACGCACTGAGATGGCAAATTTGAAGGGTATGTTTGCCTCGTCATCGCATCAGTCTGATCGTACGCCGCCGCCGCCGCCAGTTTAGTTCTCATTTTGTATTACACATACATGGATATTATGTTGTTAACTAATTACTAACTTTATAATTAGCACAATTATTAAATTCGAATATTATTGGATATTAAAATTTAGATATTATTATGATTTTTTTCATTATTTTGCAATTAGTTTTAACAGGTTATATTTACATAAAAATAAAATACAAAAAAATAATATTCAAATTTTCTTTAAAATTACCGACGGAAAAATCGTTTTCCGTCGGTAAAATTTGCCGACGGAAAAGTTTCCGTCGGTAAAAATTACCGACGGAAAAGTTTCCGTCGGTAAAAATTACCGACGGAAATTATGTTTCCGTCGGTAAATTTTACCGACGGAAATTTTGTTGGAAAACTATTTTTCCGTCGGTAAAATTTACCGACGGAAAACGATTTTTCCGTCGGTAATTTACCGACGGAAACACAATTTCCGTCGGTAATTTTTACCGACGGAAATTTTTCCGTCGGCAAATTTCCCTACGGATTTTATGCCGACGGAATCATTTTCCGTCGGCATTCACATTTCCCGACGGAAATTACATATTTTCCGTCGGTAATTTCCGTCGGGAAATGTTGTTTTTCTTGTAGTGTAGGAGCAATAGAGGTTCATCAAGCAACAGAGGCTCATCAAGCAATAGAGGTTCCTCAACGGCCAGGAGTTCACTCAGGGACAATCCCACATTAGACACAAGCTTAGCTACCAGGGGAAGAGGAAATTCAAGGGGGAGAGGAAATTCAGGGGGCAGGACTACTAGGGGAAGGGGACTCAGTGGCTACAAAAGGCCAAGAGAAACTGGTCATGGTTGCTTCATTGATGAGAACACAGGGACTACAATCTTAAATGTAAAAATGTCCTTGTTTACTCAATTAATTCTTGCTTTTCATTTCATACTAACACTTAATTTCTACATTTAATTATTTGCAGCCAGGGAGAACATCACAGAGAGTAGTGGATGTTGGAAGATCTGTGAAGAATGCATGTGACACAAACATTGATCTTGGTTATACTGCCAACAGAGGTCGAAGAAATGCAAGGCATACAGTAACAGCAACTCAACTTCAGCAGCAAAATCATGCAGCAGCTGCTGCTAAAAAAACACTTAATCAAGCTTCAACAAGTTCATCTGCCAATCCACCTGCTACGAAAAAATAGGATTTCATGCCAAACTGATACTAGTTTTGTTGTCTGTACTATTTTGTACTAATTTGGTGGCTTTTTGTTTGAACATGATCTGCCAATTTTGTTGCTTTACATGTTTGCAGACTTCAATCAATGAATCATTTTTTTCCAATTTTCCAAATGCTTCTTTTCATACAGGATGATAGCACAATAACAAAATCATTTCACATAACACAATATGAAGAGAAAACATTAAAGTCTATTAACATAGCAAACAAAGATTACAATTACAAGATTGCAGAGAATGACCAAATTCCAACTAAATAAACAAATACCCACAAAGCTCTATCTTATCCCCGATTTACAGCATACCCAATTTAGCCATCAATACAGTGTTACTAACTCCTAAACAAATTACAACAATAGCCAGCCAAAAAACATATTTCTTCCTCTTCCGTTCCTCCTTTTGTCTTTCTTTCTCAAAATCTTTCACTCTATTCAACAGCCCCCAAATTACTCTTTTCGCCTGTTCAGACATCTCTTCGTCGACCCAAGTGAAGAAATTACAGCCACCACGCTTCTGCAAAAATATTTCGTTAGCCCTACAGACAACAACTTACCTGAACACTAACTGAAGCTTACCTTCCCAATCTCACAAGCCAAAAATCGGCGACCAGGATTTGACATGGACCACGAAACTACCATAACCGCCATCTTGTTGCATTTACAGACATTCCCGATGCCATGATTCATCTTCACTTCTCAGCACACACTTCGTCTTCACTATGAAATCAATATATATAGATTAACAGAGAAGCCTTTCTGTATACAGGAAGAGGAACAAAGAAGACGAATTTGGATTTGAAGACTTAGATTAGGGCTTTAAACTTGAGTTTTTACCGTTGTGAATAGTTATAATTGGGCACACGCTCTCCTCGTTCCGTGAACAACACGCGTTATTCCATGTCAGCATTTGTGTTTATTTGTTGAGAAAACTTTAAGAAAGAGTGCTTATTTGGTCATTATTATAGTATAGGTGCTCAAATGAAATTTGACTGCAAGTATAGGGGGCTGGTTATGGGTTTACCCAAAAATGTATAAATAAAATCATAATGAGAATGTTGCAGAACGTCATGGGTAGCTCCCACAACTCTGCTATCTTATAATTGGTTTGGTGTTTGCTTTCACTCTTGCCACCACACTCATTATCCATTAAGATCCATTCCATAAACATATGAATCTGAAACTGCAAAACTCTTCAGCTATTCCTCATATAAATTGATAGGAAATTATGAATTGCTTACTATATACGTGAAACCATCTAAATCTAAATTATTAAAGCTAGTGTCAATTACAATATTCAAGCTGCTAAATATAAACAATATTTTCCTCAAGGCTCTAAATGAAATTCAGAATCACAATCTCACAGTTCCACAAAGGACTTAATGTTTTTTGCATATTGTTCTTGTATAACAATTTTTTGCAAGCATAAAGCATTATACAGGCAAGTAAAAGCTTAATTAGCAAACCACTATTGTAATATTCAATCAAAATCAAAAAGGTCAGACTGTGCAGCAGCTACAGACTAATATCAATTGTTGGATATTCTAGCTCATAATGCTTCACATGCTTCCCCCCAGATAACTTCTGCTGACCTAAACAATGGAATCTAAAACTGTTTAACATTCCTGTAAAAATTTATTTAAAACTATGTGGCACACTGGTAGATCAAACACATTTATATTGATAACTCCACTATCGAACACTACAAAATCAACTATTTTAACCCATTATAAACATGTAGCAAATAGAGACAGAAGATTATACATTTCTATGTTCCCTGTTCTTATCACTGTTCAAATACCCACCATCAACTCCTAATTACGACTCAAGATACCATTGTTATGTAATTCGCTAATCATTTTTATATTATTTGATTGTGATGAGAACAAATAAAAGCAAACATAATCCCCTAATCCCCTATGCCCATACATCAAATGCCCAGATAAATCTGAATGTGATGAGAACAAGTAAGGAAAATTTACTTACATAATGACCCAAACTGACGAGAGGCAGAAGATGAATGGTTGGCAAGATGGCTGGTGATACGATGACCGGCTGCTGATTTCGATAGATCAATCGATCTCGAGAGAGAGAGAGAGATGGGGGCAAACAGAGAAACGGGGTGATAGATGAATGGAGGCAACCCGTTGGGCATAAGTCTGAGACCCAAACGGGTTGAATTTTTGGGGGTTATTTTTGGACGGGTTGACATGAGTTATTTTTTAATTAAATTGGGTTTGGGTCAAGTTTTTTTGGCCGGATTTGGGTAAATTTTTATAGGTCTAATTTACATTCATGTGAATAATATTTTACCAATTCATAAATTTTTCAATTCAATAATACAAATATTTTTAGAAAATAATGTTATCTCATTTAAATTCTTCCATCTATAAACCTTTGCCACCATGAAATTCTTTCATTTTTCAAGCTTAAATTCTAAATATTATAAATTTGGTAATTGTATTTCTACACACCCATAAAAAAAAAACAAGAAAAGAAACATCAAATGGATTTTACTGGTTGGTTGCTTTAAATTTTATGTTTATTTTTCTTTTTTTTCCCCTAGCTTCTAATGAATAGATTTTTTTGGCGGATAGTTAAGTTTTACCAAATCCCAAGTACCAACCCCCTAAATCATCGACTTTATTGTGTGCTTTATATATATGATAAATATTGTTAAGATTAGCTTTTGAAATTAGATCAGGTGTTGTGCTTTTAAGTTTGAGATTATTTGTCCTATTCATCTAGAAATAACTTTGTCTTTTTCTTAATTTCCCATCATTTTATTTTTACCTACTTTGTCTTGCCATAACACCAACTCTTTAATCGTAACTTATATTACAGGTAATTTCCTAATTTCACTTATGAATTATACAGATAAGGCATTGCAAAACATTATATATATAACATGACTAAATTCAATGAAATCACTCTGAAAAGCATATATTACAAAATTTAAAATTTAATTATTTTTTTAACTTTTTTTTGACAAGTTCAATAAAATAATTTGATGATTTTAATAGTATAAAAGTATTATTTATATTTTAAACAAATTTAAGAGATTAATCTAATAATTGATTAGTTCAAGAGAATAACTTATTATAAAATCATAATTTGAAGAAAAATTATGTATTAATTCCAAAATATACTTCTAAATGTTACTAAAAATAATCTAATTAATTTTAATTAAGTATTGATCCGTTTGCCAACTCTTAATGGACTGAAATTATTCCCTTTAAATAAAATTGCATAATAACTTATTTTACTATGGAAAGAGGGATGTGAACGGCAAAAGTTGTAATGTTCCAAGAAAAGTTAAATTAACATTTAAGTAGTTGAGATGAGACATTTTCGGTTGTAGATTTTGACTGCAACCATATTTGATATTGTCTGCAATTTTTTTTTTTTTTTTAGCTAGTCGAGATTGTTATTGTCTACTTATTAATTTTCATAATAACTAATATTTTGGACGAATTAATTGTCTTGACCTTATGTGCTCTCATTCTCAGTTCTCACGCATCTCATGATACCCTAAAACACCGACAACAATCTCATTCACTATATGGGGTATATAGCCAAACTTTCAACTTTCTTTGACATGAAATGGCAGCTTGCTTTTTGTTGTCTAATTCAGTATTCTTTTTCATTTTTGATCATATTTCATTTTCTTAATAATGATTTTTTCAATCTTGCACTCCATGCAAAAATTAATCCTGTAATAGAAAAAAAAAATTCAAAATTCAGTCATTAGATTAGTTGGTGGAAAAAACTTGAATATATATATTCCATGTAAAAATTATTAAGTGACCATTAGACTAATTTAACCTCTAACTATCCAACATTAATTGATATGCTATTCAATAATATATCATAGAAAATTATAAAATTTGATCATTTAATTATTTCTTAGAAATCCTTAGAGCACTACAAGAAAATCGCAAATTAAAGACGGAATTCCGTCTCTAAACTCAAATAGCGACAGAATTAGCGATGAACACATACCGTCGCTATTTCACCCGTTGCTAATTTTAGCGACCGAAAATTTCTGTCGCTATTTTTAAAAACGAAAATTTATTTTCCGTCTCTAATTTTAGAGACGGAAAAATATTTTCCGTCTCTAAAAATGAAGACAAAAAAATAGTTTTAGAGATGAAAATTTATTTTTTGTCTCTATTTTTTAATGATTTTTTTTAATATATATAATAGTAAATAATATTAAAATTATAATTGCCAAAATTATTAATTACATTAGTACATACAGAAAAAGAATAAAAAAAATTAACTTGAAACAATTGGATACTATTCACAGCACGTGGGGCGCGTTGATAACGAGTTATAGTAATTAATTAATTAACTAACTAAAAATGATGAAAAATATGAAAATCCGTGTACATATGAGCAGCTTAGAAAATGACGTAACAATGACGTTATAGTGATGCTAAAGCACGTAATCATGCTAGTGTTATTTATTTATTTATGGCAGAAACTGCAAAATAGTTCATGTAATTTGCCAAAAATTACATGTAGTCTTTATACTCCATTTTAATGCAATTTAATTTTTATAATTTAGAAAACGGTAGAATATAGTTAAATGGTGGTCAATTTTTTTACCATATCCTTATCCGCCCTCTGATCATAATCGATGGCGTCTGATTCGGCTAATTATTATAGTGGATTTTTTTTTTTCACCTAAGCTAATTTTATATCTATAAAAAGGCTAAAATATTCAAATTGATTAAAAATGTTAAAACCCTTATTTACTAACTCAAACAAATTCTTTTTTAACCAAAATTCATGTTCTTTATTACGACTCCAAGCTAAAGTGCCCGCTCTTAAGACAAGTAATAAAGCCGATCAGCAGCGTAGTCAGGAATTAAATTCAGTGGGATAAAAAATTATTCACATAAAAAAATAAAAAATAACTTATTAATATGATAATAATATATATAACAATACTAAGCTGTATTCTACGAGTTTTCATATTTTAAAAGTATTGAATAATTATTTTATTGTCAATACTTTCAAATACATCATTTTTAATATAAGTAACTAAACAATCATTCAATAACTGATTTTCAATTTCGTAGACGACTTTTCACTATATTTATAGCAGAAAATGTGGGTCAATTTCACTCATGGTCACTCAACTTATCACTTATCGCACAAAAGTAACTGACTTTTTTTTTCTTACTTAAATGTCACTGAACTTTTAACATTATTGCACAAAAGTCATGTTGACCGGAATCCGGCGACGACTCTTGCCGGATTGATGACTTTTTTGCAAAAATATTAAAAGTTCAGTAACATTTAAGTTGAAAAAAAACAAGTTAATTACTTTTGCGAGATAAATGATAAGTCTAGTGACCGTGAGTGAAATTAATTTAAATGTAGTATTTGTTGAACTTATCAATCCGGCAAGAGTCGTCGTCGGATTCCGGTCAACATGACTTTTGTGCAATAATGTTAAAAGTTCAGTGACATTTAAGTAAGAAAAAAAAAATCGGTTACTTTTGCGCGATAAGTGATAAGTTGAGTGACCATGGGTGAAATCAACCCCAGAAAATGTCATTTTAACAGTTATAATTGCGACTGCTAATATCAGAGTTAATTTAACAAACAAATAAATTAAAGGACGTACAAATTTTTTTTGTCTTAATTTACAATTGATCAAGATTGTTGATTCTTTCTAAGATCAAAAACAATTATGTTCTTTTATATATATATATATTATTTAATTATCCACTTTACTACCCAATTGTACCATTTATTTCAATTATTATTGTTGTAAAATACAAGTAATAAATATAAAATTTTAAATATTTTAGTGGATTAATTTTTAATGAAAATATTTAAATATATTAATAGGATCAATTTTTAATAGAATTAATTATTAATGGGGTCATCTAGTGGTGTTAATTTTGAAAAAAATAAAATTCTCAAAGTTGTTTTAAAAAAATTTCTAAGTTGAGTGGGGTCTGACCCCACTCAATTACATGCTCCCTGCGCCACCTGAAGCCGAAACAGTTCTAGTAGCCATTTCCACCAAGAATCAAACTCCTTCAGCTACCTGCCCAATCACAACAAATATAATCATCACCAAATAGAATCAACCAATCAAGCCAAGAATACACACCAAATTGTTTTTAAAATTACCCAATTGCATAAACTAATTCAAAATTGGACCTTAGCAGCCAACATTGAAAACTTTTGAAATGTTTTAAAGAACCCAGAAATTAAAGCTGCTACAAGATGAAAACTTCATAAATGCTTTAAAGAACCCAAGAAGTTAGGATGTTGATTTTTACCGGGAAACAAACAGAATTTGAATAGTCCCAAAAATCCGTTTATTAACAATTGTAATCCGTTTTATTTGGTTTGAGTGAAATCGGATACTCAAAAAAATTTTACTCACTACCATTCCTACACCAAAATAAAATACAAGGACTATATTGCATTTTTTTGACAAAATTAGGGACCATTTTACACCTTCTACCTTTATTTATTTAAGAGAGAATTACATATTGAAAATTAAGTCTGCAATATAATTATATAAACCATTTATCATGAATAGGAAAAGGTAAAACATAAAATTTAAAAAATCACCTATAGTTTAAACTGTTAAAAATTTGATAAATCTTTTTAATTAATTATATTTCAATTTTTACCCATCTCGTCTCCAAAAATGAAACTATAAAAAAATAAATGTACAATTTCACCCCGGTAGTGGAGTGTAAGAGCATGTATTATCCTATATTCTATAATTTAATTTAGGGATAATATATAAAAATACACTTACCGTGAGTAAAAATTTCTTACATACCTTAATTTAACGGATGATGTTTGACATTTTTAAAATTGACAAAAATAACATTTTATCCCCTTAAATTTGGCAATATTTACACATTACTCTCAGTAGGAGTGAGTATAGAGCGGTTAATCGGTCTATTAACAATTTTATTAATTAGTCCATTAATTTTGATTAATTATTATATCGATTTTGATTTTTAACCAATTTTTTCGGATTGGTTTACTGGTTAACAATTAAAAATTTTTAACATATAAATTTAATAAATTATGCAATTTGTAATGTTATTTTTAATAATTAAAAATTCTTCAAAAATGAAAATTACAAATCAAATATAATATCCATTAAAAATATCAAAAGAAAAATAAAATTTTCATAATTAATTATAACAATTGAATATATTTGATATGAAACTAACAATAAAGTGTTGATTAGACACATGTAATGAATAAATAAATTGTAATAAAGAGATAATTTCAATATTTATTTATTAAAAATATGTATTATAATAATATTTTAGAAAATTATATATTATAATATTTATAAATTACAAAAATAGGTAAAGATTTTAAGTGTAAAAATTAAAATATAATATATAAAAATATATATAGATCGATTAACTGCTGATTTTTAAAAATAAAAACCGTAATATTAAGTTTTTGGTTTGATTAGCCTAAAATCGGTTCGGTTTCGAATCGATTTTTCAATTAATCAAAAATTCGATTTTTTTCTCATCCCTAACCCTCGATGTTAATAAATAAAATCATATCTATTACCCCATAAATTTTTTTGACATGTGCAATTTTTTTTTTTATTAAATTCATGTGATTTTGATAAAAATACACATATTGCCTCGTAGTAACAAATAAACTGTTATCTTAGGCCGCGCAACTTTTTGAGGCTTTATTTCGAGCAAAATGATCTAATTGTATTCCATTTCAATTCAATTGTGGTCTGAGAAGGATATTAAAGATGATTTAATCCAAAAGAAAAGTTTAAGAGGTGGACTTGGCTCAAACTCGAAATTTTAATAGGTTAATTTATACATACATATACATATATAGTTATAGTTATACCTTCAGGTGATTAATTTAGTCTAAAATCAAATTTAAGATGTTAGTTGGACTGACCAAAAAAAAATTAATTTGAAAAGTTTGTTCTTCTCCTACCTCCATATATCTCACATAATAGCCCTTTAATTGTAATATAGGGTGATGTGTAAAATTACTCAAAGTGCAATCATTTCCTTTATATTGATACTGATAGCAATGCTATTTTCCAATCCCACATCGGCTGGAGATGAGTTGAAAGTGGATCTTATAAGACCATGGATACCTTCTCCCTGCATACGCGTTTTGGGTTTGCCCCAGAAGTAAAACTGTGAGGGTTCCGACCCACAGCGGACAATATATGCAGTGCTCGGTGCTCCCGATAAAGTCAGAAATGGCTTTATCATTTGGTGCTTTCGTTGAGAGACGGGAGCCAGCACCAGATCGGCAGCGCCCAAAGCGGCCAGTTCCGATAAGCGGTCAGCGCCCGAGCAGCCAGTGCCTGAAGACCTCTTTGGTAGGGGGGGGGGAATAATGATAGGAATGCTATCTTCCAATCCTACGTTGGCTGTAGATGAGTTGGAAGTGGACCTTATAAGACCATGGACACCTTCTCCCTGCATACACGTTTTGGGGCAAAGCCTCAGAAGTAAAACTATGAGAGTTTCGGTCCACAGCGGACAATATATGCAGTACCCGGTGCTCCCGATAAAGTCAGAAATGGTTTTATCATTTGGTGGTTTCGTTGAGAGACGAGAGCCAGCGCCCAAAACGGCCAGTTCCGACAAGCGGTCAGCGCCCGAAGACCTCTTTCGGGGGGGGGGGGGGGGGGGGGGGGGGGGGGGAGGGGGGAATAATGATAGCAATGCTATCTTCCAATCCCACATCAGCTGGAGATGAGTTGGAAGTAGACCTTATAAGGCCATGGACACCTTCTCCCTGCATACGTGTTTTGAGGCAAAGCCTCAGAAGTAAAACCGTGAGGGTTCCGACCCATAGAGCCATTTGGTGCTTTCGTTGAGAGACGAGGGCCAGCACTCGATCGGCAGTTCCAACAAGCGGCCAGTTCCAACAAGCGGTCAGCGCCCGAAGACCTCTTTCGGGGGGGGGGGGGGGGGGGGGGAGAATAATGATAGCAATGCAATCTTCCAATTCCACATCGGCTGGATATGAGTTGGAAGTGGACCTTATAAGGCCATGGACACCTTCTCCCTGCATACGCGTTTTGGGGCAAAGCCCCAGAAGTAAAACCGTGAGGGTTCCGGCTCACAGCGGACAATATATGCAGTGCCCGGTGCTCCCGATAAAATCAGAAACGACTTTATCAGATACAATGTTACTCTTAAACTTTTAAAATTGGAGTAATATTATTATTCCATTAATAGTATGTTAAAGTTGATGAATTAGCATTCATTGGTCTTAAACATACTCTTGCAAAAAGTGCAATGTAATCCCTTTATTTTTAATGCAATGTTGTCCTTAAACTTTCAAAATTGGAGTAATATTATTTCTCCGTTGCAAATCGATTAAAGTAGATCAATTTACCTAGTTTCTAACTTATTATTTAATTACACATAGTATGTGACTTGACTCTCATTTTGCAGCATCACCCAAAAAAATAAAGTAAAATAATGAAAATAAAATTTCATTTTTTACTCCGCTTTGAAAATCTCAAATTTACAGATCCTATCTAATAGAAATTCTCACATAAAAAAAATCAAAACTTTTGACTAAAAATCCTCATATTTGATTTTAGAATCAAACGACTCTCTTCAGTGCAAAATTGATATGTTCTTCATAATGAAATTGTGACCATTTTTGTTTTGATGGTGGTGGTTGTGGTGGTTATGATTTTGATTTTTTTTTTAAAAAAAAAAAAGAATAAGATCCTTTACAGGTATACGATAGCTTTAGTTGATACTTTTTATCAGTTTGTCCAAATAGAACGATGGGCTTTTTTTCGATTTACTTCTCTTTTTTGCTACATGTTATGCATATAGAGGGCACAGCACGTTCTATATGTCATTAATTAAAGAGTCATATATCAATTGCTAAGGTCAACAAGAAAAAAATTGACCAACCTTAACAGACTTTTAATAGAGGGCAACATTTCTTCAATTATGAAAGTTCAGGTACAACATTATGCCAAAATAAAATAAAGAGGTTAAATTGGATTTTTTGCAAAAGTAGGTGTTAAAAGGTCAATATGCATAAATTGATCAGATTTAACGGACCCTTAATGAAGATGCAATATTATTTCATTTTTAAAAATTCAGAAATAACATTATATTGAAATCAAGTAAAATAGCTATATTATACTTTTGAAAAAAGTTGAGGGGTAATTTTGTACATTCACCCTTGTAATAATATCTAATGAGAAAAAAAGGTTATTATTAAGAAAAAAAGTAAATTACACCCACGGCCTGAAAAAATTATTTTGTGATAAGACATAAAATGTCTTTATCTGAAAGAGAGAGAAAACCGATCGGATGACTGGGATCTGCAAAAAATAATATCCGGTCGGATCAGGCGTGAGCACTCTGAAACTTAAGTTAGTAGCTTTCTAGAGAGAGAATTCTTAGAGAGAGTTTCAGAAATTCAATACCTGGTGCCACTGTGCATTGGGCTATTTATAGGAGATAGAAGGGATGCACTTGAGTGCCTGGGACGTGATAACTGGCAGTCAGAGCAGGTGAACGGCGAAGTGACAGGAAGCAGGTGAAGGGCGTGGGCACTGCCTTGTGCTAGTGGACTGATGGGACATGCTGTCCCATTGGTCCGATCGGATGCACCCGACCGCCGTCTTGACTTCTAGCTTACGTTTGGTGCTATTTGCTGATAAATTTTAGGCTCTGCCAGGTATATTGGGCAGGTTGTCCGGGTCTTGGCATATGACATTTTCATGGTTATCATTTTGCTAACTGATAACACAGCAAAATCATTTGCTCTAAGGCCCATCCAGTCGGCCTACTTAACTGGCAAGACCCAACAACCAAGAGTAGCAGGCACAAGCTCCTAGGCAGCGCATACGCCTGATCGGCTGATGTGACCGCCAGTCCCATCAGCCGCCTAACACAAGGCAGCGTCCATACCTACCACCTGCTCCCTATCATGTCGCCGAATACCTACTCTGACTGCCAGTAATCACTCCCTAGGCACTTAAGTGCCCCTTAATCATCTCATATAAATAGCCCAGCTAACGATGGCTCCAGGTATTGAAACTCTAGCATTCTCTCTCTAAAAGCACATTCTCTCTCTAAGCTACTAACTTAAGCTTCGGAGTGCTTACGCCTGGTCCGACCGGACACTTCTCACTGCAGGGTTTTCTCATCCGATCGGCTCGTCCTCTCCTCTTCAGATAAAGACATTTCAAGTTTTATCATTTGGTGCTTTCGTTGAGAGGAATGGCGAACCCACGATCTAACGAAAACACAACCCCCATGGACACTACAAAAAAAACACAAATTAGCGGCGAAAATTTGTGACGGATAATTTTTCGTCGCTATTTAGCGACTAATTTGTGACTAAATTAAGAATTAGTCGTGAAAATAATTTTTTTTCAATTTTAGAGACGGAATTGCGACTGAAATAAAAAATTCGTCGCTAAAATTTGGCGGCAATTTATGGCATTTTTTTTTGCGACTATTTAGCGACTAAAAATTCCGTCGCTAAGTTTTGCAACTAATTTAGCGACAAAAAAATTAGTCGCTAAAATAGCGACTAAAATTTTCGTCGCTAAATTTAGATGCAATTTTAGTTATTTTGTTTGCGACGGATTTAGCGACTACATTTATTGTCGCTAAACTATTTTTAATTGGCGACGGAATAGCGACGTATATTTCTGTCGCAAAAATATTTTCAAATTTATTAAAAATATTTTAGAAATTGAATAAAATAATATATAAAAAAAAAAAAGAAAACCCAAAACTACATCGTTTTGGGCTTCCCCTTGCTTCTCCCTTTCCTTTTCCTTCTTTTCCTCATTTTTCCTTTCTCTACCCCGATCCCATTCAAGCTCCCCTCCCTCAATCTGCTCCTCCTCCCTGTCGCTCCCTGCCACCCAACCCCCCTGTCCTCGCTGTCAATCGGCTGCGTCGCCTCCTCTATTTCCCCCTCTTCCACGCGCGACGGCAGCAGCTGTTGCCTTCCTCCTTGCGCTTTTAGAGTCGGGATTTGTAGCATCTGGATCTCCATTTCGCTCTCTCGATCTCCATCTCACTCTCTCTGTCCCGATCTCACTTTTCAGGTACTCTCTCTCTCTTTCTCTCTCTCTCTCTGTCTGACTTATTTGCTTTATTAGCTTTTGTCTTCTTTGAGCTTAGTTCCCATTTTTGTTATACTAGTTTCAGTGTTCATTTTTGGAATTTCTTTTGATTTAGTGCCTTGAATGAGACATTTTGGCATGTGGGTTTAGATGTGTTATTGGTAAAAGATCCTTTTTTGGTTATTGATTTGTGGGTATGATGTCGATTTGCTTGTTGAACTCATTTGATGCTGTTTGTTTTTGGATCTGATTTTTCTAATTAGGGTTTTGTAATGGGGCTTTCACTTAGCTCTTTTGAAGGGGGTTTTCATGAATGAAAATGGAGAAAAGAGGTTAATTTTTAAACATAGTTTTCTCTGTTTTGCTGCTGAACTTTGGATACAAAATTAAGCAGGAAAAGGAACTTGGGTTTATAATGTTTGTTTAAGCTTGATATCTGTTAGAATAAATAATTTACCAGTAATGATATAAAACTTCTTGATGTTTGTGGAATTATAATGTTTGTGGAATTATAATTTACAAGTAATGGCGATGCAGAATTGTTTAAGAGTATAGAGAGCAACTTTAAAATGGATGTCAAACATAAAAGGTTTTGGGCAAGGGAAATTCTTGAAAAATGATGATAACTTAGAAAAGTTTTGATTCGTTACGTGGAAAGAAGAAATGGTAGTAAATTCGTTACTAAATTACTCCAGGAGTCAACAATTTATTTAGGGGACGTTTGGTTGGTTTAGAAGAATTCGTAATTTAGCACAAATTAGATGACAAAGGATTAAATATTCAGCCTTCTGTGTCTATATAGCTAACAAACATTATATGATATAATGAGATTGGTACCAATAAATCTATACATAAATATATATTAAAGCTCAAGCTTTTATGGAGGCTTTATAAGTCTCTATTTATTGGGGAAAATATTTATCTTTTTTCTTTCATTAATTTGATAATTAAAATACTATATTCTTCCTTAATTCTTGTTTTACTCAGGTTAATCAAGCATCAGGAAGGGTTTATATCTTGAAGTTCAATACGGATGACAAGAAATTTTTCTTCTGGATGCAGGTGAAGTTCATTTTCATGTATTTTACATTATTATTGCATTAACCTTGACTTGTTGCCTGTTTTATGATTTGTCAAATTTTGTAAGCATAAAGCATGTATGCATCTGCAACCTAGACATATAAATGTGGATATTTGTTTGTTTATGTTAGTGTGTATATAATGAAGAGAGAGATAGTTGCAAATATGTGCAATAACATTGAGGGATGACAAGTCTACTGAAACTTTGTGTAGTACTAATAATCTCCTTTCCCAAAGTTCATCTCTCCCTTGATCATCACCCTATCTGATATGTTAATTATTTGTCAAATTGAAGTTGCAAAAGTGGTCGAAACTCAAGCTAATTGTTTATTGGTGTCTTATTTCTACAGTTATTTCCATGCTCAATGTCTCTTTCTTAAGGTTTATGAAATATGTAAATTTATGATATATATATATATATATATATATATATATATATATATATATATATATATATATCATAAATTTACATATTTCATAAACCTTAAGAAAGAGACATTGAGCATGGAAATAACTGTAGAAATAATTATGAAATATATATATATATATATATATATATATATATATATATATATATATATATATATTCTAGTTAATTAATTAAGTGAAAAATTTAGAAAAGGGTAGCTCATGCCTTGTAATATATGAATTAGAATCAATTTTTCTTATTTTAATTTTTAATTTATTAATTTGGGTATATATTAATATGAAAATTTTATTGGTGACTTATAGGTACTGCGATTGGATGAAATGCTGCTAAATATAATAAGTATATGTACTTTTAATTTAAGTATTGTATAATTTAATATATTTTTATTATATTAGAATTATTGTGAACTTATTGTACAAAATTATTGTGAACTTTTATATATTGCTAAATAGTATTATTTAGTTTGGATTAGTATTTTTTATAGTATTTTTTAAGTATTATACAGTTTAATTTACTTTTTTAGTATTATATTTTTTAAATTAATAGTAATATTGAAAATATTGTATAATTATTATTTACATAAATTAAATTAAATTTTGGATGTAATAATAATAATAATAAAAAATTAAATCAAAATTGTAATATTAAATTAAAAATAATATTAACAGTATAATATTTTTAGCGACGGAATAGCGACGAATTTTCCGTCGCTAATAATTATTTATGCGACTATTTTTAGAGTTATTTAGCGACTGAATTTTATTTTTAGTGACTGAACTAAGGATTAGTCGCAAATTTTTTGCGACGGAGCTAATAGCGACTGTTAGTCGTCGCGTCGCTAAAAGTCATTAGCGACGAAAAAAGCTCAATTAGCGACGAAAATGTCCGTCGCTAATTAACTATTTTTTTGTAGTGGGATATCGATCACGACGGCAACACCCGCGCCGGGTCAGGCACCTCTAGAAGGGAGCCCATCAGGTCCCTGGCAAGGACTGACCTCCTACCCGCCTTCGATGATGCCACTTTGAGGCAACTTGAAGGTACCCCCATCACCGTTAGAGATATGCATACCATTCTCAGCGATTTTACTAAGAGCATTATCCAGACGCTCAAGAAGGACAAAATGCCAGAAACTTCTGAAAGAGTTCATGAGGACTATCCCATGGACAAAGACTTTAGAAGGAGGAGAAACAAGGGAATTTCCATTAACGAGCCGAGAGCCCACGAAACGGGGCGACGCTGCGTCGAGACCCCCGGAAGGTATGACAAGGGAAAGGAGATAATGCTATCTGGTAGAGACTCTGACTACCTATCCACTGAATCTCCCGTTTCGCTTAACGAGGATGACTGGACCTACATGTGCACACCTAGTCGTGGTGATTCCAGAAGGTCGCCACCGGAGTCTGTCACTATCGCTATGAGCAAAGGGGACAAGTGGTTGAAGCGAAAACTGAAGCAGTTCGGCTTGACAAGCTCCAAAAAGGACACGCTCAAGGAAAACATCCGCAAGACCACGACATCCCCATTTTGCCGAGAAATAATGGAGTCCAAGTTGCCTCCTAGGTGGAAGGACGACAGGATGGACAAATATACGGGTAAGATCGATCCCACTGCTCACTTAGCTAAATTCCTGATAAAAGTGCAGGCACACACTCGCAACGAGATGGTTGCCTATCGAATTTTCCCCACCACCCTTGGGGGAGAGGCCTCGAGGTGGTTTTACGGACTACCCCAGGAATCGATCATCTCTTTTTGGCAGCTTAAGGAGCTTTTTACTTCACGGTTCGAAATAAAGACGCGCACACCAAGGTCAGAAAATGGCTTGGGCGATTCCTACCAGCGCTCCGACGAAAGCCTTAGAGATTACGCCAACAGGTTTCAGGCCGCTATGACCGAGGCAAAGAACCTAAGCGTCGAAAAGGCGGCAACCGCCTTAGCTGGGTGCACTATTAATCGCCCTCTGCTTGAATCTACAGCCGCAGCAACTCCTGTAGATTTTTACGACCTGATGGAGTGGGCCAAGCAACACACTCAGCTAGGTGAGGCCTCGAGGTCTGGTGGGAGGAGAAAGACCAGTGTGATGGACAGATTACGGCATCCAGACGAAAGGCCCTTCATCAGCACACGAATATCCGACCGCCTGGGAAGCAATCCGAACGGACCAAAGAGCGCGCAACACCTGGGCAAACGAAAAAAGTCTAAGAGCGAATTTCCCAGTGGAACGGATGACCCGGTGCCCCAGAACTCCACCCCACTCAGCGTCAGTCCCTCCAAAGTGCTGATGTGGATCAAGAGAAATCACCGCAGAGTCAACTGGCCTAGAAATCTATCCGATCGGAGCCGGCACAGGAGAGACCAGCGGTTGTATTGCGAATTTCAAAGAGACGTCAGTCATTCTACTGACGAGTGCCATTCGCTGCATAAAGAAATCAAGCGGCTCGTGCAAAAAGGGGCCCTCAAAAATTTCGTCAGACCAACCAGAGGGGCAAGTCCCTGTCGACGGCTGGATCATGAAAAACAGTACGCTGATTCAGATGATGAGGACGAGCGCAGAAATTCGAGAAATAAGGTGGGCCCAAGTAAGCCGTCTATAGCGTCGATCAACGTCATTGTCGGAGGATCCTCCTACGAGCAAGAGCTCTCCAAGAAGAAAAAGGGGAAAGAAATTTACCTCATGCCATTGAACAGCTCCCACCGGTCACCGTATTCGGCGTGGATGCACGGGATATCATGTTCCCTAAGCTCGCATTAATAACTTTGATGTGAGAAGGATTCTTGTGGATAATTACAGCGCCGTCAACGTGCTTACATTATGGGCGTATAAGGCAATGGGACTGCCGAGAGAAGAGTTGAAGCCGAGCGCCCCGCCGCTGATTGGCTTGGGCAATGCCACTGTCCCAGTGATAGGATCGGTGGATTTCTTCGTCGAACTCGACCAGGGGACGATCACTCGCACCTGTAAGGTAACTTTCATGGTAGTTGATATTCTCTTTGCCTATAACGCCATTTTTGGCAGGCCCTTGCTCTCTCAAACTGGAGCTGTCACCAGTGTGTGCTTAATGGTGATGAAAATCCCAACCGAACGGGGCGTCGCCATCATAAGAGGCAAACAGAAGTCATCACGAGAGGCTTATGTTGCCATGATCAGCAATTGAAGGGGGTATCTTGACTAATCGGCGCAGGGTTAGAGGGTCGTGAGACCCGTTTACGACCCAGGGAGGACAAGAGCCCGGACAGACGTACCTCTCAACTCACCCAAAATTCGAGAAAGTCTTAACCACCTGGGCGAACGGTTTTATCTAGGATTGATGATACTCTCGATCCTAACGACCCGAACCCAAGGATAGGACATCCGCAGGAGCCACGACGCCGAGACACCTAAAAAACACTGTTTGTAAAAATTTTGCAATTGCTCAATCAATAAAGAGGCTTTTTCTTTTATCTTTGTCCAAATTATGTATGACATATAACTTATGCGCTAGACTTGACGTTTATCTCAGGTCGAAGATGCAAAAATTACGATTTCTTTTCCTTAATGGATAAAGCCATCCGTTAGGATCGATGTAATTCCCGATCCCGAAATGCGGAGTGAACAAACCTTTCGACAGTTTGACAGCTAGGATCGGCGATTATCCCGATCTGAAGACACGAAAGTTGCTGTTCGCCTGTTTACAAAATGAAGACCTCCGTTAGGAGCGACCAGGAGGATTTCACCTCCCTGACTCGATTATGCAATTTTTATGCAACTTTACGAGTATTACTTAGCTCGATTATGCAATTTTTATGCAATCTTTATGAGTATTACTCAGCTTGATAATGCTATTTTTATGCAATCTGAAGGGCTTATACGCATGACTCGACGTCCATCCCGAGCCAAAAATGCAAAAGTTGGAACTCATTTTTCTGCAGGTACAATGCAAACCGTTAGGGTCGATGCAATTCCCGATCCCAAAATACGGAACAAAGTAGACCTCCCGACAGTTCGACTGTTAGGATCGACGATCATCCCGATCCGAGGATGCGAAAGACACGAACTTTATGCCGATCGCATCCATTAGGATCGGCTATATTTTGATCCAAAAGTACGGAAGGCGCTTTGATCGTGGCAACTTATCCGCTAGATTCGACGTCTATCCCGAATCCAAGACGCGACCACTAAGGTCAGATTGAGATATATGTTTCTCTCAAGATGAGTGTCATGCAACGGTCATGAGCCAGAATGCAAATTGCACACTGACTTAATGATCGAAACTATTCGCCAAATTCTAAGCCTGACTCAGAGTAGCCCCGAATAGCCGACCGATCCTGCATCCTAAGCCAGTTCAGGCAAATTGGCCGTTGGGCTTAAGAAATCACTCCAGTTCAGGAAGTCTTCTCGGTTTATTGATTTATTTCACAATAGCAAGTTATATGCACTTTAGTGAACTTTGCAAATTTCATGCAACTTTACAAATCATATCTTGAGATTTGTCAAATAAATGCAAGTCCACAGGTTTTTGGCTTTGACAAAATTTAGTTGTCATTATTCATGCTTTATGCAGAAAAAAGACCATTTTATTGAGTAAAATTGGATGTACAATTCACAACAATGGACTATACAAGAAAAGAGCTAATCTAAGTTCCTAACCTAACTCTCTATATCTACAATAATTGCATCGGCAGAGGTCGGGGGCTGGCTGTCGGAAGGCTCTGTGCTTGGCTTCACAACCGCATGAGGGTGATCGACATCCGTCGCCACCAGGGACTCGTCGGCAGCCTGAGAGGGACCGACAGCGTCTAGGGAAAGCTCAGATGCTCCCTCGGAGACAGGCTCGGCGGATAGACTCGGCTCGGCTTCTCCTGCTGGAGGCGCAATCGGCTCAACCTCGACAGGCAAAGGACCTCCCTCCGAAGATCTCTCGGCTGCTTCCTCTCTCGGGGGCTCCTCCTCATCTTCACTTGAAGGAGGATCGGGTAGGGACACTGGATCCTCCATCCAGATAAGGTCGGCATCAGGAAAATGCCTTCCAGCTTCATAAATTAAGTGCGAAAGCAACGTTGCCTGTGCCTCTGCTAGTTGGTCGAGAAGTTGTTCCCTTTGAGAGGCGAGCTCTGCGTCGTTCTCCTTCCAGGATGCTTCCTTCTCCTATACAGACGTCCTCAGCGCCTCCCTCTCGGTGCGCAACTCGTCGCACTCTGCCCGAGCTTAGTCTCTCTCCGTCCTCAGTTTGGCTTGCTCCAGCTTGAGTTTAACATTGTCTTCGCTCAGCTCCTGGCACTCAACATCCAAAGTGTTCATTCGCTGCTCGAACCTCTGACACTGGGCACTATCGGCAGCCAAGCAAGCAACGTCTCCTTTCAACCGGTCCACTTCAGACTGGCGAGCCTTTAGCTCTTGTGCACTTTGAGCAGCCTCCCTCTTCGACTCTTGCACCTCCGACCGAAGGGTGGAGTACTCCTTTTTCAGAGAAACTACCTCCGATCGAAGATTTGAGACCTCCTTCCGAGCAGAGTCATTGCTAGCGTCGGCTCCAGCGCATAGCCTAGCAGCATCTTCAGCCTTCCCCTTCTGCACATGTGCCATGCCATGAAGGCGCTAGCCCCTTCTAGCCAACTAAGACAACAAAAAAACATTTCATTAGCGGGGGTCGAAAACTTCGTTATGTCTTATGTGATGACAGAGTAAATCCTTACCTCCATGACCTGGCTGCAGAACATGCTACGCTCCCGTGAAAGCAAGTCGACGTCGTTCATATCCCTGAAGTCGCCTTCCTGGAGCATACCCCGGCAAACGTGACTGGCCACTTGCCCGATCGACCACTCACTGCCAAAGTTCTCCTGCAAGAACTCCCTCATGGGCTTCGGATGCTTATCGCTTCGACGGTGTGGCTCACTTTGCGCAACGGCTTTGCCCTTAGCGGCCACTCGAGCGTCTACCTTGGCCACTATCTCTGTGACTTTCTTCTGGGTTTTCTCCTCCATCTGCCTTTGTGCGGCCTCATCCAAGCGTGCCGGCCTCCCCTGGGCCGTCTCCCTTAAAGTTTGAAGGACGGGAAGGGAAACAGATTCAGGCTCCTCCTCCTCCTCTACTTCGCTCCCCAAGATTTTCTCCCTCCGCTTCGTTTGACCTTCCTTACTCGGTCGAGGCGCCGGTGGTTCAGGGATGACTGTGGGTATGCTGGGCACTAAGGTAGTTATAGCTACAGGGACTGAAGCAGAAACCCCCGGAGCAGTAGCGAACAACAGATTGGCGGGAGGGGGCACCGCAACAGTGGAAGCGCCCGACGGCCCATGCCTGGCCTCCACCTCTGACGCCTTAATGAGCTTCCGCCTTTTGCTACCTTCTTTGGCTTTCAGGTTGGCCCCTCTCTTGGCAGCAACCCGACTGCCCAACTCTAGAGTAATGTCGTTCCCTCCGGCCATTTTAGCTGCAACAACAAAAGCACAAGCAAGATAAGTTTTTCTTTAAATCACATATTTCATGCAAAATGCAATGCATGGTTGATGTTTTATGCCAATGTTGGTCTACTCCAATCCTAATGCTCACGTTCTGCATTCTCGGCAGCTTCGGAGCTAGAAGAGCCGAATAATGTGGTCAGGAGAAAGCTAGACTGGTAAGGCTCTCCATGCCTACTCACGGCGTCCATCAATTTCTTGATATCGCCTTCATACATGGGCTGACCGGCAGCTAGGTCCTTCAAGACGTTGGCTCCAGCCGATCGGGTCAGGCGCACCCCAAATTCGCCAATCATCCCCAACAAAAAATATCTCTCCTTATACCCCTTCATTGAGGTGGGGATGTACGTGAGCTTCTTCTTTTGGCGGCTAGTGAAAAAATATTCCATCCCATCGCTCCGGCCCGATATGTAGAAGAAATGGGTGAAAAGGTCCAAAGTTGGAGCCACCCCCTCTATTTTGCAGAGGATTTTGAAGCAAGCCACTGACCTCCACCCGTTCGGATGTAGCTGATTTGGGGCGATCCCATACCCCTCTAGTATCGCCGTCTCGAAGGCGCCTAGCGGGAACCTCAAGCCTGCATCTAGGCTCCAAAGGTGGTAGATAAACCATTCATTGCCATCCTTTCCGAAGGGCCCCTCCGTCACCGCCATGGAGTCAGGACATCGCATCACAGACATGTCATCGGGGAACCCATATTTGGCAGGGATCTAGGCTACCTCCCCAGAAGTCAAGCGAGAGCACAACTCAACTGCTGGCTTATCTCTATATCCCTCCATGAAACTCCTGTCTAATACCTCGCCATTGCTGGAAGCCATCTTTAACAAAGGAAAAGTGGGGAAAATATGCAAATTTCTAACTTCTATGAGGATGAATGCAGGGGAAAAAATGAAAGGCAAAGAGGAAGCGAGAAAGCAAAAGAAGAGGAATCACTTACTTGGTAAAAAAGGCTTAGAAAATTTGAGGGAAAAGCAAAGAATGATTGCTGAAGTCTGGAAGTCGAGAAAGCAGTTTGGCAGAGCTTCGCTAGGGATTGTAAAAAGTAAAGAAGAAATTATTTTGAAATCCCCTATTTATAGGCCAGAGCTTCCGGAGCACGCCAACCGACTCGCCACTTGAAGAATGCCACGTGTTAAAGATATTATGGCTGTACGCAGAACGAAGCGTCACCCTCGGAGCACACGCAGCATTAAATGAAAATAGCTGTCCAGGCAAACGTGTCTTTTTAGAAAAAGCGCCTCACAAATTCAAAAATCCCGCCAACGCGCGCCTTCGGGTCGAAAAAATTCAGAATTGACTCCATCCGAATGGGGCTATAAAAGGCAAATCCATGCCCGATCGGACCTGTTGAGGGGGGACAAGTGATAACACAGCAAAAATCATTTGCTCTAAGGCCCATCCAGTTGGCCCACTTAACTGGCAAGGCCCAAGGCCCAACAACTAAGAGTAGCAGGCACGAGCTCCTAGGCAGCGCATACGCCCGATCGGCTGATGTAACCGCCAGTCCCATCAGCCGCCTGACACAAGGCAGCGCCTATGCCTACCACCTGCTCCCTATCATGTCGCCGAATACCTACTCTGACTGCCAGTAATCACTCCCCAGGCACTCAAGTGCCCCTCAATCATCTCATATAAATAGCCCAGCCAACGATGGTTCCAGGTATTGAAACTCTAGCATTCTCTCTCTAAAAGCACATTCTCTCTCTAAGCTACTAACTTAAACTTCGGAGTGCTTACGCCTGGTCCGACCGGCCACTTCTCACTGCAGGGTTTTCTCATCCGATCGGCTCGTCCTCTCCTTTTCAGATAAAGACACACTACAAAAAAAACATGAATTAGCGACGGCAATTTTCGTCGCTAATCCCTTGAATTCCGTCGCTAATCACAATTAGCGACAAGACGACTAATAGTCGCAAACCCAGCTGTCGCTAAATTTTTGCGACTAAAATCGAAAACGGTCGCTAAAAATAGCGACGGAAAAAAATCGTCGCTAAAAACAAAAATTCAGTCTCTAATTAACTCGTAAGAGGGGGAGTTTAAGAAGTTTTAGCGACGGATTTTTCGTCGCTATTCCGTAGCTAAAAAATATTAAATTTTTTAATATTATTTTCTATTTAATTAATTAATTAATTTATTATTATTATTATTATTATTATTATTATTATTACATCAAAAACTTAATTTATATAAATAATAATTATGCAATATTATTAACAATGCTATAAATTTAAAAAATATAATACCATAGACTCAAAATATCCGAGTTTCTTTAATAAAATAAAATTAAAAATTAATTTACACATAATTAAAACTATATTAAATAATATACACTCATGGCCACTATTATAAAATATTTAAAAATTACAACAAAAAAAATACTTTATAAAATCTTGAAATATCGATGGAATGCCGCCACTTTGGATCTTTAATTATTTCACGAACCACCTAATTTATAAATTATGAGAAAACATAAAATTAAAGTTAACAACAAATAGCAAATAATATAAAATTGTAACAACACCAATTGTAGCTCTGAATCACCCACAGTTGTTCTCCAATGCAAGCATTTGTTAAAATCAAATGCTTTTTAAAGCATGCTCATAATTCCACAAACTTATACACATGCCTTATACACATATTTAGCCGTAACAATTTCACAAACTTAACACATGCATTATACACATATTCCACAAACCTAACACATGCCTTATACACATATCCGTATTAGTTACTCTATGCATCCCTTCAGTATCAATTTTCTTCACTCAATAACACAGTTCATCTTACTCGTTAATTTCTATTATGTTAATTATAGATAAATTTTAATGTCCCAAGTTTCTTTTATACCCTAACTCAAAGCTTTGCTCATTCATCAAAAATAAATAGTAAAGAATTAGGTAACAAGTTAAATCTATTAATATACATATTCACCCAATTAAATCTAATATTGTGCAGAAAATACATATAAATGATCAGTCTTTTGATTTAGCTGTAAAAATTCAAGAATGTCCATCATGAGTTCTCAACTTTAAGTAAATTGAGATTTGAGTATATGTTCTCTTTAGCTTTACTTTCTCTTACTTGACAGAAACAAATAACAAAATAACAAGGCAAGCAGGATAGATAGAAAAGGAAAAGAAAGAACAAAAAACTTCATTACAACAGTGGTAAGCACATATTCTAATCCAACTTCAATAGAACATACATTTATATATATATAAATTAGAAAATGTAAAATATTAATCATTTAACAAGAAACAAAAGGTCCACGTTTAGAAAGAAAAACTCCAGGAACACAGGACAAGTTACAGATCTTTATAGGAATTATAGTATATAGCAAAAACTAAAAAACATTCAGCAAAACAGATAGATCTTCATCTGATATGCCAAAATTATAATGATATAGTATTACACAGCACACAAGAAAATGTTGCACCACTGAATATAAAATGATTGTGTAAATAAATAAAGAGAAAGAGAGAGAAATACCGAGTAGTGAAGGAACTGGAGACTTTAGGGGAGCGTTTATTAATAGAAGAAGAAATAGAATTCTCAGAAACCATTTCTTTGGTTTGTCTTCTTCTCTTCTCTTCTCTTCTACGAAGGCAAAAAAAATATTGAGAAAAATAGTGACATTTTATAATTAAAACAATATAATCCATAAAATTAACAATTAATATCATCCCCAATAATTAAAACCTCTATAATTCCATAACCAATATATATATATTAAAATTAAAACTTGGAGGAATTAAGAAAAGCTTACAGCCAAATAAGGGAAGAAAGGGGTGAGGTTGACGGAGGTGCGACGCGACGGGCTGGGGTGGGAGGCGGTGGCGAGGCAGCTGGGCTCCAGAACTGGTCGCGCGAGGGCTGGGATCTAGATCTGGGCGCTCAACGGACTGGGGTGGGAGCTGGTGGCGACGACGGCGCGACTGGGTGGGAGGTGGTGGCGAGGCGACTGGTCTCCGGAACTGGGCGCGAGAACGGCTGGGCTCTGGATCTGTGCGTGCGACGGGCTGGGGTGGGATCTGTTGTCGCGCGAAGAGAGAGGAAGATGGAGAGAGGACCGGCGACAACAACGGTGGAGGAAGAGGGCAGAGATGATGGAAACGTAGAGGGGCAAACGGGGGCTTGGTTCAACGGGAAAGAAGAAAAGAAAAGAGAAAGGAAAAAAAGGAAAAAGATGAGAGAAAAAGGCTTAGGTTAGGGCAGATTTTTATGCCCAAAAATTCCCTTTGTATCATTCACTTAAATCATTTAATTTTTTTTAAGTATACTTATTATTTTAGACAATATTTTCCTTTTTATTCATTAAATAAATAAACTTTAATTAATTTAATTTAATTATTTATTTATCAGAGCATTATAATATATACATGCATATATTAATTTATTCATTTTAATTTAATTATTTATTTGTATATATAATTTATTTAGTCAAAGTTATTAATTTAAAATCCTAAGATAATATCAACACATCTTTCTTAATAAATTTATTTATTAATTTTAATTTCAGTTCACCCATCTAATATTTTAATTAAATTTTTAAATAATTAAATAATAAAAAATTTAGTTTAGACAAATTAAAAATAAAATCCATAATATAAAACAATTACAAGCCAAAAAAAATACAATTAAAAAATGTATATCAATCAATAAAAGTACTAAAAAATTATTAAATATAATTTATTGTGTAAAGCAAAACTATTAAAAATAATTAATAACCATAAGCATGTATGAATATTTTTATTAATATTATAATACTTAGTAAAATGAAAAATAAAAAATATATATAATTTTAAAAAAATTTAATTAAAATAGTGACGGATTTTTAGTCGCTATTCTGTCGCTAAAGTATAAATTAAATTTCTAAAAAATGTTCTCATAATTAAAAATTTGAAAATATTTTAGCGACGGAATTTTTTGTCGTTATTTCGTCGGTAAAATTTAGACCAAATTAAAAATTCACGTTTTCGCGACAGATTGAAAAAACTGTCGCTAATCCATCGCAAAATAGTGACGGAATTTTTTTAGTCGCTAAATTTAGTAGCAAAAAAGGCGCCAGTATTTGCCTGCAAAAATTAGCGACTGTTTCTTTATTTCCGTTGCTATTTAGTCGCTAAAATTGAAAAAATGCATTTTTGCGACTAATTCTCAAAACAGTCTCTAATCAGTCGCTAATTAGCGACGAAAATATGGCCGTCGCTAATTTTGATCGCTAATTCATGTTTTTTTTGTAGTGACATTTCAAGTTTTATCACTAACAAAAAAGAATGTTGTCATTTGTTGGTCGTGTTTATAGTTACCTATCAGGATGTCACTTGCACTATTAGTTATAATTTTATAAGTCGTCGAATTTATAACCTGATTTGTAGAATATTTTCATCATAGCAAGATCATTCTATATCATCAATTGCTCATGTTTATATATACTCATCGCTTACTATATGTATCATTTAATTATATTTTTAAAAATCAGTGCATTTATGTGATCTTGTTCGTTTAACATTTTCATCACAAAAAGATCATGCTATGTCATCAGTTGGTCATGTTTATACCTATCACTTACTATTTACCATTTGGTTATATGTAGATTTTAATTCTACAAGCATTGATGTTTGGGGGCCTTTGTAAAAAAATTAAAAATTAAAAATTAAAAAATTAAGCATTCCAACTCATTGAATCTATGTTATAAATACCAAAGAGTGACAAACAAATTTTCTATAATAAAAAAATACATGAACTATATAATTTTTTTTTCCATGAAGTGATTTTGATTCAGAAATAAGTCAAATTCTATTAAAAATCCAATATAACATATGCATGCCACTTAAGTTGTTTTCCAGAAGATGATACATAGCAGTCTAATTTAATAGGTATTGATCACCTAGTCTACCAGGATAGTCTTCAAATGGACAATCTATGTATTATTTAATTATGAAAAAGAAATCTAAAAAGGAATAATGAAAATATTTTCTTACAATGTGAACTGCATTAAATGTATATTTGTTGATTTGTATTATTACGTGTTCCATTCAAAAGTCTGATACTTTTATATATAGCCTGCTATGTTTGATTTTTAGTAAGCATTTTTCAACTAAAATGATTTTTTATGTAAATATTACAGAATTCGGATAGTTTTTTATTTTAATTTTTTTTATACTTTTTAACAATTAGAACATATTCAATAAATTTTTGGTGCAATTAAAAAGAATATATATAAATATATATGTGTGTGTGTGTGGCTTGATCTTATCGCATGAAACGTGACTATCGTGCCAAGAAAAGTGATTACTTACAAAAGAAAAAAAAAATCTAATGGTCATAATTGTGTGATTAAAATATATCTAAGATAATTGTGTGATTAAAAAAAGCTAATGGTGATAATTCTCTTTCTCCTAAAAAACAATCTAAGATAATTGTGTGATTAAAAGAAATAAAAAAAATGTTAAAAAGATGATTAATGGTGAAATGAAACCGTCAACGGTTCCAATGTCTAAGCAAGAGAGAGTGACCGGGAATAATAAGAAGGTAAGGTATCAAAATCTCTCAATTTTCACTTCTGATCAAAGATGATTAAGTTCTACTTGCTTCTATCCTTATCATATTATATGCATGTCTCACTTTTTGCATTAATATCTCACTTTTTTTTTCATATATAATTTTTACTTATTTTGGTACATGTAGGTACCCATCTCTAATTTAAATAACTGTATTAACAATAGCCGTTATAAACAAATTTAACCCTAATGATTTTTTGAACAGAAAAATTTAATCCTAAATATTTGACGAAAATTAATGGTTTAATTCATAAAATCATACCTAAACTTGAAAAGGGAGAAAAAAAAAACTAAAAAACAAAGCCAAGCATTTTGCACTCTCAATGTCCCGGCCTAAGAGACTTTTCCTACCACCATGTTAGTTATATGCCCTAGAGTCCATGCATAATAGGGATTCTTTCTATGTGTAAAGAATCATAGTGAATAATATTAAGACATTTCTTCATTCTTTAGTACTTTTGTGTATTAATATCTGCTTGCATATGATTTAAATTATAGAATGTAGTCTTTGGTATATGAACACAGTACAAGGTAATCATAAAAAGCTCATAATATGAGAAGCCTATTGTATGCAAATTTGTCAATATCTAAATTATCGCTTGTCATAGTATTAACAAGATAGGTCATTGTTAATATGGATAGACTAGCACATGTTATACATCTTGAATAATTCAAGCAGTTCTCATTAGCTATGATCATTGAGATGATCAAAGCTAATATGTTGATACTTGTTAGAAGAACAAGTACGTTAAAGACCTATCTTGAAAAACTTCACATGGATATTTATATTATATTGGTGAAGCATCTGATCATATTAGTAGTG
Organism: Excoecaria cochinchinensis; assembly: GCA_947683425.1. NCBI lineage: Eukaryota > Viridiplantae > Streptophyta > Magnoliopsida > Malpighiales > Euphorbiaceae > Excoecaria > Excoecaria cochinchinensis. The sequence continues at coordinate 8,339,139 of CANTUQ010000055.1, forward strand.
AAAGTATCATTGGACTTGAGATCACCAAGGTCTCTCAAGTAGCAAGTATTGTACTTTGACTCCTATGTTTTTACTCCTTGACAAGGTATACACACGTAGGAAATTGGGTATAGCATGAACTATTTGGAGGTAATTGAGTAACCGATAAAGGATTCACCACTCTAGCTATAGTGGAGAGTTCTATTTCAAGTATTCATATACTTCTTTGTTTAGAAAACCTTGGCCAAGGTGGAATGCAAGGTGAATGAGATTCACAAGAGCATTTTAGGAATAAAAATAAAAGTAAAAGAATACAATAAGTTCATGAATGAATTGATACATATCCATATTCAATTCATGAATGATAATGGAAGAATGATGCAAGGAGTAATTGCATGGTAACTTGACATGGAAGGGTCAATGTAAAAACCATTAAATTCTTATCATTTGGGTAATCATAATACTTGATTAGAAGCCTCTCATGATTTTTGCATTAGTATATAGTAAATATCAATTGAGAATTGATAATATGGTTTAAAGAGTTTAAATCATAGAGTCCCCATTCAATTAGGATTCTTGGTTACATTTTGTACTGGCAACATGTATAAGAAATCTAAAGGGTCACACACATAACAAAAATAAAGTCCGAGATAAAATACAATGCATAATTATGATATGGGATGTCAAAAAAATTGTTAAATTAGAGGATAAAGTGAAGAAATTAATTTGGAGCCGTTTTAGGCTTGAAGCCCAAAAGCTTTGCACATAAAGCCCAAACTAGGATTTCTACTCATGTAGGATTAAAGGGCCTAGAAATTTTTTTTCTTTAGGGCCTAGATGACATTTAATTACACCCCATAAATATTATAGGGGTCTAATTAAATATTAAAAGATTGGTCATAAACTAACATGGGCTTAAATCCTAAGTTAGATGCGTAGAAAAAGCAAGTCTGCAGAAAGAATGTACTGGGCCTATGAGAGTCACTTAAGCCTAATTAAATAAACCAAGCCCAACCTAAATATACATCCATCTAAGCCTAATCCAAGCTAACCTTAAGGGAGTATAAATACCCCTTAAATTCAAAATTAGATAACACACACAATAGCTTCCAAATCTTAAAAGAAATTCTCTCCCTCTCTTTTTCTTTATAGTGCCTACTAGTGCCTAGCCAAATTTTGGCCATTACTTCTCCTCTAGAGTGTTCTTAGACCTTATTTTTTGGTGTGGATATATTGGAGGTGCCTTGAAGTAAGGACATTAGTGGTTTACTACAACTTGGTGCAAAGAGAATTTAACTATTCAACTAAATCCTAAAGTAAAAGTTTTAGACTTTAATTATGATATCAATTCTTTTAACTAGATCATGCAATTATTGGTATGCAAGTTTTTAAATTTCCACACTTTACATATGATGTATGATGCTTGCAAACTAACACACCAGACACCAACACTTTGCCTTGAGAGTCCCTAACAATCATACCACAACTAGTTCCATTTTTCACATCAGGGAAGGTAGCATCTATGGTTAGTTTGAACCACCCCAATAAAGGAGGATTCCAGCTTGTTCTAATCCCTTGTCGATTTGAACTAGAAGTAGCAGCAAGAGATAGATCATTATACAAATGAATACTCATTAAATTAGATAGTTCATAAGAAGATAAGTCATTCTTTCCTTGTAGAATATTGTTCCTATTAAACCAAATAAGCCAAGTGACAATTAGAAACTTTGCAAATTGATCTTTTGAAAGCACTATAGATAGTTCATGGAGTGAATATGTAGATGAAAAAGGTTTTGTATAAAGCACCTAGTCGCCAATAGATGAGAGAGTAACACCCCAACACCCCTTGGGAGGATATCGGGGCACCACGAGGACATATACTAGCAGAAGCAATAGCATTATACACATCCATATAAGAATAATAAAATAAAATAATACTACACTAGGGCACAACATGTATTTCATATTAACTACATATATATATACATATTTATCTTTATACATGTTCATATTACAACCTGTTTTCATTTAACTTTACATATACATTTATATGTGATTACCATACTCATTTCTGTACATATACATTTACATAATGATGTTACTCAAAACATCACAAACTCTATTTCTAACTTATACAAAAAGATGTAATAAAAGCTCCTAGTGACCTGGAACGGTAGATGCATGCTCTCGTGGATCCGAACCTGTAAACCTATACGGAAATAAACATCCGTGCTAAGCGATAATGTAACACCCCCATACCCCGGGTAAGGAATATCGGGGTGCTACGCGGTCACTTACGTATACTTGCACATGCATTAGCGGAAGCGGTAACAATAAATTAGAAATAAGTTGGGCCCAAACAAAAAGAGCTCTTATAACATATATATAAACTGTACATAATACAAAAGCTTTATATTTGTTACATATTCATTTTCGGTATACATATGTATAACAGTTAACTTTTACATGTCAACTATACTCTTTATTACATAATGATGTTACTCAAAACACCATAAACTTTAGTTCTAACTTATACAAAAAGGTATAGCAAAACTTCCTAGTGGCCTTGACCTGCAGATGCCCGCTCACTGCTCCGAACCTGTAACCTACACGGAAATAAACATCCGTGCTAAGCGATAACGCTTAGTGGGGATGAAAATACTGCAAAGGACTTCTTTACGAAGTCACAAATAAATCACACAATCATATATCTCATGCATATAACTCTTATACATCTATAGGTTGCATGTTTAAATATCAAATACTCTGAACTCACATATAAGTAACATCTACTCTTTCACTAATTCATGTACACTACATCTTGTACATTTCGTTTGTTCAAATATACATTATCATGTAACCACATTCATGTCAATACACTCATGTAATCATGTACTTGTATACAGAACTGTAATGTACTTAAACATTACTTTTATGTACTATAGCTTTATTCGAAGCAACACAATAATCATCTCAAGTTCACTGCACAACATTTAACAAAACAAACCTGAATTCCTTTCATGGTGGATACGGGTAACTCTGGATACTATTTACAGTATCTTACATGTGGAGAATTAACTCAAACTCTATGGAATACACGAGGCATTCCGAACTCTGGGCACAATTAAGGCCAACTCTAGCAGCTGCACTCTAGCCCTTTATAAGCATGCTTATCTATCCACTATAACGGTAATCAGGCTCAATAACAACTCATATACTGTACACCGATACCAACTCATCTACTGTAATTCAAGTACATTTAATTCATGTATAACTTTTACTAATCATGTACATTTAATTATTACAAATCATGTAAGAGGTTTAAAAGATAATTTAAACCAAACATAGGCTAAATGATAAATTTAGACCTTTTATAACTCAAAATAGGAGCAAAAGACCAAAACAAGACAAAACAGGCGAAAACAACTCACTGTCGCGCTCGCGACAGTAGCCTAAGGAAACAGGGCCGTCACGGGTCGCACACGCAATTACGGCTCGTGACGATCTGCTTCGCTTCACGCCCACCAAGTAGGAAGGGGTCACGAGTCGTGACTGCCCATCACGACTCGTGACAGGATCCTCACAACAGAGAGAGGGCATCACGGGTCGTGATGCCATCTCACGCCTCGCCGGAGGAAGGTCACGCGACGTGACTGCTCGTCGCGTCTCGTGACGAAACTCTCACAGCAACTGAGAGAGGCATTGCGAGACGTGATGCCATCTCACGCCTCGCGACGAGGCTCGCCCAAGGGTCACGAGTCGTGACCTACCCTCACGTCTCGTGACTCTCTCCTCACAACTCTGAAAATCAAATTTCCAACTCGCTTCCTACGGAAATGAAAGACGCGATTCTGTCGCGATCGCTACTTGTGTCACGCTTGTAACAGAAGCGTGTTTCCCACTTCCAAAGGCAAAAACCACACTCAGTTAAACTCAAACAAAACCCAAACCAACTCTTTTATTTTCACATGCAACCACTCCTCTTTTAACATGTAATTGCCCTATAAATCATGCTCATAACTAAGTTTTGTTTTCCACTCAAATTACACAACCACTTTAGACATTAAGACACTACAAGCAATCACAATAATTTCACACACTTAAAAAGCAATTGAGCTAATTCAAGCTCCAAGTACATTTCTTTATACAATTAAGTCTCTATTAAAACATCCAAAGTCACAACACATGCAAAAATAGGAAAAACCGCACACGATCCCTACCTCTAGGACGTTGAACCGCACTCTCTACTCTGCTCCGACCTTTTCTTTGCCTTTATTGGGCCTCTTGTCCACAGCTTCCATGCACAAACCATTCAAGATACCAAAGTTACTCTTCTCTCTTACTTTAAATCAAAAACAGAAATAAAATAGAAGAAGAAGACCAATACTAACTAAAGAGCATTACTTACCTTCTTAGGATACCTAATCAAGCTCTACTAGCCCCTCTCAAAGCCAACCCAAATGAATCACTCAAAACAGTGTAAAGAAGAAGAAGAAGGAACGAAAGAAAGAGCAGGGCAAAGGAAAAGAAAGAAACTCACGTGAAAGAAGAAGAAAGAAGCAGATAGTCTAAGTCAATCCAACAATTAACTATAGTAATAAATGCCATCTACCCAAATAATTACATCCTCATCCTCTTTTTAACTCTTAATCTCTCTTAACATAAGTTAATCTATTGCCACTTGTCACTTCCCTACAAAGCCATGTGTCATTCTCCTACAAAGTTACAAATTAAAAAGGCCAATTTAAATACCCTATCACCGGAGTGGTTCTGTCGCACCCACGACGCTTGTCGCGCTCGCGACAGGACTCAAACCCGCAATACTAATCTTTCTTGAACAAAAATTCTGTCATTCTTCTAGGGCTATTTCGGGGTGTTACAAATCTCTCCCCCTTAAGAAATTTCGTCCTCGAAATTTCCCCCGCTACCGAACAACTAATTCAAACTATATACTGTATAAACTAATAAGAGGACTTACTAGAAGTTTCGATCAATGCCTCCACCTCTTCCGCCGTCATGGCATATACACGTGGCTAATCCTCAGTAGGGAATGGCCTCTCAACTGTTTTCGATGGCGGTCTTTCAGCTCTACTCCGTCCTCTTCCACTTCTAACGTTCCCAGAAGCATTGCCTTTCTCTCTATTTACTTGTGATGCCATATTTTCTCTTGTTTTAGGGCACTGAGCAAGGAAATGCTCTGTACTACCGCATTTGAAGCAAGCTCCAGTGAGCTTTCTACATTCGCCCCAGTGACGTCTATTACAGTGCTCACATTCTGGGGCCATACTCCCTCTACTAGTAGGCGGTCTCACACTTCCAACCGAAGTTGGTACTCGTACCGATGCTTGCTCATCCTTTCCTCTTTTTACTACTCTAGCTCCTCCACCAACTCCCTCATCTTCTCTTGGAAATCTTCTTTTCTGCTCTCTCTTTTGCTTTATCAACTCAGATTCCTCCATTTTCATCGCTGCCAACACCAATGGATAATAACCCACAGGTTGCAAAGCAACCATAGCGGCTAACGGTCCTCTTATGCTCTCTCTTAATCCATCTTTAAATTGCCTACATCTGAAGTCATCAGTTAACATACCTTCCGGTACATATTTACTCAAACGAGTAAACTCTTTATCATATTCTGCAACAGTCATATTCCTCTGCTTAAAAGTTACAAATTCTTTCCACTTGGCATCTTTATACGCTTTGGTCACAAATTTCTCCTTGAACTCTCGAACAAAGAAATCCCAGGTTAACTCCATGGGTCTCTGAGGATGCTGCAACACCAACTTCCACCAGTCATATGCTGCACCCTGCAGCAATGACACGGCGCAAACTACTTTCTGATTCTGAGGGCAACTGATCTCTTGTAAAATTCTTTCTATTTTCTCTAACCAGAATTCTGCTATCTCGGATTGATCTAGGGATGTTCCATGGAACTCTTCAGCTCCTCTCTTTCTTATCAAATCTGTTGGAGCTTTAGGAGCTGTCAGTCTATCTAGGATCTGTACCAACCCATGCATCAACTCCGGGTTGTCCTGAACAACTCTTGCTCTTTCCTCTCTATCTTGTGCTTGTACATGTGGATCTACTCGAATCGGATTCACACTGCCTGTAGTCTCTCCTACATGCTCACTCGGGTCGGACTCCATCTAGACCCTACAAAACCAGCATCTGCATTAGGCCACATTCTAGACAACTCAAACATATACATTAGTACTATACTCTATCATCTTATAGTCCTGAACCAATTAACCTAGAGCTCTGATACCACTAAATGTAACACCCCCATACCCCCGGTAAGGAATATCGGGGCGCTACGCGGACACTTACGTATACATGTACATGCATTAGCGGAAGCGATAGTAACAAACAATTAGAAATAAGTTGGGCCCAAACAAAAAGATCTCTTATAACATATATATAAACTGTACATAATACAAAAGCTTTATATTTGGTACATATTCATTTTCGGTATACATATGTATAACAGTTAACTTTTACATGTCAACTATACTCTTTATTACATAATGATGTTACTCAAAACACCATAAACTTTAGTTCTAACTTATACAAAAAGGTATAGCAAAACTTCGTAGTGGCCTTGACCTGCAGATGCCTGCTCACTGCTCCGAACCTGTAACCTACACGGAAATAAACATCCGTGCTAAGCGATAACGCTTAGTGGGGATGAAAATACTGCAAAGGACTTCTTTACGAAGTCACAAATAAATCACACAATCATATATCTCATGCATATAACTCTTATATGTCTATAGGTTGCATGCTTAAATATCAAATACTCTGAACTCACATATAAGTAACATCTACTCTTTCACTAATTCATGTACACTACATCTTGTACATTTCGTTTGTTCAAATATACATTATCATGTAACCACATTCATGTCAATACACTCATGTAATCATGTACTTGTATACAGAACTGTAATGTACTTAAACATTACTTTTATGTACTATAGCTTTATTCGAAGCAACACAATAATCATCTCAAGTTCACTGCACAACATTTAACAAAACAAGCCTGAATTCCTTTCATGGTGGATACGGGTAACTCTGGATACTATTTACAATATCTTACATGTGGAGAATTAACTCAAACTCTATGGAATACACGAGGCATTCCGAACTCTGGGCACAATTAAGGCCAACTCTAGCAGTTGCACTCTAGCCCTTTATAAGCATGCTTATCTATCCACTATAACGGTAATCAGGCTCAATAACAACTCATATACTGTACACCGATACCAACTCATCTACTGTAATTCAAGTACATTTAATTCATGTATAACTTTTACTAATCATGTACATTTAATTATTACAAATCATGTAAGAGGTTTAAAAGATAATTTAAACCAAACATAGGCTAAATGATAACATGCAAGACCTATTTAGACCTTTTATAACTCAAAATAGGAGCAAAAGACCAAAACAAGACAAAACAGGCGGAAACAACTCACTGTCGCGATCGCGACTTGTGTCGCGCTCGCGACAGTAGCCTAAGGAAACAGGGCCGTCACGGGTCGCACACGCAATTGCGGCTTGTGACGATCTGCTTCGCTTCACGCCCACCAGGTAGGAAGGGGTCACGAGTCGTGACTGCCCATCACGACTCGTGCCAGGATCCTCACAACAGAGAGAGGGCATCACGGGTCGTGATGCCATCTCACGCCTCGCCGGAGGAAGGTCACGCGACGTGACTTCTCGTCGCGCCTCGTGACGAAACTCTCACAGCAATTGAGAGAGGCATTGCGAGACGTGATGCCATCTCACGCCTCGCGACGAGGCTCGCCCAAGGGTCACGAGTCGTGACCTACCCTCACATCTCGTGACTCTCTCCTCACAACTCTGAAAATCAAATTTCCAACTCGCTTCCTACGGAAATGAAAGACGCGATTCTGTTGCGATCGCTACTTGTGTCGCGCTTGTGACAGAAGCGTGTTTCCCACTTCCAAAGGCAAAAACCACACTCAGTTAAACTCAAACAAAACCCAAACCAACTCTTTTATTTTCACATGCAACCACTCCTCTTTTAACATGTAATTGCCCTATAAATCATGCTCATAACTAAGTTTTGTTTTCCACTCAAATTACACAACCACTTTAGACATTAAGACACTACAAGCAATCACAATAATTTCACACACTTAAAAAGCAATTGAGCTAATTTAAGCTCCAAGTACATTTCTTTATACAATTAAGTCTCTATTAAAACATCCAAAGTCACAACACATGCAAAAATAGGAAAAATCGCATATGATCCCTACCTCTAGGACGTTGAACCGCACTCTCTACTCGGCTCCGACCTTTTCTTTGCCTTTATTGGGCCTCTTGTCCACAGCTTCCATGCACAAACCATTCAAGATACCAAAGTTACTCTTCTCTCTTACTTTAAATCAAAAACAGAAATAAAATAGAAGAAGAAGACCAATACTAACTAAAGAGCATTACTTACCTTCTTAGGATACCTAATCAAGCTCTACTAGCCCCTCTCAAAGCCAACCCAAATGAATCACTCAAAACAGTGTAAAGAAGAAGAAGAAGGAACGAAAGAAAGAGCAGGGCAAAGGAAAAGAAAGAAACTCACGTGAAAGAAGAAGAAAGAAGCAGATAGTCTAAGTCAATCCAACAATTAACTATAGTAATAAATGCCATCTACCCAAATAATTACATCCTCATCCTCTTTTTAACTCTTAATCTCTCTTAACATAAGTTAATCTATTGCCACTTGTCACTTCCCTACAAAGCCATGTGTCATTCTCCTACAAAGTTACAAATTAAAAAGGCCAATTTAAATACCCTATCACCGGAGTGGTTCTGTCGCGCCCACGACGCTTGTCGCGCTCGCGACATGACTCAAACCCACAATACTAATCTTTCTTGAACAAAAATTCTGTCATTCTTTTAGGGCTATTTCGGGGTGTTACAGATAATGCTTAGTGGGGATGGAAATAATACAAAGGACTTCTTTTCGAAGTCACACATAAATCACACGTTTCATATAACAATAATGAAATAGCTCATGCATATAACTTTCAACCTTGTACAGATCATGTGCTCAAATATAACATTAACCATGTGTTCACATTCATGCAACATTTACTTGTACACAGGACTGTCATGTACTCAAAATGTTATTCTCATGTGCTATAACATTTATTCAGAGCAATACTTTTAATCGTCTCAAATTCACTACAGAACATGAATAAGCCTGAATTCCTTTCATGGTGGATACGGGTAACTCTGGATACTGTTTACAGTATCTTACACGTGGAGAATTAACTCGAACTCTATGGAATACACAAGGTATTCAAAACTCTGGGCACAATTAAGGCCAACTCTAGTAGCTGCACTCTAACTCTTTATAAGCATGCTTATCTATCCACTATAACGGTAATCAGGCTCAATAAACAACTCAATTATACTCTATACCAAGGCCAAACCATAGATTATAGTTCAGATACATGCATCAATTCAGAGATATTCAATTCATATATAAACTTTATCAATCATGTTCATTTAACCGGTATTAACCATGCAAGAGGTGTAAAAGATAATTTTAAACCAAACACGGACCAAATGGTGATATACAAACCTCACATAGATACATATCAACTCAAAACAGAAGTAACAGATCAAAACAGAAACAACAGAGAAGGAGAGGACATGAGCATGACTAGTGCTCATTGAGCACGTGTAGTGCTCAATTTCTCTTTCCGCTGGAACACGCCTCAGCTCCCACTTCCCTCTCTCTGTGAGCATGTCTCGTGCTCCTTGAGCATGACTCGTGCTCACTCTTTCCTTCTACTGGAGCACGTCTCATGCTCCCATTTTTTTTCTCTCTCTCTCCGAGTCGTGCTACATAACACGACTCGGATAACGCTAAAATTTCTGAAGAACGTGTTTCTGTCGCGAATGCGACTCAAGTCACGCTCGCGACAGAATCACTTCCTTCCCTCTAAAACGTCATTGTCCCTTGTTTCCAAAACCCAAACCAACTCCATCACTTCCACATTCAATAGACTTCTCTTTTAGCATATAAATGCCCTATAAATCATGCTCAGGACTAGAATTACACTCAAATTACACAAATCAATTACAATTTCTTAGACACTGCAAGCAATCAAAATGAATTTACATAAAAAAACAATTGAGCTAGTTTAAGCTCCACATGCATTTCTTTATTCAAATATGTCTCTCTATCAAAACATTTAAATCAACAACACACACAAAAATAATAAAATCGCACACGATCCCAACCTCTAGGAAGCTTGGTCTTGATGCTCTATTCAGCTCCAATCTTTTCTTTGCCTTTATCTACTCTCTTGGCTACAGCTTGAACCGACACCATACAAAACACTTGAGTTACTCTTCTCTTTACTTTAAATCAAAAATAGGAACCAAGTAGAAGAAGAAGACCAATACTATAAAAATCACGTTACTTACCTTTTTAGGAGACCAATCTCACTCCTTAACTCACTCTCTTCAAACCAATCCAAGGATTCATTCAAGACGCAAGCCAAAAGAAGAATAAAGGAACAAAAGAAAGCTAAAGAAGAGGCTGGCAGAAACCAACGTGAGGGAGGAAAGAAAAGAGTAGATGGTTAATCCTCATCCCATATTTACTATTCACATTAATGCCCACTAACCTCATTAATTCTCAATTATCTTTGACTAAGCCAAGTGTCTCCTTTCCTTTTTAATTCATGCAAAGCAACTAAATTTTTGCCACTTGTCACACTCCTACAATACCATGTGTCAATCCCCTACATTGCCACATGTCAAAATCCTAATTTAGTTAACATCCCACAGGAGGGTTTTATCGCGCCCGCGATGCTTATCGCGCCCGCGATGCTTGTCGCGCTCGCGACAGGACTCTCACACTCAACACCTAATCTTTTCTGAACAAAATTCTGTAATTCTTTTAGGGCCAGTTCAGGGTGTTACAGAGAGTGACCAAACATTCTTATTGAAACCACAGTCACGTAAAATATGCATAATTGCTTCTTTATTTTCCCTGCAAAAAACATAATCAGAGTTGCTTCTTGTTTTTTGATGGAAAAGAGCATTTGAACAAGGAAGAAATAATTTTCCAAATCTCTATAAAAAATGGGAAATTTTTGGTTGTAACTTTAGTGACAATATCAAAGACCATAGGGAGGAATTAATTGATGATGAGGAAGGGATACCATTCGAATTCTTATAAAATTTTCTATCTGTATAATAATCGAATTTCACAGAGTAATTCCAATCTTTAGGACTAGTCCAGAAAAAAATATCTTTAGGCAGTCAAAAACTGATTGAAATATTGAGAATCGCTTATGCTTTGAAAGGGAGAAAATTTTCCTTCACCAAATCATACTACCACTATTTTGTAACACCATATCAATGAGGCAATTCACTGTTGAATCCAAAGGGAGAGTTTTTGGCAATAGGGGACATAGACTATTTTGGTCCAAAATCCAATTTTCTTTCCTAATTCTAATTAGACCTGCCATTACCTATTCTCCAACACACAATTGCTCTTGAGATTGGAAGAGTCTCCATAATGCCCTGTCAGAAATAGTTAACTTGACTTCCAACTTTGTATTAAACAGTTCTGAATTTAAAAAATACTTGGCTTTAATTATTTTAGCGCAAAATGAATTGGTTGGTTAAAATGCTCCAATACTTCTTCATTAACATTGTTTGATTAACAAAGAGGAAATGCTTCAATCCTAATCCACCCTCTTTCTTAGATCTGCAAACATGACCCCATTTGGTCTAATGCATCTTCCTTTTTCCATCTGCATTACCCCACCAAAATTGAGTAATTAGTTTTCTAATTCATTATAAAAGGTGCTAGGGAGTATGAAGCAACTCATAATTTACTGCAAGACTACTTTGGTGATAGATATAATGAGGACTTCTTTTTCTTGCACATGAAAGGGACCATTTGTTCCACCTTTGAATTCTACTCCATATTCTGTCTTTCAAAAAGCCAAAGAATTTCTTTTTAGACTATCCAATTACCATGGGTAACCCAAATACTTTGGATGGTGGCCAATTCCTTTCACTCCTAGCAAGGTTCTCAGACTATCTCTCATACTTCTGTGTATAGTACATTTAAAGGAGATATCTGACTTTTCAAAATTGAAAGCTTGGCTTGACATGAGCTCATATGTTCTGAGGATATCATACAACATAGTACATTCCGCTTCATTCACTTTTGAAAAAAGGATATTGTCATATGCAAAAAAAGAGATGAGAAATAGCGAGACTATTCCTGCTATCCCATGAATTAACTCTTTAGTTTCAGCTTTTCTTATAATTGCCGATAACCCTTTAGCATGAAGGAGAAATAAATGGAGGGAGATTGGAGGGTCAATTTCACTCATGGTCACTCAATTTATCACTTATCGCACAAAAGTAACCGACTTTTTTTTTTCTTACTTAAATGTCATTGAACTTTTAACATTATTGCACAAAAGTCATGTTGACCGGAATCCGGCGACGACCCTTGCCGAATTGATGACTTTTTTGCAAAAATGTTAAAAGTTCAGTAACATTTAATTTGAAAAAAAAAAGTTAATTACTTTTGCGAGATAAATGATAAGTCTAGTGACCGTGAGTGAAATTAATTTAAATGTAGCATTTGTTGAACTTATCAATCCGGCAAGAGTCATTGCCGGATTCCGGTCAACATGACTTTTGTGCAATAATATTAAAAGTTCAGTGACATTTAAGTAAGAAAAAAAAAGTCGGTTACTTTTGCGCGATAAGTGATAAGTTGAGTGACCATGAGTGAAATCAACCCGGAGATTGGATCCTTTTGTCCCAGTCCATTAGTAGTCTTTAACATGCATTTTGGTTGGCCATTGATGATAAATGAGAAAGAAACTGAATATAAACAAGTCAGAATCAACTTAATAAAATGCTTAGGAACAACATTCTCCTCAAAACAACTTTAATAAAACCCCATTCAACCCTATCATATGCCTTACTCATTTCCAATCTCAAAGCCATAAAGTCCTTTTTACTTTTGATTTGAGTCTTAATTGAGCGAAAGATTTCAAAAACAACTATAGCATTATCAGTTATTAGCCTACTTGAAACAAATGCATATTGAGTTTGGCAAATGATATCATCAAGAACAAGTTTTAGTCAATTAGCCATAACTTTTGACATAAGGTTATAGATCACATTACAAGGCTGATAGTCTAAGATCTTTCATAGTCACTGAGCTCTTGAATTTTGGGATTAAAGTTACTAAAGTATGATTAATATCATATGGCACCACTGTTGAATTCAGAAAATACAACACACATTTAGTAACATCATTACCAATAATATGCCAATAGGACTTAAAAAAGAGAGCAAACGTATAATCTGCGCCTGGAGCTTTGCTAGGATGCATTTGTTTCAAAGCACAAAGAACATCCTATTTAGAAAGAGGCATATTTAGCAACTTAATAGATTAATCAGAAAGAGAGTTATTTATAGCATCAATAACATGATTAAAATCTACAGGAAAAGGGCTAGATAAAAAATTGGAAAAATAAGAGCTAACCATCTCCTTAACCTCATCGTCACCTTCTTGCCACACATTATTATCATCTTTAATCTAAGCAAGAAAATTCATCTTTTTTCTTTTCGAGGCCTTGGCATGGAAAAACTTTGTATTTCGATATCCTTCTGCTAGCCAATCATTTCTAGATCGTTGTTTCCCCATAATCTCCTCCATAATGAGTAGTTCATTTGTTTTTTAATAGAATGCCTCACTTCCACATTTTATGATCTTCTACCTCAGACCTGACATTCTTCCAACATGGCATATAGCTTTTTAAGTTCACACCTCACATGCTTAAAGTACGATTTATTCCAAATAGCCAAATGAGTAGTAAGAGATTCAATTTTACAACAAACATAGGTCCTATCCACCTCCCCATCAACTGAGTTCCAAGCTGTATTTACCACTTCTTCACATTGATTGTCTCTAAGCCACATGGCCTCAAATCTAAAAATCTTATTAACCCTTCGTTCTCGGATCTCATTATCAAAAGTGAGCAGGATTGGAGAGTGATTCGATGCAATTCTTAAGAGGGGTTTAACTAGGAAGTTTGGGAAAGTTTCTCTCCATTCAATGTTATCTACATAACAATCCAACCTTTCCTTAATACTATTCTTCTCGACCCAACCATTATCCCAGGTATGTATAATCCCTAAAATCCAAGATTATGTAATCCACAATTTCTCAATATACCTACCCTCTCTAGGTTAACCATCAAGCTTCTTATTATTGTAGACAATTTCATTGAAATCCCCAAAGCACACCCATGGGATATTGTCTACCTCTGTCAACTCATTAATGAGCTCCCATGTCAAAAACTTCCTATCATTTTCTGGCCAACTATAAATACCCAATCCTCTCAAACATGTTCTTCCATCACCGTCATATCAAAGAAAGTTTATATAGTCGCTAGAATAATTCACAATTTTAAACTAGTCCTTTTTTTTTCCATCTTAGCATCAAATCTTCCGCATGTATTGACTAGAAAAAAATTATAAATAGGAAAATTTTGTTTAATACCTTCACATTCATTTCATTGTAATCTGGTCTCCATAAGGAAAAACACCTCTAGCTAATTTGCCTTGATAATATCTTTCAATATTCGGGCCGTCCAAGGATTACCCAGCCCTTGGACATTTCAACTAAGCCAATTAATAGCTCTCAATGGGGCTGTAGCATAGCCTCTACCATTGAAATTTGAATATTTATTTTTTCTAGACATAATTTTTTCCTTCTTCCATCAATATCCATATCCTCCAGATTACCTTCATCTTCTAATTGTAGTTTTCTTTTCCCTATTGACATTTCGATATAAATTGTTTAGGTATCCCTTTTTTTTTTTTTTTTGCACAAGTTCCTGCTTTTCTATACTTTTCAGTAACTTTCCCATCTTTTAGATTTTCTAATTAATCCATATCAAACTTTAATTTTCCATCATAGACACCATTCCCATAATCATTTGCATGGGTTAATTGAAAGCCATCTGCTACACATTCAGTGCCCTTTGCTTCAGTACTTGGATTGCTTAAATATAATAAACTCTATGAATCATATTCCCTTCCCGTAATGTCTTCACTCTTCAGCTCACTTTTATCTTTTATCTCTATTTTCGTCCACCTTATCCTTTTCTTTTCAAATTTGAATTAGTGACAGAGGAGAATTGTGCGTTGTGCATTTTGGAAGGAGATGCTCTGAGCGATTTATCAAAGGTCCATTCCTTAATCTCTACCTCATCCAGCATAATCTCACTATCATCATACACATGCCCAATAAATCCACACCAGTAAGTAAAGTTAAGAAGTTTTACATACCAAAAATAAACCCAAACCTTTTGACCGTTGATGTTTTGGACTTTTGTTCCACATACTAATGGTTTAGATAAATGAACCCAAACTCTGATGCATATAAACTTGGCCATAGATCCCACCTCCTTACCGCTAAGCTCTATCACTAGACCAATATGCTTCCCAACAGCCATGAGTTTCTTTCTAGCACATCTATATAGAGGGAGGTCACTAATTTTGACCCAAAAATTACATTGATCAAGGGTAACTTCTGAGGGTTGTTTATGCCCCTCAATGCCTTTTATGATTAGCAATTGCTTAATGAAATGCCAACCGTCAAATAAATTTTTGTCCTTCTCATGCAGTGATTTAAACTCACACAAAAATAAATCATTCCCAATTTCCTAGAGTTAAAAATTCTTTAATGAACGCCAAGCCCCTACAAATGCCTCTATTAAAGCCTTGAGGTTCAAAGGTTTCTTGTTTAAGAGGATTTTACGTATAACACATTTATCATATCTTTTCTGGTGCTAGTGCTTGTTACCTTCCAATTCAACCACGTCATCTTCTTCATTGCTTGATGAAATCTTTTCCACAAACTTTCAAACTCTTTCATGGTAAATCAAAGAATCTAACAATTAAGTCCTATCCATGAAGCGAGAAAAAGCTGATAAACTATGATATAAGCATAGAAATTCACATGGTAATAAACCCTAGACATATAGTAGGTGAAATTCTAATCAATGCTTGGGAGCAAATTTATACTAAAATCCTGTTTCTCGGATTCTAATTTCTTACTCCCATTATGGGAGCTTTTTGAGATTTTGATATTAATGCTTTTTAAAAAAAAAATTGCCTATATTATTTACACATTCCTTACATAATTTTAGATTCTCTTCCTATATTGATTAAGGCAAATCCATTGTAGATATTCCTTTAATATCTCACAAAAGAGAGAGATACAATAAATTATTTTTTGTATGTATTTAATCCAAGTTAAATGCTTTTTCTTATGGGTTTTCATTCTTCTTGTTTATTTTTTCATTTTCATAGTCTAGATTTTTTTTAATTGTAATGCAGTATTTTTTTGAAATCAAATGAATTTTAATTCTATGTTCTTTAATGGAATTTAATTATATTCAGTTTTAGTGGATTTGAAAAAGATATTAATTTCAGTGGAATTTTTCAAATTTTAGATTGTTAAATGTTAAAAATAATTTTATATGATTTCTATATTAGTAATTGTATAATGTATCAGCAACAACTCATTAATCAGTTATCAGATGTTAATTATTAGCAATAGATATTAGCTACCATCTATTATCATCAACTAAACCAAATGGACTAGTGATTGTTTGGTTTAGCTGTTACAAGAAGTTGGTAGCTTTTTTTTTTTTTTTAAATAGCTGCTTAATGTGTTTGGTTAGAATTTGCAAACAACAACTAATAGTTATTTATAATCGGGAAAAGGTATTGATTTGCCCTCTAACTTGTTTGAAAAGAGCTGATATGCACTTGTCATTTTTTTGAGCAAAAATGCCCTTTAACTTACAAAATTCGGACAAATTTGCCCTTACGTTTAGCTCCAATTAACTGGATGTTAACGGTGTTGACGTGGCATTGACACGTGGCAAAATATGCCACGTCAGCGCCACGTGCATTTTTATCCAAAATGAACAAAGGTACTAAAATGCCCCTATAGTTAATTTTGGAACAAAAATGCCCCTTATGTTAATAAAAAGATACTAAAATACCCCTTAATATTTATATTTTTTATATTTAATTTTATTATATTTTTTCTTGCAGACATAAATATTTATTAACTAGTGATAATACCCAAATTATCATTTCTCTTTTGGGTTGAAGTCAAGATCGGTCCAAGACCCAACAAGGAGCATGTGCTGAGAGTTTTAGAAACTTAATGCCTCTAAGGCCTGGCGCGTGAACGCATGGACGCATGCGATGAGGCCAATGGGCTATCCGATTGGACTGACACGACGCTTTTCCCAACAGTCCACTGACATATATTACTGCCATTCCTCCTGCCTTATCCCGTCACATCGCCGCCTGCCTACCTACTCTGACACCGGATGTAAAATAACCTAGTATTTATATGGACGAGAAGTCCACTTAAGTGTTTTACTCCGGTGTCAGAGTAGGTAGGCAGGGGGCGATGTGACGGGGATAAGGCAGGAGGAATGACGGCATGTGTTAGTGGATTGTTGGGGAAAGTGCCCTTTCGGTCTGATCGGACAGCCCGTTGGCCTTATCTTTTTGGTTCCTGCGTGCATCCGTGTATTCACGTGCCAGGCCTTAGAGGCATTGGACTTCTAAAACTCTCAGCCCATGCTCTTTGTTGGGTTTTCGGCCGAACTTGACTTCGGCCCAAAATAGAAATAATAATTTGGGTATTATCACTAGTTAATAAATATTTATGTTTGCAAGAAAAAAATATAATAAAATTAAATATAAAAATATAAATATTCAAGGGTATTTTAGTATCTTTTTTATTAACATTAGGGGCAATTTTATTTCAAAATTAACTATAGAGGTATTTTATTATCCTGGAGACAACTTTAGGAGAATTTTAGTATTTTTGTCCATTTTGGATAAAAATACATGTGGCGTTGACGTGATATATTTTACCACTTGTTAATGCCACGCCAGCGACGTTAACACCCACTTAACTAGAGATAAATGGAGTGGCAAATTTGTCAGGGTTTTGTAAGTTGAAGGATATTCTTACTCTAAAAAAAATGATAGGTTGCATATCAGCTCTTTTCAAACAAATTGGAGGGCAAATTGATACTTTTTTCCTTTATAATCTAAATAACTACATCTTAAAAAAAAAAAAAAAAAAAGACAGAATTTTAGTTTTTCAATGAGCTGTTATCCATTTATTTAATAAAAGATAAAATGATTCAGTAGTTTAGGTTTATTTTCTTCATATAGCTAAATATACATTCACATAATTAATCATAGAGTTTTTGTGCCTTTTCTAATTACAAAGCAATAGTCATTGTGAGGTATTCATATTTAATCCATATTCGTTTTTTTTTTTTTTTTCCCTAGCTCGATCTCTAATTTCAATTAGATGTCCAACATTCATTTGTGAAAATTTGTAATTATTGATTAATATTTTCCTACACTAAGTAGTCCGACTGAGTAAAATTTAAATTTTTATATTTTGTTTGTTAATATGGTATAAAAAATATACTATTACATTAAAATTGATACCCATATTGGTAATTACACAATATAACAACAATAATTTTATATAATTTTACCAAAAATTTAATATTAATTTTCAATCAGCTACCAACAACAGACATTGGTAAAACCAAATAGAGTCTTAGATTGAAACTATGCATATACAATTAATTAAGTAAAATGCTTACTAAATAAGAAAAACAAATATATTTAATTACTTGTATACAATACGTATTAAATAAAATCCTAAAATAAAACTAAATCAAACTGAAAAACTAACAAGTTGAATCTTTATTTACCACGTGATAATGAGAAACTAGCTCCAGTTAAGAGAGAATTGTAAAAGTTTAAAATGTTTCATGTATACTAGAAAACTACATAAATATTTGGGGTTGATTTCACACATGGTCACTCAACTTATCACTTATCGCGCAAAAGTAACCGACTTTTTTTTTCTTACTTAAATGTCACTGAACTTTTAACATTATTACACAAAAGTCATATTGACCGGAATCCGGCGACGACTCTTGCCGGATTGATAAGTTCAACAAATGCTACATTTAAATTAATTTCACTCACGGTCACTAGACTTATTATTTATCTCGCAAAAGTAATTAGCTTTTTTTTTTCAACTTAAATGTTACTGAACTTTTAACATTTTTGCAAAAAAGTCATCAATCCGGCAAGGGTCGTCGCCGGATTCCGGTCAACATGACTTTTATGCAATAATGTTAAAAGTTCAGTGACATTTAAGTAAGAAAAAAAAAGTCGGTTACTTTTGCGCGATAAGTGATAAGTTGAGTGACCATGAGTGAAATTGACCCTAAATATTTGTGTTTTGATGAAATTTGATTTTTAGATGAGAAAATTGGGTTTTATTAGATCTGGTCATTTTGGCCCGAACTGAAATTATCTCAAAAAATGATTTGAATTTGAATTTGGAGAAAATTCAAATGATTTGAAAAATTTAAAATCGAACTCGATCCGAATCCAAAAATACTTGAAACCCAAAACCAAACCCTTGACCTGAATGTTTTTAATTAAATTTACGTGTCATGTTTATTTATATATATATATATATATATATATATATATATATATAGACACACCATACTGTTTTATTAATATTTTCATCTCAATTTTTATATAAAAATTCAATTTAATTCAAAAAAAAAGAAAAATATCTAATTATTTAAATTTTAAATAGTAAGTAAATGATAAAAGGAAAAAAAAAAAACAAAAAATTTGAACGGAAATCAACCAAACTCCAATAAGGCACCATTTTGATTAGTATATATGGAATTATATTTTAATAAAACACATATTGCATAATCTCAAATTTCTAAACTCTCAAACTTTTTTGTCTCTTCTTTATTGTTTTCCCCTCGTCCCACCACTCTTTTCGTCTCATTTTATTTTTGTTGTCATCGATCTTCTAGTTTCAGTATGGAAATGATGTACTTTTATTAATAATTTAATAAGTTGGATTTTAAAGATTTTTGAATATTAAAATCAAATCGATACAACTGAAAATCAAATATATCAAATTATTTTCAGTCCAATTCGATTTTTGGTGTGATTCGATGCTATACTAATTGTTTCGAGTTTTATTCAATTTTATAGTCCTAACTGTGACTTGATACTTGATCCAAACTCATCCTAAAAAAATGACAACTCAAAAATCAGAACCCAAAATCTATCTCAAAACTCATCCGACCCCATTGAAAGGAAAATGTGCTCTGACTTTTTTAAATCACTATCAGAACTAAAATACAAAGCTTTGGTAGAAGAAAAGCATGGTTATTAAAATCGGACCGGACCGGCCGGTTCAACCGGTTGCCTAAACTGCAGAAAACCGGATTGGGAAAAAACCGAAAGAACCGGCCAGAACCGACCAGAACCGGTCAAAACCGGGTTGAACCGGCCAAAAACCGGTATGATTTAAAATAATTAATAAAATAATTATTTTTTCATAAAAATTAAAAATAAATAATCTAATAAATTTTATTTAACAAATAATTGGTTTTTTTACTATTTAATCACATTTGAACTTAATAAAAATAATATAATGATTTAATAATTCAATAAAATACAATAGAATAAAAATTGAATAAATTATTAAAATTGATAAACTTAAAGATAATTTTCTATCATTTTTTTTAATTTCACCAACAGTTATTGAATTATTTAATTTTTAAATTAAAACTCGTAAAATAAAATATTTTAACAGAAAATAACTAATTAAGTAATAATTTAAAAAAAATAAAAGGTGAAAAAATATTATTAATAGTATATTTGAGGCATATGTTAAATGTTTTGATTGATTTTTTTTTTGAGTAGTAGTATTTATAAAAATTATACTAATTAATAATATTTTAAAAAATATAAAAAAACCCGATTGAATCCGATCGAATCACGAACCCTAAGTTTTGCCGGTTCTTTATCTGGCCCGATTTTAATAACATTGAAGAAAAGTTTTACAAAATCGGGAAATGTAACAAGATATGCTTTTGACTTTTTATTTTTTATTTCTTTTGGAAGAAGTTGTAGTTCGCCCAAACAATCTGTTAGAAAAATTAATTTGACTTTAACATTTATTTTGTAATTTACTTTTGATATTTTGATTTTGACTACTAAAATATTTCTTCATCTTTTTTTAATTTTTTAAATTTATATTTTTATTTCAATTCAATTTATTTTTTTTTAAATTTATTTATTTTTTTAAATTATGTCCAAAATTTATAAAAATATTACTCAAAAATACTTTTACTAAGCAACGAATATTAATAAAAATGAATCTACTCGATACTATTTTTTTTTTATATTTTCTAAGGGAATTATAGAATTACACAATTTTTAAAATTATTTTCTAACTATTTTTATTAGCTCTATAATTCAACCTAGAATATATAGTTAGAAATTTTTTAGCATAGAACAGATTTACTTTAATTGGTATCAGAGTCTTGGTAGAAGTATTTTTGAATAATTTGTTAGATTTTAGACATAATTTAAAAGAAAAATAATTAAGTTTTGGGAAAAAAAATCGAATTGGGATAAAAATAAAAAATTAAAAAATTAAGAGAACATGAAGGGACATTTTAGTATCCAATATTAGGGGAAAATTAGCTCTAAAATAAATGTTAATGGTAAATTAATTTTTCTAACAAAAGGTTAGGAGTAAATCGGAATCTTATTGCTTTATTTTTATTTTTATAATTATATTTTTGGAGTAGGACGTGCGGAAATGAGACTATAATTAATTGAAAAAATTATTAAACTATCAATTATTTAAATTATAAGTTATTTAATTTTTTTTAACTTGATCACTACACAATTTTCAGTTAAATTAATATGTAATTTTAAATTTTCTGTTTTTTTTCATGTTTCAGTTCTAAATCGACAAGTGGATTGAATCGTAAATAAATCGGATCATACAGGGTCATGGATTGACCTATGAATTAATCTACACAAATCCGATCACGGGACAACTCATTTAACCTGTTTGGATTTTTACTATTATTTGAAATGCATAAAATACATTTTATAAATACTTCCAATAATTACTAAGTTCCATGAGTTATAGTATTAAATTTGGTAAATGTATTAAAATTTCTAAGTTCCAGACTTCCTGTAATTTTAAAATGTTGCATTTCAATTAAATTCAAAATTTAATTCATGTTGTTATTTTTACTATTATTTTAATCAATATATGTAATTCTTGTTAACGGGTCACATGGATCAACTCGTGATCCACTATGTACGGATTAAAATGAATTGACTCACGAGTCAATTCTAATTTGACAAGAATTTTTCGAATCATATAGATCGTATTATTTACGAGTTGGGATAAAATTTGAATACGGGTTATAAGAATTGGGTTTGTGGGTTGAGTTAAAATTTAACTAGTCCAGGTTTCACCATAAAGTATAATATTTTCATCATTTTTCTCCTTTGGTTATATGATTACAATAGTGATTCATGTTCGGCAAGAATTTTTAATTTTGGATACGAATATGAATCTAAGTATGAAATGGATCTAAGTATGAAATGGATCAAAGATAACCGCAAAATTGAGAATTTCATAAATTAGTTTTCAGCAAAAAGTTGATACCTGTGCCATTAAGAAAAACTTATTTATTTATTATTTTTTTAACATTAAAATAAGCTACGAAAATGGAAACTTATGACTTTTTTTGTTTCCATTTATTGTAAGGGTCTTTTCTTTGATTTTTTTTCCCTTTGAAAGTAGCAATTTTTTTAAAAAATACAATAGACTTTACATTTAGGTTTATTGAAAATTTGTCTAACATTTCATGAATTTTGTGTGTGAATGTTTCATGTTTAAATGAGAATTCTTTATACACTAAAAGAATATTAGTTATATATAATTTTTTTATACAAGTTGGATGGACAAAGTAATTAAATACTGAACTAGAAATTTAGACAAAAGTTAATTCGTCAGACCTGAGCTTACGAAATTTGACAAAAATCAAGTTACTGGGTCAAGCTGCCAATTTGAATATATAGCATAAATTATTTGGGATATATGATAAAAACATTTAATACATAAAAATACAACTAATTTATCAAGTTTTGTTGATCCGGCTTTTGAACATTTTCAAAACTTAATTTGACACTTCAAACTGTAAGTCTATGCTTGGTATGATGTAATGTAATGTAATGGATAATATAATTGATTAAAAAATGTAATAGAATTGATAACACAGCAAATATCATCTGCCTTCAGGCCCATGGAGTCGGTCCAAACGTTGGCAAAGCCCAAGGTCCACAAGGCAAAACAAGCAGGCACGAGCCCCAAGGAGGACCGATCGGACGACGTGACATCCCGTCCCATCAGTCGCCTGACATAAGGCAGTGCTCACCTCAACCTCCTGCTCGCTGTCACTTCGCCGGATACCTACCCTGACAGCCAGAGATCACCCCCCCAGGCACTCAAGTGCCCCTCAACATCTCTTATAAATAGGCCAGCCAGCGATGGCCTCAGGTATTGACCCTTGAGCACTCTCTCTCTATAAGCTTTCTCTCTCAAGTTACTGACTTAAACTTCGGAGTGTTTACGCCCGGTCCGATCGGGCATTCTTCCTTTCAGGTCGCTCTCACCCGATCGGTCGTTTCCTCCCTCTCCAGATAAAGATAATTCAGGCTTTATCATTTGGTGCTTTCATTGAGAGGCATGGCGAACTCCAGATCGAACGAGAATACGACCCCTGTGAATTCTGACCACAACGACTGTAGCCGCGGTAGGTCAGGTACCTCACGACCCGTCAGGTCTCCTGCGGGAATCAATCTCCTCCCCGCCTTCGATGGCACAGCGGCAGGACAGCCTGAGAATACCCCTGTTACCTTCAGGGATGTACGCACCATCCTCGCTAATTTCTCCAAAAATGTCGCACAGGCGTTGAAGAAAGGTAAGGTGCTGGAAACTTCTGAAAGAGTTCGTGGGGATTGCCCCGCGGGCAAAGACTTCAGGAGAAGGAAAGCCCAAGGGATTGTCATTGGCGAGATAAGAGGCCAAGGAAACCGCAAGGGCACTGTCAAGACCCCAGACAGGCACGACAAGGGCAAACAGACACTCCCCGCGTGCTTGAGCTCCCCTTTTCGCACCAGGTCAGGCGCCCAAACTGTGGCAGATGACATATCCTACATGTGCACCCCGAGCCGTAGTCGCTCAAGGAAGCACAAAAGCGAGTCCTCCACCACGGCTTCGAGCAAAGGGGATCAATTGCTCAAACAAGGGCTCGAGCGGCTCGGCGTCCTCGTCCCCAGAAAAGGGAGTTTCGAGGGGAACACGTGCGGTAACACCGCGTCCCCATTTTGCAGGGAAATTATTGATTCCGAATTGCCCCCGAGGTGGAGGGACGTTGTCATGGACAGGTACATAGGAAAAACTGATCCCGCCACCCATCTGCAGAATACCTGACCAAAGTACAGGTCTACACCTACGACGAGAAAGTGGCTTGCAGGGTTTTTCCCACCACCCTCGGCAGAGATGCTCTGACGTGGTTCCATGACCTGCCCGAGGGGTCAATCACCTCTTTTAGACAATTGCGGGAGCTATTCGTTACGAGGTTCGTCGTGCAAACGCGCGCGCCAAGGACAGTGAATGACCTCTGCAACTTGTATCAGAGATCCGACGAAAGTCTGTAAGACTACGTCGACAGGTTCCAATCCACTATGTCAGAGGTGAGGAACGTTAGCGTCGAAATGGCGACCACCGCCTTGGCCGGGGGCATTACGGATCGTCCTTTCTTCGAGTCCTTAACAACGAGACCCCCAGCTAGCTTCACTGATCTCATGGAGAGAGCCCGGCAGTACATTCGGCTCGATGACGCCATCAGGTCTAACAGGGGAAGGAGGACACGCAGCATGGAAAGGCCGCAGCATTCAGGCGACCTCCACTCCAACAGGGCCTCCAGATCCGATTGGAGCGCGAGAAGTCCAGAACAGGGATCCGGATCCCGAAGCTCGCAAAAGAGGAGGGCATCGGAGACAGAACGGCGCAGGCGCTCGGAGGATCGGAGCGAAAGGCCATACACTCCCCTTAATGCCACTCCGTCCGCAGTGTTGATGTGGATAAAAGAAAAGCAGGAGCCGATCAATTGGCCGAGGCAACTGTCTGAAAGCAGCCGGGCCAGAAGAGACCATAGCAAATTCTGCGAGTTCCATAGAGATTTTGGTCACCTTACCGACGAATGCACTACCCTAAAAAAGGAAATCGAGAAGCTCATACATCGAGGATCCCTTAGAAAATTCGTAGGCACGGCTAGAGGGGATGACACCTGTAGACAGCCAAAGCCGCGAAGGGATGATTCCGACCCGGACGAAGGTGAGCGGGATCGGAGAGGCTCGGACCCGGGCAGACCATATGCTGGAGTCATCAATGTGATCACACAAGAGCCAGCCTATCGAGCGGATCCCTCTGGCAGCCAGGAGAAAACGGGAGAGAGGCGTTCCCGCCGCCCTGAGCGACTCTCAGAAGTTGTCATATCTAGCACAGATGTGCGGGATGTCATATTTCCCCATGAAGATGCGCTCGTCGTGAGGGCCAGAATCAATGACTTCGATGTCAGAAGAGTCCTGGTAGACGACGGTAGCACCGTCAGCATCCTCACCTTACAGGCCTACCGGGCGATGGGTCTGCCTGTGTGCAAGCTCAAGCCGACCGTCGCGCCACTAGTCGGGATCGGTAAGGGCAGAATCCCGACGGTGGGTTCTATAGAGCTCCCTGTAGCGCTGGGCCAAGAAACGGTGGCGCACAGATGCGAGGTAACTTTTATAGTCGTTGACATAAATTTTGCATATAACGTAATATTTGGCAGGCCCCTACTCTCCCAAACAGGTGCTATTATCTGCATCCGTTACTTGGTAATGAAGATCCCAACTCGAGAGGGCGTCGCGATAGTGAGGGGCGATCAAAAGGCATCGCGAGAAGCGCATGTCAACACTATAAAGCTGCAGCGAGAGGCTGCAACAGTAGAACCCGGCTTGGAACAGCCGGAGCAGGAAGGTAGACCGAGGATGGACCCCGCCGAAGAAACAAAAACAACACGGAAAATTCTAATATTCTATATGTACAATGCCTTCCTCAGGAGCTACAGAACAGTCATCGGCCCCCCTCGAGTTCGGCTACTTGGATGTCTGCAGCTGATCGACGGCTAAAGACAGCGGAGCCCCGTTAGTGGCCTGAGAGGAGCCGGAAGCAACTCGGTGAGTTGCAGCCTCCCCCTCAGAGACAGGTCCCACGGGTGTACAGGACCGGGTGACCTCACCGAGAGGCAAGGATTGGGAAGTCCCGGCAGGTGAAAGCCCTGCTTGGAGATCCGCTTCATCATCGCTAGCGGTAGGGTCGGGCAAGGCCGCGGGGTCCCCCATCCAGCTGAAGTCGGTATCAGGGAAACGCCTCTCGGCTTTGCGGATCAGACGTGATAGAACCCCTGCCTGCGCCTCCTCTAACTCCTCAAGAAGCTGCTCCCTCTGAGAGGCGAGCTCTGCATCCAGTTCGACCCTCCAGATAGCTTCCTTCTCCTGCCTTGACACTCTCAGTGCCTCCTGCTCTTTCCGCAAGCGAATGCACTCTGCTCGAGCTTGATCCCGCTCCCCTCGAAGCCTGGCCCGCTCCAGTTTGAGGCTGGCATTTTTGCCTCTTAATTCGTGGCACTCGGCGTCCAGCGCAGTCACCCGATGCTCCAGCCTTCGACGCTGAGCGCCTTCAGCCGCCAAACGGGCATTGTCGCCCTTCAACCAGTCCACCTCGGCCCGACACCCTTCCAACTCATGAGCGGATTGGGCCACCTTTTTAGCAGAAGCCTGTGCTTCTGACCGAAGGGTGGCGTACTCCCGTTGAAGTTCAGCCACTTCCATCGGACGGCCTCATAGCGAGAGTTCACCTCCGTCGTGTTCTTCGCCACAACATTAGCTCTTCCCTTCCAAACTCCTGCCATGAGGTGGAGTCGCTGAGTCTGCCGGCACACCTAACAAAAGGAGGGAGAAAAAGATGAGCAAATAAGGAAAAGGCCCCGACGAACCAACTCCAGCAAGTACTGACAATACGATAAAGGAGACCCTACCTCTAGTAGCTGCTGGCTGAGCACACGGTATTCCCGGACCAGCTGGTTATCATCCGCAATCTCTGCGTGGTCGCTCTCCCGAAGCAAGCCTCGGAAGATAAAGGTTGCTACCTGGCTTGAAGACCAGTCCTTGCCAAAGTGCTCCTCCAGAAACCCCCCAATGTGGGAAGGGCGTTTGCTGAACCTTTGAAGCGGCTCACCTTGATGAGCGCCGGCGCCTCCAGCGATAACCAGAGCCCCCTCCTCTCGACTTTCTCCCATTGAGGGGTTTGCAGCAGAGGGGCCAGGACGGTGTGTCTCCCTATCCAATCGGGGTGGGGCCGAAGCCGAAGCGCTCCCCGGGGCCATAGCGAACAGGGGTACGGCGTGAATCAGGGCACCTTCAATAGCCGCTAACCTCTGCCTCTTCCTCTCCTGCTTGGCCTTTAAGTCGGCCTCACTTTTTAGCCCGGCCCGCTCAGCTAGCATCTGCTTCAAATCCTTTCCACCAGCCATTTCAACTGCACACAATCGCCAGACGAGATAAGTTGTTGTGTTAAAAACCTATCATCTCAGGTAACGAAAGCTACTCTTCGGAAATGATGGAAAAGGCAAAATGCGCGAGGAATGACGCGCAAACACGAAGTAAGGAATCCAGAAAAAACAAAGAGGGAAAATACTTACTTGTTTCAAGAAGGTCTGAGGGAACCGCGAAGAAAAGCAAGAAGGATTGCTGAGTTACGAGGAACTGAGAAGAAATCTTCACAAAGTAGCGCTAAGGGCAACGAGAAGTAAAGGGATAAAGTATAAAAAAAATGCCTATTTATAGGCCTGAGCCCCAGCAGCTCCACCATTAAAACCCCGCCACGTGCCCAGAGACGTTACGGCCACACGAAGAACCAAGTGTCGTCCTCGATATGCGCACAGCAATCAATGAAAATAACTTCGTGAACAGACGCGTCCCTTTATTTGGCAGCCTTTTCGAGTCCGTACCCCCGCTAACGGATGACCTCGGATCGGGACAGCTCAAGCGGCGTTCCATCCCGAGCGGAACGGCAAAGGCAACCTTACGCCCGATCGGACTTGTTGAGGGGGGGGGGGGGGACAAGTGATAACACAGCAAATATCATCTGCTTTCAGGCCCATGGAGTCGGCCCAAACGTTGGCAAGGCCCAAGGTCCACAAGGCAAAACAAGCAGGCACGAGCCCCAAGGAGGACCGATCGGACGATGTGACATCCCGTCCCATCAGCCGCCTGACACAAGGCAGTGCTCACCTCAACCTCCTGCTCGCTGTCATTTCGCCGGATACCTACCCTGAAAGCCAGAGATCACCCCCCTAGGCACTCAAGTGCCCCTCAACATCTCTTATAAATAGCCCAGCCAGCGATGGCCTCAGGTATTGACCCTTGAGCACTCTCTCTCTATAAACTTTCTCTCTCAAGTTACTGACTTAAGTTTCGGAGTGCTTACGCCCGGTCCGACCGGACATTCTTCCTTTCAGGTTGCTCTCACTCGATCGGTCGTTTCCTCCCTCTCCAGATAAAGATAATTCAGGCTTTATCAAGAATGTAATGTAATACAATTATAATTACATTAGTATTTTGGTTGTATTAGTAATATAATGTAAATATTAATATATTTATACGTTTTGTTAGATTATATACGTGTATTGAAATATAATTATATTTATAATTATCAACTAATATTTTATATAATTATTTTATTTTTATTATTATTTTATATAATTATATATTTATTATATTGTGATCTCATATAAAAATACAATTATAATTTTTATTTTTCAATATTTAATTAAAAATTTGAGAAATTTAAAATTTAAAAATTTAATATTTAATTAATAGAGAGTGAAAGTTTAGGATTTAGAAAGAAATAAGGAAACGTAATGAAAAATACATCTAAAATTTAAGTATTAGTTAATACATTAATAAATGTATTAAAAAATATATTTATATATAACATTACATTACACTCTATAAAATTGAGATTAACAAATAAAAAATTAATTAAATATTTAATTACATTATAATACAATACCTTTTACCAAACATACCATAAATGTATTAACTAATAAACATCTCTTATACTCTAATATGCAGGTGGGCTACCAAAATCTGACACCAACATTATGATCCATCAACGTGCTTTGGGTATGTAAAATGGCACAATTGAAATTTTATCATTATTGTTTTCTATTTTTTATTGGCATTTTCGCTGTTAAAAAGATGTTTCATCAAATTAGAGCGGGTGTGAATTAATTACAATATTCATCAATATTTTTTTTTTATTTGGGCCAACTTCTTAGGGTAAAAAGATATATTTGTTAGTTATTTTTTTAGAAAATATTTATTAGTTAATATAATTATAAATCCAAGTGTCAAATTGAGTTGTGAAAAGTTAAAAGTCATGTTGATAAAACCTGATAAATTTAAATTTAAATTCATATGATTTTTTATAAATTAAGAGCTCGATTGAAACAAATGAATTCAATTTGTGAAATTCATTTACAAATGAATTCTATATGGAATTTATTTGTAAATAAATTCCTATGTTTGAAATAAAATTATTAAAATATAGAATTGAAAATGAATTCCTTATTTTTATACTTGGAATAAATGAATTCAATTCTATTTTATTTTTTAAAATATTATTAATGCCAATTTTGATGCTTTCTTTCAATTACTCTTAATAAAAAAAAAATTAATTTTTAATCATTATTTTAAAATTTTCAATAAATACTGAATCAATAATAACATAATTTTTTTAAAAAAGTAATATCCATATTAACATTCAGAGCTGACAACCAATATAATATTATGTATATAGAAATTGGTTCAAAAATATTAAGCCAAATTAACCAATTTCATATTTCTACATATTCTTAAGAGACTTGCGGGGTGGGGTTTGTGGGGTAAAATCATCTGCTTGCTTGTCTTAAAAATTTTGACGACTATAAATATTTTAAAAAAATCTATTAAATTACTGAACTTATAAATTTGCTGTTGCCATAGAATGATTATGCAATAGTGTTTATATAAAGAATTTCTTTAATTGACGTAATAAACAAGTAATTTCCAAATAATATGTGTTATAAAGTTGAACAATCTTCATATTTCAAATTTCATCACTCACAAGTGGTTGGTGACGAGGAGGCTTGAGTGCAGATTGTTGGTCGGTGATGCGGAGGCTCTGATCGGTGGCGGCTAAGGAAGCTTAGGTGTTTGTGTAGGAGAAGAACAGTGGAAGAAGAGGGAGAAGAAAAGAATACGTTAGTATAGAGTGCAGATTGTTGGTCGGTGACGCGGAGGCTCTGATCGGTGGCGGCTAAGGAAGCTTAGGTGTTTGTGTAGGAGAAGAACAGTGGAAGAAGAGGGAGAAGAAAAGAATACGTTAGTATGGTAATTTATTTTTAACAAATAATTAAGAGGGTATTATAGTATTTTCAAATTTAACTCTTAAAAATATAAAATTCATTTGCAAATTTTACCTATTTTAGCAGAATTTGGTGAAGGCATGATGAATTCCATGTAATTAAATTTTATGAATTCAATTCTTATTTTTTTTTGCCATTTCAAGCATGAAAATTTGGAATTACAAATGAATTCCATTCATAAATTAATAGACTCTATGCACTAATATATAATTATATATCATGATACAATTCAAATAACCTGGATTTTTTTAGAATAATTTTGAATTATGAAATGACGGTAAATTTATTTAGAAAAATGGAGTTATAGAAATAACATTAAAATTACCGATCTTTGACGTAAATAAAATCTGTATAATTATAGACATTTGTACAAAATTGATATTATTATTGTCGATTTCAGTATTTGGACCCACATAGCTGTCCCATCTAACATTAAAATCGGCATAGGATGTGATGGTTTCTAATAGCTTTTCTAGCTTTTCACTTAAACCGATAATGGTTTATGCGCACTGAGAGAGCTTAGAATGTGTACAATTTTTGCAATTTTCGACAAACATATCTTATTTTCATGTTTTTCTCAAAGTGAATTTAAAATTTGAATCATTATTTTAATTTTGAAGTGACATATTATGTCACTTCAAAATTCAAATTTTAAATTCATGTTTTTGATATGTCACTTCAAAATTAAAATAATGATAGAAAAACATGAAAATAAGATATGTTTGTCGAAAATTGCAAAAAATTATATATATATATATATATATATATATCACTACAAAAAAACAGTAATTTAGCGACGAAATTTTTCGTCGCTAAAATGGTCTTAATGGTCTTTTCCGTTGCTAATTACCTTTAGCGACGCCACGACTAATCCGTCGAACCAACTCTGCTGGTCTCTCTCTGAGCACCCGAATCCTCATTCAACCTCGGACAGTTGGCCAAAAAGTGTTCAGTGTTCCCACATCTGAAACACCCACCTGTGAGCCACCTAGACTCACCCCGATGAGGCTTACTGCAATGGGAGCACACAGGCATCGACTCGGTCCTACCACCAGTACCGCCTCTACCAGAACTAGACACCACTGCTGAACCCTGTCTTCTACCTCTCGTAGCCGGGCCTGCGGATGATTCATCTTGCGGGTTCCTTGACCTCTTTCCCGAGGATGAAGAAGACGAACCTCAACGAGAAGGATTCCTCCTCTGAGCCCTCTCTCTCAAAACAGATTCTGACCTCTTAGCCCTAACAGCAGCTTGCACAATCTGATAGTACCCAACTCCAGGAGTACTCATCAGAGAAATCAACATCGCCCGCAGCGACTCATTCAACCCGGTCTCAAAATGCCTACACTTGAACTCCTCTGTCAAAATACCTTCCCGTGCATACTTAGCCAACCGGTTAAACTCCTTCTCAAACTCAGACATAGACATCGCCCGCTGCTTCAAACTCAAGAACTGAGCCCACCTTGCATCTTTGTGTGTTTGAGTCACATACTTGTTCGTGAACTCTTTTTAGAAAAACTCCCAGGTAATCGGGTCAGGCAAGTGAGGATGTCTACAAACCAACTCCCACCATTCATATGCAAGAAATTTGCGACTAAATCATAAAATCGTCGCTAATTCATAGAAAGCGAAGCGAAAAATTAAACTAGCATTTTATGAGTTTAAAAAAAAAATTCAACATTTTCAACACCGATTACCTTATTTGTATCTAATATTAGTAAACAAATAAACCTAAATTTCACTATTATTGTTCACAATTCTACTAACCTGTCGTAATTGGCCCCTTCATAAAAAATAAATTAAAAAAATATGCCCTATTAATTCAACTTAAGTCATCCTCAACTTGAATAAATATTAAACATGCCCACTTAACTCTACTTAATTCAGCCTTAATTTGGACAAAAATCAAACATTCCCCCTTCAAAAATCAAAGATACTCTACAAATTCAACCTAAGTTAAGTACTTCACAAATTCATAACTTCGGCTTTGATACTATCAATTCATCAAAGGGCTATCTTGCGGTATAAAAATATAAATAATAAACTGCATAATATAGTTGCAGTTCAATGAGTATCAAATTGTTTAATTAGGTGACAAATATATTTGGAAAGATATCTATCAAGATTAACAATGAAAAGCATAGTTGTCAAAGCATGAATATTCGCAAAGAGAAAATGTAATTTTTTTTTTCACGTTTCATTTATGTAAAAGATACTTGATATAAACTAATCATTTTTTTAAACTCTTTTTTTTACACATGCAAACACCTTTTTCTTCCAAAAAAGTTTAGAGTTAAAACAAAACCAATATAAATTAAGATATAGAGATCTCGAATTGAGCATAGTTTCAGGCATAGAAACAAGATAATTGGTGGAATGTATGATACCCATTTATCTCGTGTGCTAAACACTACCTAAGACAACGATGTCTTAGATATACAACTCCAATTGACATCAAATAACTCAATTAAGGAAAAAAACAATATACACCAAAACAAGCTTTTAGGTAGTTTAAATAGCCAACCTAATAAAAGAATAAAAGTGAGATACCAATGTCTAAAGTTCCTCAAGCTTAGTCCTCCTACACAGATTACCTTCAATTATGTTAAAAGAGAAACAATTAGATATGACTAAGGAAAATATAATCAATGAAAAAGCGAATGCACATATCAGTAACACAAATCAAATGAAGAATAACAAGTAGTGAAGCGATTAGTTTAACCAAAGCTAGTAAAAGTGAATAACCAGATTCAAAAATCTTATAGAAAACAAATATCCTATCATGCAATCATCATTAACAGAAATCATTAATGAATAAACAGATTAATTTAAACACTTAACGAGATGGCAAAGGGTAACAGATTATACAACTCAAAAAGCCAGCTCAGACCAGCATTTCTTAATAAATGCATAACTAGTATAATCAAAAGGCTAAAATTACAGTCACTTTAGTGATATAATCCCTTTAAAATAAGCGAAGTAGAACTACCAAAAGTATCACCAATCAAAGCCTTTCATTTAATCAAAATTTCCCTTATTCCTTATTATACTATTCTTCAGAGAGCAGAGTATATTTACAGTACCCAGATAAATTTGAATAAACAGCTAAAAATCGTAGCTTTGAGAACACTAACATGAGTGCCAATATAATGAATATACATAGAACATATAGCAATTCAACCCAAAAGATTTTCTCCCATAATTATGCAACTAGTAAAATCTACACTAGAGAGATAGATTCAACGTGAAAATTAAGCATGAAATTCATTGGAAAAAAGGGCATATTTTGTTGTTTCAGATATATATTTGGAAAGAGAAGGAGAGAAATTATAATGGTGAGTAAAAAAGTTAGAGCCTTTTCACCTATTAATGTTAGTTTGGTCGATTTTGGTTGCAAGATTAAACCATCCAAAACATTAATTAATACATCCCTACACATAATTCTAACTTCAATTTCAGTTAATTATGGATTAAACAACAAAACCCCTAATTTACATAACCCTAAATCAAACCAATTCGATAAAAATCAATAGAATACGTAACCACATACCTTCGCCGGTTGCCGGAGCTCTACTGGGACACACCGCCATCACCGGAGGGTAGTGCACGGTGTCGGGACTCCTCTTCCTATGCTCACGCGCCTACCGATCCCGCCGTTTGGCCAAAATCTCCCTTGACAGTCTCGTGTTCCTGACCTCCGATCTCTCTTTTTTCGGCGATTGGGGAGGATAGATTGGCACAGGCCACGGTGCCTAGTTGCCGAGAGTTCGGTGGTGTTGTCCGTGCCGCCAACCAGCACCAGAGTTGACCAGAACGGGATGAAGCAGCTTCGGTTCTCTCTCTTGGAAACGAACTAGAAACGGCACCGTGGATGGAGGCAGAACCGACTGGGCTGGTCGGTGTTGCAGTGGCCATGAGCCCCAGCTCTGGTGGTCGCCGGCACCTCTCTCCGCCGCCTGCTCCCTCTCTCTCTCTCCCCGGTTTGCTCTCCCTTGCTCTTCCCGTTTTCTTTCACCCTTATTTTCTTTTTTTTTTTTATGTCTTTCCCATTATGTGTTGTTAGTATTATTACTATTTCTCATTTATTATTTATTTATTTAGTTATCTTTCTTAATTAATTTATTTATTTATCTATGTACATGTATATACATTTATTTAATATTATTATTTACTTATTTATTTATATATACTTGTATTTATTTATTATTATCATTTACTTGTCTATTTAAATATACACATATATAAATTTTTTATGTAACTAAATTATCCAAATATTAAATTATATAATTTTTAAAGAAAATTCTAGATCTCACGGATCAAAAGTTAACTTTCGATAAATTTTTAACCTACCGAGTCACTATTTAGATTGTCATAATTTTCATGGCGTTACAACATATACATATTTAGTTACTTATTTAACTATAATTACTCATACATTAAATACTCATACAATTTTGGGGGCTAAACATATATATATATATATATATTTATTTTAATTTAATTATTTATTTGTATATATAGTTTATTTAGCCAAAGTTATTAATTTCAATATAATTTCATGTGTAAAGTAAAAATACTAAAAATAATTAATAACTATAAGTATGTATGCATCCTTTTATTAATATTATAATCAATTTTACTGACTAAATAGCGACGGATTGTTCCGTCACTAAATTATTACTTCAATTTCTAAAATTTTGTTTTAATAATTAACAAATTTGAAAAATTTTCCGTCGCTATTTCGTCGGTAAAATTAATTGAAATTATGTATTTTCATGACGAATTTTAAAAACCGTCGCTAATTCATCTCTAAATTCAGTCGCAAAAAAAAGGCGCCATCCATTGTCGCCAAAAAATAGCGGCGGATTATTTATTTCCATCGCTAAAATTAGAAAAATAGATTTTTGCGACTAATTCTGAATTTAGTCGCTAATTAGCGACGGAATAATTTTAGTCACTAATTTGAGTTTTTTTTTTTGGTAGTGTGTGTATATATATATATATATACACATTGATGACTGTTCGAAAATTCTGAGCAGTCGTTTTGAACTGGTCACTTGAAAACAAAAAATTCCGACGGATTTTTGACAAGTGAGATTTCGATGGTCAAGTCAGAAAATTGACGAGAATGGGAAAAAGTGTGATAAAATTTGGAAAGAAATCAAGAGAGAGAAAATATACCTGAATTCCTCCTTTTATAGAGTTAGAAATCAGTGTTGGAATATGAATCAAATGCTAAATAGAATTCAAGTCTTAAATAGGATAGGACTCTCATGGGTTCCTGATTTGTGATTAATTCATGAATTATAGGATCAGATAAGGTAAATTGTAGATAATTTCTATTATAATGAAATTGGAATTTTCTCAGGATTCTGAAAATCCTTACAATTATTAGAAACATGCTGATCCCCAGCTGCCCAGATGAACCGAGCTGTTGTTGAGAGGAATATTCAGATAAACTCGGCTAACCGGACTGTTAGCAAAGTGTTCGGTTATCGTAAATCCCACCCCAATGTATGACATTTATGTCAGGTTTGGGCCGTAAACTGAATTCAAAAAATAATTGTCCAGCACTTAGCGTATTTAAAGGGAGCATGATAGCAGGACAAGATGGTGCCTTGTTTGTCTCGCTCTGGCAGCTGGAACAGTTACGAAAAGATGTGTAACGCTTCGGTGCCTGTGCTAGATGTCAGAATTACTGACATAGAGTGCCCCAACTTTCATGCTGGGAGTTATGATGGCTGGCATAATCACTCATTATCAACCACATGTTCGCTTTCCGTTGGTCCACATTTCTTATTTATATTTGCTTGTTTTTCCATTTTTCACTCTTTGGTTGCCTTTTCTTTTCTTTGTTTCTTTTGCCCTATTCTTCACTTCTTTTCTATTTTTTCATTTCCATCGATCTCCAGTTTTCTGCCTTTAGATTATCAAACTTCTTCTTCTCCTCTATTATTAATTCTTCATCTATTGTCAGATTTTTAGCCTTCACTCATTTCTTGATTCTCCATTTCTGTTTGCTTAGAGGTTTTCTCCATCTCGATTCTACAACTCCAGATTCCTTCTCCAAATCCTTTTTGAAATTTCAGGTTTGTACTCTCTTTTTCGTCTTTTTCATACAATGAGTGCCTCAGAGAGTTCTAGTGAGAGAGTTAGGGTAGAGGAAGGGTTACTTGATAACAGTCCTCCGAGATCTCCCAGTAGCAATCAACCATCACCAATGAGAAAAGAGCACAGGAAGTTTCTTAAGGTGGGAAGTATTAGCTCAGTAATCAAAACAGGTGACATGCACGCATTGAGAGAGAAACTGGGCATCCCTTATACTTATAAAATTTGAGCTGTTGCTGCCTCTCTATTAGCTAACGCCAAATTTCAAGGCAAAAGGACCATCGTCAAATACAAGGCAAACTTCGGGGACGAGATAAGTCTTCCAATGTCCCCATTTGAGCTTGATTTCTTAAGTTATTATGGCCTGACCATCGGACAGGTGCAACCCAATGACTGGTAAACTCTTTATGCCCTGCAGATTTAGGCCGCCGAATATGATGTAGACCTCACCCTCTGGATCTTTCGAGCTACACATGTGGTGGGATTTCGGGCTAACGGTGAGGACCAAAACTATATTCAAGCCCGAGCTGGTTATGAGGTGTTTTATAGGAATCCAAAATCGCCGAAGAACTGGAAGAATATATTCTTTGTGATAGAATGTGACTTAGATTTCCTGTTCAAAACTCAGTGGGCTTGATATACCAACAAGAATGATGGCCCGCTAGTCCTCAGTAAAGAAGAGGAATGACCACTAGCTCGGTAGAGAGAGCTCGCACAAAATAAAATAGACATCAACGCACAACTTCAGCTTAGAGTACCTCCCATAAATTCATACTGACCTAAGAAAAGAGGTAAATTTTCTCAAATTTTTATCTTTAATTCAAATCTGTTTCTTATTATTTGCTTTTTTGCAGCTATAAAGAGGAATTCCTGACCTAACCTGGTCGAGCTCATGAAGGCTAAGAAACATAGAGCTAGGGGGAGCCAACCTGCGACGGTTGTGACCGAGGCAAGTCCAGCCATGCAAAACCCAAGTTTAACTGCTACCACCTCACCGACACTGACTCTAATAGAAGTAGACGATGATTCTCCTTCCCGAACTCCAACTAGAACAACACCCACACGGGTTGCTAACCTAGAGCCTTCTCCTTCTAGGGGCAAAGAAGAGGCATATGATCCTAACGCTGAATCATGGGAGAAAGACTTGAAGGCACTCTCTGATGATGTCTAGAAGTAATGGCAATAGCAAAAGAGGGTCTGGTCAAAAGAGAACCCCAACTTTATAACCTTCGCATATTAGGCCTCTTGTGTGCCGAGTGAGGTAACCCCCATGCTTAGCTGGAATATCGAGCAGGTAAGCGATGTTATAAAAAACCATCAAGTGGAGGTAACTTACAACCTTTGTAATATCTAATGTGCTTGACTAGTTCGGCTTTTAAATTGAGCTCATACGTTCTATTTTTGCAGGGATCTACGCTTGGAGGAGTAGCCATTGCAAAGATGAATAAGCTTATTATTGCCTAGAAGAAAAAGGAAAAAGAAGCGTCCTAGCTCTGATACCAGCTTGGCGATGATGGGTCAAAAAAGGACTCAGCCGAGAAGCGAGCTCTTGAGGCTAAGAAGAAACTGTTCGTATATAAGGATGAAGTAGATAAGGCCAAAGAGAGAGCTGTAACAACTGAAGCTAGTCTTAATTATGAAAAAGAGAAGAGCCAGGCTACTGAATGCAATTTAAAGCAAGCAAATAAAGAGAAAGTTGAGCTTGAGCAAAGGTGTTCCGAGCTGGAAGAGAAGGCGAAAGACTTGGCTGCAGACAAATGCCTTGCCTTTGGCACTAAATTCATCCAGGCAGTAAAAAAGCATCATCCAAACATGGACTGGTCCTGGCTGGATAACGTTTATCCCAATGAGTAGCTAGGATGCCTCTTATTATCTCTTTTTGTGATTGCTTCTTTTTGTTTTACCTTGTAATTATATTAGCTTTAATAGAATCAACATTTCTCTGAACTGGTTGTGCTGTTGTTACTCTTGTTTGGGCTTATTGTCTGTATGTACAAGTTATTAATAACTTAAAGATATGACAGATGAATAGTTGCTCGAGCAATGATAAAGCTAGCATGAGCGAAGTAATAAACAATTTTTAAGATAAGTATATATGCATTGCTTGTCCGAACTATTCCAAGCTGCAAATTAACTGAACTAAACAATTAAATATGAGAAATACTAGAATCGCGATAATGCTGAACAAATTTTGTAACAGTATTGAGTGCTCAAATGGCGATATAGCTGAAATGAGAAGATGAACAATGAATAAGTGTTTGAATGTCGATAATGTCGAATAGCTTTTGAATGAACAAATATCTTCATTAATAATTTTTCTTGTACAAATGCTTGAAATGTGGTATAGCCGAACTAAATAATAAATAAGATAAACTGAACTAGATGCTCGACTGGCGAACTTGTGCGATTAGAATGAAATACTCATATGAAAAAACTGCCGAGATTGAGTAATTCAGATAAAACCTGAAGTGCTTGCTCTACTTCTTTCAGCATTGTTATATAAGCCTCCGGGCTACTTGCTGATTGCCTTAAAATACTGTGATGTCCTCTGACGCTGGGGGTTTAAGCAACAACTTGCGCATAGCAAAGTATGGGTCTATCGCGGTTAATAAGGGTTGCCCAAAAATAGTGTTGCAAGCAAGGGGTATGTCCACCACCATAAAATAACTTGTGCATGTTTGAACAATTATATCATCTCTAAGCTGAAGAGCAAGGTTAATGGAGCCTTCTACTTTGACGGGTTGTTCGGATAACCCAATAAGCGGTGCTGATACTGGCTCTATGATATTAACAGAAATTCCTAATGCCTTGTATGCTTGGAGGATAATAAGGTTGACTGCACTTCCTGTGTCTATTAAAATTCACTGGACTAAATACTCCTGGATGAGAGCTTTTACTACCAATGTGTCAGCATGCGGTTGGCGATCAAGAATGCCATCAGCTTCCTAAAATTGCACATAATTGGGGACTGCCGGATTGGATCCCAAGGAGAACACTTCCTTGGCTTTCCATTTCTTAGAGTCATCAAAGACATCATAATGCTTTCCTCCTGCAATTACATAGATGACCTCGGCAGGAGCCTTCTTGCTTGTACTGGCTTTGTTTTTGTCTTGCGATCGAGGTGATGGGGATTAAGCTCTTTTATCCCTTTCTCTATCCTTAACAAATTGAGGAAGCTTAACATCCCAAACTAAGAACTCAATTTCTCTCTTAAGCTATTTACATTCATTTGTTTCGTGCCCTCTATCCCTATGAAAATAACAATAAAGGCTCTGGTCTCTGTTGGGGTCTTCTCTCATAGGTCGTGGCCAGTTAACTCAATCATTCTCCTTTAACCATGCCAAAATTTGGGACATGTTTGCATTTAAGGGCTTTCACCGATCTTAAGACTAGTCCCCTAATGGAAGGGTAGAAACAATAAAAGCTCGGTTTGAACCACTTGAACCTTTGTTCCTTAAGTCACTCTGCCCCAAACTATTTCTCTCTCGGCCAACTCTACCTAAGTCTCTGTCTGTCTCTCTGTATTGAGAGCTATATCGAAATCGATGAGCTTTATCCATTTTGGCATATTTGTGTGCTCGTGACATGAGCTCGATAAAGTCACTTGGTGGCTTCTTACTTAGTGAATCACTAAAGTCTTGGCATCTGGTATTGCGTATTAGAGCATTGATAGAAATTGGCATCTATTTCGGTTCAATTGAACCAGAGTTTGACTAAGGTTTGACCAAATTTTTAGAAAATGATTTTGAGTTTTAAAGGGTATAATGTGGGAAGTGTATAAACTTGAAATAATTTTTAGTAATTTTTGACAACTTCAGAATGGTGTTTTACAGCAGAACTGAACTAAATCGAACCAGACCAGTTTAGGTGAATCGGGTCCTAAATGGACTCCGATTGAACTGAAAATTTACAAGAAGGCTATATTTGATATTTTAAGAATGATGGAATTACTTGGCAGTGAAAATAAGTTGAGGTACACATAGATGTATTGAAATAGTGGAAAATTATCGAAAAACCAATATTTTGGTTCAAACCAGTTGGACCGCTTCGGTTGGACCGGTGCGGTTCAATTTCAACCAATATAAGGAGGTAAGAAGCCATATTTCTCTAAAGAAATCCAGCAGCCACCAGCTCTTTCTCCTTCCTTCAAGACCGAATGGTATTTCTTATTTTCTTCTACATTGTTCTTCCATTTGCATCCAATCTCTCCTTAAATTTCTGCCTCCTAGACAAACTTCAGCCCCTTATAACATAAAGACAGTATTTGGAGTCCATTTGGAGCATTGGAAGTGAGGAAAATCAAGTGTACAAGGTTTAGGTTAAGACTTGAGGTAAGTGATTTGAGTATTTTTAATTGGATTTGTTGGTTCCTATGGGTTTTCAAGTGTGTATAATGCATTTATGAAGTTATTTTATAGAAAAGAAGCATGGATTTGATGTTATGGTGTTGTTTGAATTCTGCCACCTTAGGTTTTCATAAGAAAGGAAGTTGTTTCATGGGTTAAGGGCATGAAAACGAAGCCTAAGGAGTGGAGATCAAGGAAATAAGGTTAGTGGATACAATATCCTTCTTTTTCCATTGATTATGTATGAGTTTTAGATTATGTTTAATGTGAATTTGTGATTAAGGCATGTTTAATTGAATCTAACTTGATAATCATGTTTAATGGACTTAAATGATGGTATAAACATGCTTAAAATAAATTAAATCACATTGGTATGAAATCTCATGTGTAGGCCGAATGGGAACTTAAGGAATTCATAAGGTATACATGACTTTTGTGGCATGTAAATAATGGTTATAATGTATATAACATGTGTAATGTATGATGAAATAGTTAAAAGATTGAAAAGCAAACTTCATGAATTTGTATAAGCTTGGCCGAATGGATTATTAAAGGAAATGATGAGATATATTGTGAAATAAGGTATATAATTGGTAATTATGATGAGTATAATATGAAAATAGTATGATTGAATAATTAAATGAAATTAAAGTGAACATAATGAGAAGTTAGTGTGTTGGCCAAATTGAATAATGAAGAATTTAATCATGTATATTGGTAATTATGGCATGTAAAGGATGTTTATAATAAGTATAACATGCAATTAGAATAATTAAGTGGTTAAATAAATTAAAAGTGAACATAATAATATAATGATGCTTTGGCCGAATTGAGTGTATTGGAATAATAAAGTGTATTTTGATGTTTTATTATATATAATGACATTAAATGATTAATTGATGATAAATGAGTGTGTATGAAAAATTATAAGTGATAATGATGTGTATGCCGAAATGTGTATAATGGCATAATGTGAAATTCAAGTGAAATTATGATGATATTTGCCCTTAGTAATAGTCTGGTAGAAAAATCCAGTCCAGGATATAATTGGCTAGCCATAGGGATTCCACACCGCGGTACGAGTCATGGCGACTTGCTATTGATAGGCCAATGACGGTCTATCTTAGTGCAGTGTTCAGTGTTTACAGTGTTCAGTGTTTACAGTGATCAGTGTAGTGCAGTACAGTGATGAATGGTCCCATTGGGATCATTCTATAGTGTAGTGGATTTGTGGGGTCCACGTCCCGCATATCCGGCGGGTAAATTTTCTACCGGGTATATGCTAGGGGCATAATTGTAGTGGCCTAAATACCGGTTTAAAAGTGTTAGCGTAAGATTACAGTGTTTTTAATGTGATATCAGTATAGAGTGATGTCATAAGTATGATTATGTGAAATAATATTGAGTGTAAAGTTTATTTATGATATAGAAATTTCAGGGTAGTTAACCTTGGGGTAGCCATACAGCCAGCCCAGCGTCCGTCGGCCGAAAAATTCTAATTTGGTATAAACGATCTGTGGGTCGTCAGGAGTCTAGTGGGAAAATCTTGAAAACAGAGTTAAATTGGCCTCCGAAAGTCATTCTAAAGTTGGCTTCTGGTTTGGTTCAAATTGAACCGGGGTTTGACCGAGCATTTAAAAATAGTTATTGAGTTCTAATGGGTTTGTAGTGGGAAGTATAAAAGTATAAAATAATTTCCTATAAGTTTTGTCAGCATTAGAATTGGATTTTACGGCAGAATAAAAAGTGGTTGAATCGGACCGATTTAAGTGAACCGAGGCCCAAATGAACTTCGATTCAGCTAAAAAATTTTAGGGTGGTTATTTTTGATATTTTAAGAATGATGGAATTGGTTAGAAGTGAAAATAAGGTGAGGAACACATAGATTCCATGAAACAGTGAAAAATAGCAAAAAAACTGAAATTTTGGTTCAAACCGGTGGGACTGCTTCGATTGGACCGGTTTGGTTTATTTTCACACTATATAAGGAAGCAAGAGGCTAGATTTCTCTAGAGAAATCCAGCCTCCACCGCCCTCCCTTCTTCTTTCTTTGGCCGAACCTTTCTTCTCCATTTTTCTTCATTTCTTCTTCCATATTTCCCTAAAATCTAGCCTACTAGACAAATTTTAGTCCCTCTAAAACCTAATAGAAGTGATTGGAGTCCATTTGAAGCTTTGGAAGTGGGAATTTTCAAGTGTTCAAAGGTTAGGGTTCATTTTGAGGTAAGAGATTTAAGTGGTTTTAATTAGGTTTGTTGGTTCCTTTGGGGGTTTTCAAGGGTGTAGAGTTCATTTATGATGTTAGTTTGCAAAAAGAAAGCATGGTTTTTATGATATGAGCTTGTTTATATTCGGCCATGGTAGGTTGTCAAGCTGAGGAGGAGTTTTCTCAAGCCAAAGTGAAGGAAAAGGAAGCTTAAGGGAGTGTAGAGCAAGAATTTAAGGTTTGTGGTTACAAATCCCTTTATTTCCATTATTTTAAGTTGAATATTAGGTTATGTTTAGGTATGACTATGTGATTAAGGCATGATAAATTAAATCTAACTTGATAATCGTGATTAGTGGGCTTAGATTAGTGTATAAACATGCTTATATTAAATTAAAACAAATTAGTATGGAATCCCTAATGTTGGCCGAATAGATACTTAAGAAATTCATAATGTATATATGAGTTTTATGGCATGTGTATAACATGTGTAATGTATAATGGAATAGTTAAAAGATTTAAAAACAAACTTAATAAATTTATATAAGCTTGGCCGAATGGGTTATTAAGGAAATTAATGGGATATGTTGTGTAACATGGCTTATAATTGGTATTTATAACATATATAGCATGTAGAGAGGATGAGTAAGGGGATAAATGAAATTAAAGTGAACCTAATGGAAATTTAATCCTTTGGCTGAATGGTTAACTAAGGGTTTAGTTGAGATATATAATGAATTATGGCATGTAGTTGGTATTTATAACATGTATAACGTGTAAAGAGAATGATTGAGTGATTAAGTGAAATTATAGTGCAAGATATGAGAATGTGTCATTTGGGCCGAATGGTATACATGACATATATTATGTGTATTTTGATGTTATATCTCATTTAACGGCATATTGTGGCTAAACAA
Organism: Excoecaria cochinchinensis; assembly: GCA_947683425.1. Taxonomy (NCBI): domain Eukaryota; kingdom Viridiplantae; phylum Streptophyta; class Magnoliopsida; order Malpighiales; family Euphorbiaceae; genus Excoecaria; species Excoecaria cochinchinensis. The sequence continues at coordinate 8,383,273 of CANTUQ010000055.1, forward strand.
TGATAAATGAGTGTGTATGTAAAGTGGTAAGTGAAAATGAAGTGCATGTCAAAATATATGGGTTGGTTATGATATTTATATAAACTTTGATGAATTATTGCCCTTAGTAGTTATCTGGTAGTGAAATCTAGTTTAGGATATATATGGCTAGCCATAAGGACGTCAGTGTAAGCCACGGTGGCAAGTCATGGCGACTTGCAAATTTAGACCAATGACGGTCTATATATCAGTGTAGTGTAAAGTGTATGTATAGAGTCGTCGGAGTGTAATTTGGCACCCTAGTTCCACTCTAACACTATCGAAATATAATTTGGCCCCCTAGTGGCCACTTCGGTAGGTTAGGGCTATACACGCCAGTCCCGCATATCCAGTCTAATGATAGATACTGGGTGTTACTAGGGGCAAAGTTGAAAAGAATTGATTAAAAAGAGATTCATTGTAAAACATAGTAAATAAAGAGTAAAGAAAGGACTAATTTGAAGAAAATTAAAGTTTAAGGGCTAAAATGTAATTTACCATAAAAATGAGTGATTAGTGGATTAATTAATATATATTATAAAATGAAAAGTAAATAATTGTGGAATTATAATTAGATAATGGCATAATTGTAACTAAAGTGAAAAGAAGGGCAATATCGTAATTTTGATAATAATATAAGTAAGAAATTAAGGGAAAATAGGATTAAAATGATAGAAATAGAAAGTTTGATGGCAAAATTGTAATTATGTGTTTAATGAGTAAAAATAGTGTTAAATAGGTGAAAAGTGTAATTAAAAAGGGTATTTACGTAAATAAGTGAAAATGTAGGGACTAAATGGTAATTTTACAATAAATTGGTAAAAAGTAGTAAAGTTAGGTAAAAAGTGTAAAAGTAAGGATAATATGGTAATTTTGGAAAAATATGAGGTAAAATGGTAATTTGGTGATAAAGTAGGGACCTAATTGTAATTTTGGGAAATTATAAGGTTAAAAGTGAAAATTTGAAGTAAAAAGGGTATTTTGGTAATTAAAGAAGTTATTAAGGGGTAAAAGTGGGAAATAAGTTTAAGTGAGGTTAAAAGTGTAAATATTGAATAATTAAGGGCATAATAGTAATTATGTGTAAAAAAAAGGTCATAAATGGAATTAAGGAAAAGGAAGGGACATGGATGGTATTAAGTGAAAAGTGAGGACATGTATGTAATTAATGGAAAAGATTAGGGTTAAATTGGAAACCATGAGAAAAATATTAAGGGTAAAAATTTAATTAAGAAAATAATAAATTTAATGAAAGGATTTAAATGTAATTAGTGTATAATGAGGTTTAATGCTTAATTATGTAATTAATTTAGTGGATTAATTGATCAAATAACAATAATAATATAGTTAATAGAATAAAGTAGTATAGTTAATTGAATAATTAGTAGTAGTGGAAATTTATGGATTTGTAACCACCACTGGGCATATTAATACTCAGCACGTAATTGTTTTGACTGCGTGTAGATACGCGTTAGGTCGGAGAAGATGGGATTTAATTATGTAATGGTTTATATGTATTTATTAGGGGTGTACACAGTTCGGTCTAGTTCGGTTCTTTACAAATCTCCATATTGTATTGAAATTTCGGTTCTTATAAATTTCGGTATAATTCGGTTCTTATTAACTTCGGTACAGTTCAGTACGGTTCTTATAATTTTCAGTACCGTTCAGTTCGGTTATTCGGTACAAAAAAAAAAACAAGACAATGCAATACGGTATTTCGGATAATTCAATATTTTTAAAAATTTACAATATAAATATACACAATAATAAATATAAATATAATTAAAATATCTCAAAAATTACATACAATTTTACATTCAATTTTAAAAAAATATTTCAATTTATCCCTCTTCTTTATGAAAAAAGAAAAACATATTTTAACAATAGTCACTCTAGATGAAATTTTAAATTCGAGATAAATTATTTCAATAAATTTCCTAAAATCCTAATATTTAATAAAATTAATTCGTAATTCATCCCTAATGATCATCCTAATTAAAGCTTATTTACAAGCCTATTGATCAAATTTTTAACTAACTAATGACATACTATTAACGAATACCATAAAACCAAAAGTTGTGTGTGACTTATCCTTACTTTTAGATGTAGCCGCGAAAATGACAGTGGCAACGACGAGAAGAAGGAAACGTAAGTATAAGCGAAAATCAACGGAAAAGATAGAAAAAATTGTGGGGCTTGACACGATTTCGAGATAGAAAAGAAAGAGGTAGACACGATTTATTTATTTTTTAATTTATTTTCTTTTATATATATATATATATATATATATATATATATATATATATATATATATATATATAATAAAATATAAAACCGGTCGGATTCTGACACAGCAAAAATACCTCAAAATGAAAGAATTTTATTTCAAGTTGAAAAGTCCCCTCCAAACTAAGGTGACAAACAATTTATATGAAAAAAAATAAAAAAATTACAATAATATCCCTAAAACTTCAATTGAAAAACGGAAGCTCAAACGTTATTTTTGAGGCACGAAATGGGCTGCTACGGGAGACTAAGATTTGTAAAAGTCGACCAGCTTGAAATGAGCTTTCCAGAAACATATAATAATAAGCAAACAGACACCTATAGCAAAAGTTATAACAAAAACAATAATTAATGACGATTGACCCGTTCAACTCGCTCCAAATACTGAATACCCAACTCGTCTTCATTAGATTTCCTCCAAATATTTCAATTCCCTCCAAATATTTCTACTAAAATTTTTCAAATTTTATTCTTAATTTGCTCTAAAAAAATTTAATTAATAAGATAATTATATACTTATATAATTATATTATATATTAATTAATAAAATTTTATTAATATAATAATTGTATATAATTATATTATTAAAATACATTTTCAATTACTCAAATAAATATTGTGTTAAATACAAATGAGTATTAGTTGAGTAACGTTAAAAATAAAAGAAATTAAAATTTTATTATAAATAATTATATATAATTTTATTTTTAATTTATATATTCATATAGGTATTGTGATAGAAATAGATGAGTATTGGTCGAGTGATACTAGAAGCAAATGAAATTAATTGATAAAATGATTATATAATAAATTATTCAATTATATATAATTACATTCTTAAAATAAATCAATTATTCAAATATATATTGTGTCAAAATAGATAATTACTAATTAAGTGATACTAAATATAAATGAAATTAATTGATAAGATAATTATATATACAATATCGGCTGATTATATGGTTAGCATCCATCTATATATATTATCTTGACTCAGTTATTATACTCAATTTCACTAAATTTGACTTAATAGTTAAAAGATTATTAATTAATATTATAGTTAATAACTATAAGGGTGAATGAAAAAGTAGTATTAAAAGTAAATAAAATTAATTGGTAAAATGATTGTGTATATAAATATTTGTACAAAAAAAAATTAAGTAGTGATTGAATGACATTAAAGTTAAATTAAATTAAATACGAATTAGTAAAATTTAATTATATATAATTAAATTATTAAGTTACAACACAATTACTGATATATGTATTGTGCCAAAATAGATAAGTAATAGTTGAGTGATATTAAAAACAAATGAAATTAATTGGTAAAGTGATTATATGTTTATATAATTACATGAATTGAATTGGTAAATTTCATTATATATAATAATTATTATATATAATTATATTATTAATTTATATGCTCAATTATTCATATAGGTATTGTACAAAAAATATATATGAGTACTAGTTGAGTGATACTACGAAAAAATAAAATTAATTAGTAAGATGATTATATATTTATATAGTTATATTAATTAGTAAAATTTAATTATATATAATTAAATTATTAACTTACAATAGATAAATACTAGTTCAGTGATATTAAAAGTAAATAAAATTAATTGGTAACATGATTATATACTCATATAGTTATATTAATTAGTAAAATTTCATTGATATAATAATTATATTTGTGTGTGTATATAAATATTTGTACAAAATGAAAAATTATGTAGTAGTTGAGTAACATTAAACGTAAATTAAATTAAACACAAGTTATTTTAATTGCACATTCATATAGATATGATAATTAAATTTATCTTATTAATAATCAAAATATTATTTTAATTTATTAACTTTTTATTATATTAATTTCATACATTAAAATATTTAATACAAATAATTATAAAAGTTTCAAAAAAATACAAATAATTATGAAGTTAAATTTATATAATAACGCTATAATAGAAATTATAAATAATATTAATATATAAATTACTAATATTATATATAATAATTAATAAATATCGGTTATTTCGGTCCAATTCAGTACAGAACAGTTCGGTACGGTTCAATACGATTTTCGATTCGGTTTCAGTACAATTCGGTTCGGTTCTAATAAAAAAGTCAACAATACAATTCGGTTTAGTTCTAGTAAAAAAAGTCAAAGATACAATTTGGTTCTGGATCTCTTTCTTCGGTATTTTGGTTCGATACAGGAAGATCCAGAACCGTGTACACCCCTAGTATTTATGTATGTGAATGTTGTAATTTCATAGATGGATGTTTTAGACTGTGAATGGCATGGTAGTGAATGATATATTGTTGTGCCCTTGCCAGAGCTGTGGAGTTTGAGATTTGCAGGTTTGGGTAGTGAGAAATATAAGCTGTTATACTGCTGAAATTTTGACCAAATGAATAGTAACTTTAGACAGTTATAGGTCAATCGGCAACTAAGTTAATAATAAGTGAAAATGTTAAGTGAAATTGTTAAGCGAACTTGTTAAGTGAATTGAATGATCAAGTGGATAAAAGTTTTAAGTGTTGAAAAAAAAATTTAGCCAACAATTGGCATTAAGCTTAGATTGACCTTTCAATGAGCATGGTAATTGCACAGTATATTTTAGGTCGGCAGTATACGTATAGGGTATAAGGGTGTTACATTTATTTTGGTATCAGAGCAAAGGTTTAGGTGATTCTAAGATCGGAGTGGGGTTTTGTAAGTGAATGTATGTACATGCCAATGGAAGTGAATATTATCTTAGAGTACTGATGTATGCTTGCTCCTTGTTATAGTGTATAATGGTATCCGACCGAAGTTATAGTCTAGGTGATGGTGAGAGTGGGGCTTCGGCCAGTGTGGGTCGAGCCGAGGCTCTACAGCAGCAGGTGACATCTTTGGTAACACCACCACCACCTCCTCCGCCGCAAGCTGAATTTCTAAATACTATAGCGGATTTTATTCAGCATCGCATACGAATGGAATAGGCCCAGCAGCCACTAGTGCCAGTACAACCACATGCTCCACCTCAGAGAAAGCCTATTTTAGAGCAGTTGAGAAAGATGGGAGCTGATGACTTTTATGGCCGTGATCCGATGACACCTGAGCAAGTAGAGGAGTGGTTATTTAAGATAAAGAGGTTGTTTCAGATATTGCATAGCCCACCTGAGGAGATGTTTGAGGGGACCGTTGCTTTGTTACAGGGTCTAGCTTACTTTTGGTGGGATTCAGTGAGGAAGCATACTCCCGCAAACCAATTAACATGGGAGTATTTTTCGGACCAGTTTGAGAAGAATTATATTGGAGCGGAATACAAAGCTTCAATGCAAGATGCCTTTTAGAGATTGAGGTAGGGTAACAAGACTGTGGCAGAATATGAGAGAGATTTTGAGCGGTTAAGTGCTTACCTGGATGATGCATTGAGGACTGAAGATGGATTGATGGAGAGATTTGAGCAGGGCCTCCACAATCGCATTAAACAGATAGTTGGGGGCCAGAGACACCCGAATTTGAGATCACTAGTGTCAATAGCTATTAAAGTTGAGACTGCACAGACAGATGAGGCTGAGAGGTAGGTTCGGTTCCAACAGAAAAGGAGATTGGGTCAATCTAGTGGCATTGGCAGTCAGAGTAAGAAATTTAAAGGGACTCCTTCATCATATAATTATACTCCACCAACTTTTGGCCGCAGTCAGCAAATCCCATTAGGTAGTAATTCACCAGTTACATCAGTTGCTAGTGTGCAGAAAGGTCAGGATAGAAGTGCTATACCTATTTATGAGCATTGTAATAGAAGGCATCCTGGGGAATGCTGGAGAATAACAGGAGCTTGTATAAGATGTGGATTTATGGAACATTTTTGGAGAAATTACCCAAGAACTCAGTCAGCAGCAACCATACTGTGACGCGCGCCGAACCCCGTGGCCTCCCGAAAGCCCACTTCAGGGCGATCGGGATGGGATTCATTAAAACTTGTAAGGTATTTACAAGTGCGTCTATTTTGGGCAACAAAGAGGTTTCTTGGAGTCGCCACCCAATAGAACGTTGGGAAGGGTCGTCTAGCCTCAGCGAGCCTAAGACAGCGCATACATATCCATCTTGGGCAAACCAGAGAGATTTTGGAGGTCTCAGCCTCTACCCCCTGGAGCCTAGGATTATGTAAATTAAGCCTTTCGAAAGGGAACAAGAGATATTTTGGAGGTCCTAGACCTCTAACCTCATTGAGCCCAAGACCAGAGTGAGTTCGGGACTTCTCATTTATTTGTACCTTGATTAATATTATAATTAAATTTTGAATTTATTGTTTCATCAACTTTCCACACGATGCATTTAATTAAGGCGCAATCATTCACGTCAAAAGCAATAAATAAAGCGTTATTGAAATAAACATCCTCAAAATAAATTACAATAAAACTAGGGGCGGAATACAACCCCCATTAAAAAAAAATATATAAATCATACAAAAATTGGGATATTCATTAATGACGAGGACATTGGTCCTGCTATGCATATTTATTATAAAACAATTTTTGATATGATGGTTTTATTTTGGATGGAGAAGATTAAGACATTGGTCCCATTTTTATTCAGGAAAAATTTCAAATTAATTAATAAAAGTGGTTTAGCGACTTTTTTAGCGATATTACAATAATCTTCATAATAAAATGAATAAAGTCAAGGGTAAAGAAAGAACTCGGATAGAAAGCCTCAGGTTAGCGCGACCACCTTCATTAACCACTCCAATTCCAACATGGTCAAAAAATAACTCATAGAAATAAACATGTTAGTGTCAAAATCATGAATAAAATAAAGAAAAATAACCTAACCAGAAACTTTAAAAGAAATGAGTTAAAAAAAATAAAAGAGGTAGAAAATAAATTAAAAAGCCTTTCAATTCTTTGTAAAAATATCATTTCAAAAAAACAATTAATATGAGTCAAGTTAAATTAAACAAATATCAATCCAGAATGTTTACCCTCGGATTTTACCTTTTTGGGCGGATGTCGAATGATTTCGGTCCCCGCACGCTCCACAAGGATCAAGTAAAAATGGATCAAAGAAAGAAAATTTATGTTTTTCTTTCTTTGAAAATTTGACAGCGATCAAGTATTTGAATTAGCTGGATTGATGGAAACGAATGAATTTCGTTACCTCAAATTGGCTTAATTCACAAAAAGAATTTGAAAAAAAAATCAATTAACTGAAAGGATCTTTATCCAATAAAATTCTGAAAATAGTAGAGATTTTAGATTTTTATAAATTGCTCACAAAAGATTTTTCTTTAAAAATTTCCCACTCTCTCAAAATTTGCTAATTTTCCTTCCAAAAAATCGTTAATTTTTCCAACCCCTTTTAATGAAATTTTCTTCTCAATTTATAGAATTTTTGGAGATAAACAGGATAAGCATCAGTTTAAAGTTTGAATTTTAAAAGGAGTTTAAAATTCAACTTTTTAACCAAAATATCTCATCCAATTTTTAAAGATAAAAACTTATCCCCTCAAATTTTATCAAATCCGGCGCATATCTGATCAGTTCCACTACCGACGGCCATCCCTTTAAATACCGACGAGCTTTATATCGCGTGGAAATCGGGACACAGACAGGCCAAGGCGCGGGACTAGGGACGGATGTCTCTGTGTCGATACGTGTTCGCCGCTACAGACGGGGCCGTCCCTACAATGCATAGAGATGGCCTATCTGTCCAAACGACGGCCCGTCCCTATATGCTAGAGACGGGGCACACTAACTAGGGACGGGTGTCCCTACTCCGACGGTCATTCCGTCTGTGCAGCAAAATCACAATTTTAAGCTAAATTTCCCAAATTCTTTCAAAACCTCACGCCATAGAAAAAGATTTTAATCCTTGTGAAACCGATTGACAAAAACCTCCGAATTCCATCCATTTATCTGAAAATCGACATTGATCTCTTCATCGGGTAACTCTGACCTGGACTGCCTCAGGACCCGATGTCTATGCATACCTACTTAGAAATCGGGTGCTGCTTCTCATGGAAGTAACATTAAAAGCAAGCAGGAATGGTCAAATGCCCAAGTGTATGCTATAAAAGCTATGGAAGATCATAATACTTCAGAGACATTCAGTGGTAAGATTTATAAATATTAAGCTTTTATATGTTGGTAAAGTATAGTTATTGATGCATGCGATAGATAAATTTCGAAGATGAAATTTTCTTTTAGTGGGGGAGAATTGTAGTGGCCCAAATACCGGTCTAGAAGTGTTAGCGTAAGATTACAATGTTTCTAATGTGATATCAGTGTAGAGTGCTGTCATAAGTATGATTATGTGGAATAATATTGAGTGTAAAGTGTGTTTATGATATAGAAATTTCAGGGTGGTTAACCTTGGGGTAGCCATACAGCCGGCCCGGCGTCTGTCGGCCGATGGGTCGTCAGGAGTCTATGTGAAATTCAAGTGAAATTATGATGATTTTTTCCCTTAGTAATAGTCTGGTAGAAAAATCTAGTCTAGGATATAATTGGCTAGCTATAGGGATTACACACCACGGTACGAGTCATGGCGACTTGCTATTAATAGGCCAATGACGGTCGATCTCAGTGCAGTGTTTAGTGTTTACAGTGATCAGTGTAGTGCAGTACAGTGATGAATGGTCCCATTGGGGTCATTCTATAGTGTAGTGGATCTGTGGGGTCCACGTCCTGCGTGTCAGGTCGTTAGATTTTCGGGTATATACTAGGGGCATAATGGTAAATAAGTAATAAAATTGATTAAAATAGTGATAATTGTAAAAATGAGTGAAAATGAGACTAAAATGGAATAAATGGAAAGTTTAGGGGTAAAACGATAAATTTACATTAATTAAGTAACAAGTAGTAAAGTTAGATAAAAAGTGCAAATGTAAGGGTAATATGGTAATTTTGGCAAAATATGAGGGTAAAGTGGTAATTTTGTGTAAAAGTGGTAAATTAGGGACCTAAATGTAATTTGATAAATTTATAAGGCCAAAAGTGGAATTTAAGTGTAAAAAGGGTAAATTGGTAATTAAAATAATTAAGAAGGGTAAAAGTGAAAAAATAAGATTATGTGAGTGTAAATAAAGAATAATTAAGGGCATAATGATAATTAAGTGTAAAATGGGGATATAAATGGAATTAGTGTAAAAGAAGGGACATGGTTGGTATTAAGGTAAAAGTGGGGACATAGATGTAATTAAGGGGAAAATCAAGGATAAAATTGGAAATCGAGGAAAAAGATTAAGGGCAAAAATGTAATTAGTGAATAAATAAGTTTAATTAAGGGATTAAAATGTAATTAATGAATAATATAATTTAAGGAGTGAATATGTAACACCCCCTAACCACCAGTAGAACTTTACTAAGATGGCTGTGGAGTGTCACACACAACAACACGTGAACACGAATTAACATTCACATAAAACTCAGGGTTAATAAATTTTTGTTTCAAAACAACACTCAACTTTACTCTGAAAATCCATGCGTTACATTACAAAACACATTTAATTATTTGACAAAAATCAAGTTACTGGGTCAAGCTGCCAATTTGAATATATAGCGTAAATTATTTGGGATATATGATAAAAACATTTAATACATAAAAATACACCTAAATTTATCAAGTTTTGTCGATCCGGCTTTTGAACATTTTCAAAACTTAATTTGACACTTCAAACTGTAAGGCTATATTTGGTATGTAGTGTAATGTAATGGATAATATAATTGATGAAGAAATGCAATGAAATGTAATGTAATGTAATTATAATTACATTACTATGTTTGGTTGTATTAGTAATGTAATGTAAATATTAATACATTTATATGTTTTGTTAGATTATATACGTGTATTGAAATATAATTATATTTATAATTATCAACTAATTTTTTATATAATTATTTAATTTTTATTATTATTTTATATAATTATATATTTATTATATTGTGATCTCATATAAAAATACAATTATAATTTTTTTTTCAATATTTAATTAAAAATTTGAGAAATTTAAAATTTAAAAATTTAATATTTAGTTACTAGGGATAGAAAGTTTAGGATTTAGAGAGAAATAAGAAAACGTAATGAAAAATATATATAAAATTTAAGTATTAGTCAATACATTAATAAATGTATTGAAAAATACATTTGTATATACTATTACATTACACTCTATAAAATTGAGGTTAACAAACAAAGGATTGATTACATATTCAATTACATTACAATACAATATCTTTTACCAAACATACCCTTATAGTCTTTATTTATTATTCACTTTACAAAATATAACTTTCTTAATACAAAAACTTAGTCCCCTTACACATTACTAACTATAGTACACATCTTATAATATTACAAATATTATATGTATACAGCGGTTGGCGATGCAGGAGTGTCTTCCAAAACACTATCTTTAGATACCTGCATGGATTAAACATCCATGCTAAGCAATAACGGTTAGTGGGGAACAAAATACAATATACAATAACATAATGTTCAAGTATACTCATAAAGCATGCTATAAGCACAACAAGGTTCATGATAGCTATCATGCTTCGTACTTACTATTTATAGGCCTACAAGATGGATAATCATATAGAATTCACATTATCACTTATTCTTCACATGCCTGTCATATTCTTATCCATATGTATATACACAAGATTATAATTTCTTAATTATTAACATAAAGATATTTCATCACAATAATAAAAGAATCATAAAATTTCCATATTTTAGAATCAACAAATGCACATATATATATATAGATGATTCAAGTACATATCCTAGTATGACAATCACCTTTCTATTACACCATCCATGGCTTTCACATGCTCATTACAATCGCACACAATAGTTGTCGCATAATTTCAAATCACTAAATTAGTTCACATATTTATTTTAACCTTGCCTGCAACTCAAATATGCGGATAACGGGTATCGCATTGGTACCCCAAGGGTACAGTAATCACATTGGTATCCGTGGATTCCTCATATTCGCCTTGGTACCCTAAGGTACAGAAATATCAACATTATCAATAATTTCCCATTGAGGAATCCGGTAAGGATTCAAATCGCATTGTGATTCCAAGAGAATCGGACATATTGGGATGCAACACTTAGACCCTATAGGCATGCCTATCTATCCACTACTTGACTCGCTGGCTAAATTATTAATCCGATCATTCTCATTGTCATAGCGAATATAGCATTATAATATCATTCAGTTATACCTCATCCCATTGTTCACATACATTGTAGTTCACATCACAATTACTTTGTCATGGCAATTGCATAAGATCGCATATACATATATGTATATATACACATACTTATGATACATCTCATACATACATTTACATGTTTACATAATCACATGCTAATCATAAGATTGAAATTACATACATGATTAATTATCATTCATATATATGCTTTAGCAAAACTTGAAGCAATTAAGAAAACATTTCAATCATACAGAGGTGTCGCTATCGCGACAGACTTGGAGGTCCGATTCTATCGTGCTCGCGATAGTCGTCGCGCCTGCGACAGGATGTTGCCTCGCCTCAGTTGCGCTCGCGATAAAATACCCACTTCGATAGAAGAGCATTCTGTCATGCTCGCGATAGAACTAGAATTTCTGATTCCAAGCTCTTCAACCCTCACTTCTCACATCTCATTTTTCACCCTTTTTGCATGCAACTCTCATAGCCTGTTCTAGTCCCATTTTTATCCAATATGATCTATTAACAATTTATTTATGCATTTGTTATGAATTCATTGATACCAATTTTAGACATCTCCCCTATACACATTCTCCATGCATTATTATTTAACATATCAAATTTCAATCATCTCAATTCCAATTATGCATCAACCTAAAATTCAGTTTGCCATATTAGTTATCTATTCATTCATACCACATTCTCAAATCAGTCATTTATTTTTAGCATATTGATGCGTTCATAAACTATTCAATAAAGATGCAAATAATTCATTTTCGTTAGATAACTAATTAAGCATTGTTTGCCATAGGTCGATCTTATACTACTTGCAATGCTATGATTTTACAATTCAGTCTTGCCAATTTACTCACCAATTCGATTGTGCCTACCAACGACTTCTTAAACCAAATTTCTAAAATTCAATTTACATGCCAGCTAACATATCATATTTTTACATATTCACTACAAACATATAGTCATACTCCTACACAGCCCATTCATTTCAATCATGCTCATATTTTCCTCATATACAATACATATAGTTCATATTCACATTTAAGCAAACTCATTTCATTTAATATCCTTCATATGTGTAGAACTTAACCTCAACCCATAATTATGTATACTTGTTTATATTATACATGCTCATATAGATTAAGGTATTACAATTCTCAAATGTCATTCAACTTAACTAAATTCTATTTCATATAAGTATACATTATTTCCTCATTAGGTTACTAACAATCTTAGTTATATTCATGTGTATTTTTAAAGTGATAATTATTCTTACAATCATTTAATAATCCATAACACACGTTGGATAAGCCCCGGCATGTTTCGATGTAATACAAGTTCAATTTGGAAAGAAAAACACATAAAAATATACAAATTAGTTGAGGGTAAAGGTGGGGAATTGATTCATGCCAACCATGGGCTCTAAAATGAGAATAAAATCCTTCATATAACTTGTTCTTTCGCGCTCATGACAGTAGCTTCCATCAGGTGTCCTACGAGACTGCTTTTCACCTCAAACTTAAATCGCTTAAACCAACATCTAAAACTCATTTTTAGGAAAAAAGTCCTTCTTAACAATTGTTCCCTAGGATGTTAAGTTTCCAATGGGACATGTTACAGGTCAGTTGGACATATAAAACATTAGATATGACCTAAACAATCTATACTGTTCTGATGAACCTGCCAAAACAGGGATATCTATGTTTGGACCACTTTTTGAGATGCTTAGAGCCAGAATTAGCTCAATATTATTCTTAGACATTTTTAGGTGTGGATCTTAGGTTTCAGTTCCATTTTGAATCAACCCAATTAGAGCACTATAACTCGATCTATGGCAAAAGATTCACCAAAGGTCACGAGAGACCTACACAGAAACTTACCCTACAGGTACATTTTTTGCATTACATACACATGACTTCTAAAACCAACTTTAATGATATTTAACCAACATACTCCAATAATAATTTATTCATATATATGTTAACTTACATATGGCACAATTCTCATCTCAATTTGATTAAAACACAAGGAGTTATGGCCCAAGGAACTTAACATGTTCCAAAAGGCCCTCCGACAGAATTAACTACACTTTAATTCACTTTTATAGACTTTTAAGCCCTCAATTTAGCATGATAATTTCTAAGACCATTATAGACACACATTATAGGAACCTAATCCCATCATGCCCATTCATTTTTATAGTCATTCACTAGAATAAACACAGCAATTCATAGTTCATTCGAAATTAAGCTTCAATCTTAGGTCAATCAAACTCATGATATTCATTATCACTCAACATGTTCATTTCCTCAATTAAACACACCACAAAACACAATTTACACTCTTAGGGTACAAAAGACACATAGAAATCATCATACTTCAATGCATTCCTTTCTTCAATTCAAACATCTCATAGCATAACACAAATAGTCTTACACACATAGTCAATTAATTTACACATACAAAACACATTTAGTTTCCAAACCTCAATTTCCTTAGCTCCACTTAAGCTCACATGGCACCTTGATCACCAATCCTCTTATTTCCCTTTCTTTCTCATAGCCACCATCACATGCATAGTCAAATTCCAGAATTGGAAATATGGGGATTAATTCCCATCTCAAAATAGAAATGAAGAAGAAGTAGAAGAGGATGAAGAATAACCCAATTAAACACTTACCTTGCTAACTCAAAAACTTCACTCTACTAATCACTCACTTGATCACCCAACAGAAATTATGCAATTAGAAGTTGAAGGAGATGGATCACATAAGAAAGAGGAAGAAGAAGGACATAAATTTTGAAAGAAAACAGCTGATGATCACATGCAAAGAATGAGGTTTTCTCTCTCATTCAAAGCTTATATTGATGGAATATGTCATGGTATGTGTATGATGATCACGCAGCGGAAAACAAAAATAATTTGATCATACATGCCAAACTATTCCATGACAAGAATCGGAAACATGCAATTTTAGGGTTTTAATAACTTACAACTTTAGATGCCTTTCAAATTGAATTTGATGATGACCAGCAACTTAGATGATCTTGTCCACCTTAGATGTTCACCACCAATGCCAAGGAACAGCCTTTTTCGCCACTCCTCTCTATTCTCACACACACACTTGCAAAGACGGCTCAAAACCGAAAGTGCTAGCTTACTAAATATGTATTGTGTAATGGAATTAGTTTGAAGCCACAAGACTTGATCTTGTCCTTCTACTATGTGTAAAGAATGCTCAAAGTCACAAGCAAGCAAGGAAGAATCCTTCTCCTTGTGTATTTCGGCCAAGAAGAAAAATGAGAGAGAGAGAGAGATATGTTTCACGCAAAAACCTAGCCACCACACTTAGGTTTTTTATCTTTCTCTTTTATCTTTTCTATATAATTGTATATTATCTTTTTGGCAAGTATTTGATTTGAATTTCAATTACTTTTAGATAATCTGATTCAAACTCAAAATCCTTCCTAAAGATAAGTAACACAATTTATTTCAAACTCACTTTTGAATTCAAAATTCAAATTAATTTGAAATATTACCTTAACATATATTTAATCAAATATACAATCACTTAATCATGTGCTGAAATTCTATTGTATATCATACTTGGAATTTCGGCTAGGACATGGTAATTATTAGGTGATTTAATTTGACTTAAATGCCACTAGGATTTAATACTCAATTAACTTAATTGATTTAATTAATCAATTGAAATTAATCCTATGTGGGCCGAATATTCTCTCTCTCATGGACCAAGGTCCAATAGCAATTTAAATATCCATTACATACATTAATTTGACTTTAATTAAAAGCCCAAATTAATGCCCAATACATTATTTAAATATTTTAAGCCCAATGCTTTGTGTGCGATCCTATAGGTCCATTTAATATTGGCAATGAATTAAGAATTAATTCAAAGGCTATATATATTCTCTAGCAAGATATTATAGCATTCCAAATTAAACGAAAATGCAATTGGCATTTAGTGACCTAATGCAATTTTATATAGTCCCTTACCCATATATATCAGAATTAATATAAGGCATGGAACTAATCATCCTTATATGTAAGTTAATTCCTTTCTTGATATTCCAGTGACACTGAACTCTCAGATAAATAATGATTGCACATTATTACATCTCGGTATGGCCATACACTTCTCAGTTCACTGATCAAGTGGCCGATGATATTTTTCTCTCTTATAGAGAGGGGTAATCCCTTTACTTCTCTCATGCTCTCTAACATGAATCAATGCATACCCAAGCATACCCATACTTGTCACTCAGTTACGAGCACGTTAGGTGTATGTCAAAGTACACAGTAATTCATAAAGAGTTTCATAGAGATTTTAGGTCTAAGAACTCCGATACAAAACTTGCATATGAGGAACACTTATGACTTGTACCATGTAGTGTTCTCATGTGTGGATCGAATCCAAATACCATGTTATAAACATGTATCTATGATCTCTGATTGACACTTTTGTCCTTATGATCCGTAAGACAGAACTCAACTAATCAGAGAGAGCATACTAGTCTTAATTCATTTGTTATTCCCATAACAATGACTGACTAGGGATATTTAGAATGAAGTCTCATTTGTTTCAAGGTCTTACAACCATGTGCCTCACACATGATAACTTAAACTGAAACAACATTCTTGGATAGTTCTATCAATTGATATGCACAGGAATACAATTGGTAAAACAAATGCCTCATTTATTAACTAAAGTGTTTTATTACAATGTATTGGGGCTAGGGCTTACACTAACAATCTCCCACTAGCACTAGTCCCAATTGGGCATAGCCCTTAGACCGAATGCTCTCAAATGAGCTTCGTGCAGATTTGGGCGCAACTGTTTCGTCAAAGGATCTGCTACATTGTCTTCACTTGCTATCTTGCTGACCTTGACGTCCCCACGATCAATGATTTCTCTGATCAGGTGGTACCTCCTGAGTATGTGTTTGGATTTCTGGTGTGACCGGGGCTCTTTGGCCTGTGCAATAGCCCCGTTGTTGTCAAAAAAAATTTCTAATGGATCTAGGATGCTTGGGACCACTCCTAATCCAGAAATGAAATTTCTAATCCAAACAGCCTCTTTTGCAGCCTCACTTGCTGCAATATACTCAGATTCTGTAGTTGAGTCGGCAACGGTCTCTTGCTTTGAGCTTCTCCAGCAAACAGCAGCACCGTTTAAAACAAAAACGAATCCAGATTGCGATCTTGAGTCCTGAGTGCTGGTTTGAAAAGCAGCATCGGCATAGCCTTGTATGACGAGCTCTTCCTGACCACCATACACCAAGAAGTGATCCTTAGTCCTTCGTAGGTACTTTAGAATCCCTTTTACAGCAGACCAGTGCTTTTCACCAGGGTCTTGCTGAAACCTACTGGTTATACTCAGTGCATGAGCAACATCCAACCTAGTACATAACATAGCGTACATGATAGATCCAATAGCAGATGCATATGGGATTCTACTCATGTTGTCCCTTTCCTCTTTGGTTTTAGGGCACTATTCTTTAGTTAAAGGAACTCCCAAAGCCAAAGGTATGTACCCTTTCTTTGAGTCTCCCATACTAAAACGCTTTAGTACCTTGTCTATGTACTTATCTTGACTTAGTCCCAATAGCCGATTCGATCTATCTCTGTAGATCCGAATACCAAGTATTGTCTCAGCTTCACCTAAGTCTTTCATTGAGAAACATTTCCCCAACCATTGCTTAACCTTTTGCAATGTTGGAATGTCATTCCCAATGAGAAGGATGTCGTCCACATACAGGACCAGAAATACTACTATGCTCCCACTAACCTTCTTGTATACACAAGGCTCATCCTCGTTCTTGACGAAGTCAAATTCTTTGACTGCCTCATCAAAACGAAGATTCCAACTTCGGGATGCTTGCTTTAATCCATAAATGGATTTCTGAAGCTTGCAAACCTTCTTAGGATGCTTGGGATTGACAAAACCTTCAGGTTGTGTCATATACACATCCTCAAGTAAATTTCCATTAAGGAAAGCAGTTTTGACATCCATTTGCCATATCTCATAATCATGATATGCAGCTATGGCAAGCAAGATCCTAATGGATTTGAGCATGACTACAGGCGAAAAGGTTTCATCATAGTCTACACCATGTGTTTGTCGAAAACCTTTCGCTACTAGTCTACCTTTGTAGGTCTTATCAGCTTTGAGTTTAAATAGCCACTTGCATTCAATTACTTTAGCACCTTCTGGTGGATCAACCAAGGTCCAAACCTGGTTATCGTACATTGATTGCATCTCGGATTTCATGGCTTCAAGCTAATATTTTGAGTCTGGGCTTTCAATAGCTTCTCGGTAGGTAGTAGGATCCTCACGATCTACTAACTCAATAGTGTCACTGTCGGTGATTAGAAAACCATATCTCTCAATCCCCTGACGTACCCTACCGGACCTTCTAGGTACTTGTGCAATGGGTTCTTGTTCCACAATTGGTTGTGAACTTGATCCCATTTCCAACTCATCCTGTATAGGAGTTTGTGGCGTTTGAATTTCTCCAAGTTTTACTTTACTCCCACTGTCTTTCTTGAGAAGGAACTCCTTTTCCAAGAAAACAGCCTTGCGAGCAACAAATACTTTGTTCTCGGTTTGTGAGTAAAAGTAGTATCCCTTTGTTTCTTTGGGATAACCCACAAATAAGCAGACAGTGGATTTGGACTCTAGTTTGTCAGATGTTAATTTCTTAACATGTGATTCACAGCCCCAAATCCTGAGAAATGACATATTGGGTTCTTTCCCAGTCCATACCTTGTATGGTGTCTTTTCAACTGCTTTAGTTGGAATACGGTTTAGTAGAAACGCAGCAGTTTCTAATGCATAGCCCCAAAAAGAGACAGGAAGATTTGCTTGACTCATCATAGATCGAACCATGTCCAATAGAGTTCGATTTCTCCTTTCGGACACACCATTCCATTGTGGTGTTCCAGGAGGAGTGAGCTGTGAAATAATACCACACTCCTTTAGATGACAGTCAAACTCTTGGCTTAAATATTCGCCACCTCGATCTGACCGAATGGCTTTTATACTTTTGCCAAGTTGGTTTTCTACTTCGTTTTTAAACACTTTGAATTTCTCAAAAGTTTCAGATTTATGCTTCATTAGATAGACATAGCCATATCTACTGAAGTCATCTGTGAATGTCACGAAGTAGCTAAAACCACCTCTGGCTTGTGTACTTAATGGTCCACATACATCGGTATGTATTAGCTCCAATAAGCCATTAGTCCTCTCACCTTTCTTGTTAAAAGGACTCTTTGTCAATTTTCCATGCAAACATGGCTCGCATGTATCATAAGATTCTAAGTCAAATGACCCAAGCACTCCAGTTTTGTGGAGTCTTGAAATGCGTTTTTCGTTTGCATGTCCTAAATGACAATGCCAGAAGTAAGTAGGGTTTAACTCATTTGATTTAACCCTCTTTGTATTAATGTTGTATATGGACTCTTTGTTTGATAGATCAAGGATATAAAGGCCATTTTGCAACATGGCATTGCCATATGAAATGCCTTGGCGACGAATATGAGCATTGCCATTTTTAATAACAAAATCAAATTCATCCAAATCCAATAATGAAACTGAAATAATGTTTCTGCTCATAGCAGGCACATAATAACAATTTTTCAAAATTAAACAAAGTCCGGAAGGTAAAGTGAGTTGATAGTCGCCTATCTCCATGGCAGCAACTCGTGCTCCATTCCCCACACGGAGGTCCACTTCATTCTTCCCAAGTAATCTCCTATTTCTTAGCCCCTGCACATTTGAACAAATGTGAGAACCACAACCGGTATCTAGTACCCAAGTGGTAGAAATAGAAAGGTTAATTTCAACAACAAAAATACCTGAACTGGACGCCTTGGCTCCATTCTTTTTTTGTTCTTCCTTGAAGAGAGCGTAATTCTTCTTCCAATGCCCTATTTTGTTGCAATGGAAGCAAGTGCTCTCGCTCTCCTTGGGCTTGGATTGGGCCTGAGGTGCGCTCCCATTTGACTTGAACCGAGCCAGGTCATTCTTGGGTTTGGCCTTTCCCTTTCCTTTTCCCTTAGCCGGTCCCTTCTTAATGCCCCCTTGAACCATCAGTATGGGATTAGTCTTTCGAATGTTTTCTTCAGCATTCTTAAGCATTCCATGAAGCTCAGTAACTGACTTGTTCATCGCATGCATGTTATAATTCATTACAAATGGATCATAATCATCAGCCAATGATCCTAAAATCAAGTCAGTAGCCAATTCCTTTGGTACTTGTACCTCAAGCTTCTCAAGAGTATCAAGATACCCTTTCATCTTGAGTACATGCGTACTAACAGGAGTACCTGCAGCCATCTTACAGGAAATTAAGGCCTTAGTTGTCACAAACCTCTCGTGACGAGCTTGCTCTTGGAACATCTCCTTTAAGTGCACCATGATCGCATACGCCTCTTGGTCCATAAATTGCTTTTGCAAGTCAGGCACCATAGTGGCTAGCATCAAACAGGTCACATCATTGGAGTCGCTCTTCTTGGTCTCAAAAGTTTCCCTTTGAACCGCAGAGGCGTTCCTTCCAGGTTCTTGAGGCAAGGGTGCATCCAAAACATACGACTTTTTCTCTTGCTTAAGAACTATCCTTAAGTTTCGAGACCAGTCTATGAAATTGGTGCCATTCAATTTGTCCTTTTCAAGGACCGATCGCAATGAGAAATTATTGTTTGAAGATGCCATTTTTCAATCTACAATAAAATTTAGCAAGATTAAATGAGGTCTTATTAATAATCCCACAAACCGAATTAATATCCCTTTAAATAATTCGCGTTAGTGATTTAATGTGGGCCAAGATCCACTTTTCACAACAACCTTATTAGTCAAGCTGAGCTTGTACACCTAACAAGTTAAGTTACTTAGGTAGGATAACTCCAATCATGACTCATACATGACTCTTGGATCAAATGGGCTAACATCTTAAGATGTTATAGCACAAACCCATTTATTAGTTGCCTAGGTCCGGGCATCCCTTTCCATGTTAAGTCCAACCTACATTCACAACTCATGCCTCACAAAGATAATCGGGCGCATCTAGGACTCCTAGTCTACGTTACCGATGATCGATGCCTTGACATGTTTCGAATTAGGAAGGCAACTTTTTTACTTACTATTTTAGGGATTCATTTTATTATGGCTTACATGGCATACGCTTTGTCATCCATTCATAGCATGCATATATAAATAATTGCATAAAGTAAAGCGTGACAAACATGGGCCCATAAAACCTACAACTAAGATTCTATACTATTACACAAGAATCTTCTTAGTTGGGCTTCACCACTCCGGTGGGCTTCATCTTGATTTACAAAGTCTTCAAGTAAATTCTATTCTAAGAAATAAATGAAACTTTTACAATAATACATAATGGCTCGCAGGCCATAATTAATTACAAAAACCCAGGGCCCATGAATGCACCATGCATATCCATTTATCACACCAAACAAACAAATTAATATACATAACATTCATGGATCAAACCAAGTCCAATTTTAATTAAATTAGCCAAGCCCATTAATGGAAATTGTGTACTTGAACCTTTAAGAGATGACCCCGTGATGGGCCTGGGCCGAAGCCCAATGGACTAAATCCTCTTATTGAATAAGTTCTCTTAAAAGCCCAAAACACATACTAGTTAGATTTGTGCCATAAATCAACTCTAGTGTTATTTCCAATTTTGCCATTTTTAATTTTATGTCATTCAGCCCATAAACATTAAAAATACATATAATATGTACCAACATGAATTAAAGCATAAAATCATGAAGAACATATATATAAAAACATGGCATGCATATAAAAACAAACAAACAACAAAAACTAGTTGTTTAATGCTTATGTGATGCCAAAAATGCACAAACACTTAAATCAATTATATGAGTCATTTAATAATCTAAATAAGGTCATAAATATTGATTTAACATTCTGTACCAATCTGATCTAAATGTGTTTTTACCATTTTAATCAAATCAAAACAAACAATGTTGATTAAACATGTAACAAACACAAACTAGTCATGTTTTAAGTGATTTTAAAATTAATCAATTAAATTGTCATGGACCAGAATTAAAACCATATTTAAATAATGTCCAGACCTGATATTTAATATTTTAAAAACACTTACAAACATGCCAAAACCAATTTTACATTTAATATATAAAACTAGTTGTTAAAATTTCAATTAACATGCCATAATGCACCTAGTTTTAACATTAACATGTACCATCAGGTATGCATAATTAAATTCGACCATTGACAGCCCCTAAACAACCTTAGGACAGTATATTAACATGTCATATTAATTATAATACCTATCTAATCAATTAAAATCGTTTTTACACCAAAACAATGCAAAAAACTCAAAACAGAAAATTTCAGCATTGCATGTATTAAAAGTAACGATTTTTAATTAATTATTTCATGCATCTAAAGCACTAAAATAAGCATGTTTAGGCTCTGATACCACTGATGGAATATGTCATGGTATGTGTATGATGATCACGCAGCGGAAAACAAAAAAAATTTGATCATACATGCCAAACTATTCCATGACAAGAATCGGAAACATGCAATTTTAGGGTTTTAATAACTTACAACTTTAGATGCCTTTCAAATTGAATTTGATGATGACCAGCAACTTAGATGATCTTGTCCACCTTAGATGTTCACCACCAATGCCAAGGAACAGCCTTTTTCGCCACTCCTCTCTATTCTCACACACACACTTGCAAAGACGGCTCAAAACCGAAAGTGCTAGCTTACTAAATATGTATTGTGTAATGGAATTAGTTTGAAGCCACAAGACTTGATCTTGTCCTTCTACTATGTGTAAAGAATGCTCAAAGTCACAAGCAAGCAAGGAAGAATCCTTCTCCTTGTGTATTTCGGCCAAGAAGAAAAATGAGAGAGAGAGAGAGATATGTTTCACGCAAAAACCTAGCCACCACACTTAGGTTTTTTATCTTTCTCTTTTATCTTTTCTATATAATTGTATATTATCTTTTTGGCAAGTATTTGATTTGAATTTCAATTACTTTTAGATAATCTGATTCAAACTCAAAATCCTTCCTAAAGATAAGTAACACAATTTATTTCAAACTCACTTTTGAATTCAAAATTCAAATTAATTTGAAATATTACCTTAACATATATTTAATCAAATATACAATCACTTAATCATGTGCTGAAATTCTATTGTATATCATACTTGGAATTTCGGCTAGGACATGGTAATTATTAGGTGATTTAATTTGACTTAAATGCCACTAGGATTTAATACTCAATTAACTTAATTGATTTAATTAATCAATTGAAATTAATCCTATGTGGGCCGAATATTCTCTCTCTCATGGACCAAGGTCCAATAGCAATTTAAATATCCATTACATACATTAATTTGACTTTAATTAAAAGCCCAAATTAATGCCCAATACATTATTTAAATATTTTAAGCCCAATGCTTTGTGTGCGATCCTATAGGTCCATTTAATATTGGCAATGAATTAAGAATTAATTCAAAGGCTATATATATTCTCTAGCAAGATATTATAGCATTCCAAATTAAATGAAAATGCAATTGGCATTTAGTGACCTAATGCAATTTTATATAGTCCCTTACCCATATATATCAGAATTAATATAAGGCATGGAACTAGTCATCCTTATATGTAAGTTAATTCCTTTCTTGATATTCCAGTGACACTGAACTCTCAGATAAATAATGATTGCACATTATTACATCTCGGTATGGCCATACACTTCTCAGTTCACTGATCAAGTGGCCGATGATATTTTTCTCTCTTATAGAGAGGGGTAATCCCTTTACTTCTCTCATGCTCTCTAACATGAATCAATGCATACCCAAGCATACCCATACTTGTCACTCAGTTACGAGCACGTTAGGTGTATGTCAAAGTACACAGTAATTCATAAAGAGTTTCATAGAGATTTTAGGTCTAAGAACTCCGATACAAAACTTGCATATGAGGAACACTTATGACTTGTACCATGTAGTGTTCTCATGTGTGGATCGAATCCAAATACCATGTTATAAACATGTATCTATGATCTCTGATTGACACTTTTGTCCTTATGATCCGTAAGACAGAACTCAACTAATCAGAGAGAGCATACTAGTCTTAATTCATTTGTTATTCCCATAACAATGACTGACTAGGGATATTTAGAATGAAGTCTCATTTGTTTCAAGGTCTTACAACCATGTGCCTCACACATGATAACTTAAACTGAAACAACATTCTTGGATAGTTCTATCAATTGATATGCACAGGAATACAATTGGTAAAACAAATGCCTCATTTATTAACTAAAGTGTTTTATTACAATGTATTGGGGCTAGGGCTTACACTAACATATATTGCATGTGGGAACTAAGGCAGCTCATGCCACTTGGATTCCACTAACTCTTCCCCCCAGTGCATGCCAATCCACCTCTTTCTCCTCCAATGCATGCAAATGCTGAAGTGGCAAAGCCAAAGGATGACACTTGGATTCCACGATCTCTTCTCTAATCCTCATTAATTAAAATCTGAATTTAATTAACACTAATTAACCTCCATTAACTTTAATCATGCACATTTATCAATTAGTCACTTAAACTTATTTTATTTATTCAATTGTGTCCTCAATTGCACCCTAAATCCAACTTTTATTAGATTTTTACTTGAGTGTTCTGTCACGCTCGCGACAGTCCCCCCACTCAGACCACTTATTCCATGACTTATCCGAACCTCCACACAAATTCTTCGCTAAGCCAAGAACTCATTCCAATGTGTCCTCTCTTATTAATACACATCCTCAAACTTATCAGGACACCACAAATCCTACTAGGGTATAAATCGGGCTGTTACAGAATATGTAATTAAATTGATAAATTTATTGGTTAAATATGATTAATGATTTAATAGACTATATCAATAATAAATTAAAAGTGAAATTAAGATTAATCAGTGGCTTAATTGAATTATAGTGATATTGAAGTGGTAATATTGAAATTGAAGGATAAAATAAGGACTAAAGTGTAATTTAGTTTAGAATGTTATGGTAAGGGCTAAAAGGGAAATTATAAGCCAAGTAATAAATTGAGGTAATAATGAAATTAATTAGGGGCACTTTTGCAAATATGAGACAATTAAGGATGAAATTGTAAATTAAAATAAAGTTTAGGGACCAAATTATAAAATTACGATATTGAGGTTAATTAGAGGATTAAAGTGTAATTAATCGATGATATAAACAATAAATGTGTTATTGATATTTAATGAATGAATAATTTAAAAAGTATAGAATATTATTGCATGAATAATTATTAAACGAATAACAGTTATAACTGATTTATATATATATATATAGTGATTGTGAATGTGTGCATATCTTAATAAAGATAAGATAATGAAATAATTGGGAATAAGTGGAAAAGAATGACAATAATTGTGAAGTGAGAAAGAAATTGATTATTAAGTAAAATTGTAATAACATTGATTTAGTTACATGATGGTTGATTAGAGAGTGATGATAGAAATTAATAAACTTAATAATGAGGATAATAATAATAAAATTAATAAAGTGAAATGGAAAGGTAAATTCGTAATTGTGATAATTATAGAGAAATAAATTGTGAGTTAGTTATGGTATGTATTTTTAAGGGGCCATAGTGAATTAAATTATAGTGTAAGACCATTAAATAAAAATTATAAAGGATTGATGAAATTGATGATGTATTTTACTAAGTAAAGATATAAAAAACAACTTAATTAAGAATAATGGGAAATAATAAGTGAAGGGTAAAAATGATGGATTGTAGTGTGAGTAATAAGAAAGTGATAATATAAAAAGAAATTAATAGATCTATTGTAATGTCAATTGTATAGGTAAGTAAAGTTGAAAAGGAATTTATGTAATAATATTATAAAACAAATGAATTAAGATAATTGTTAAGATAAATGTCTAGTTTGTAATAGTAAATCATTAACATGGGATTGCTAGAATAAATAATAGGAGTGATGGCAATATTAGTAATAATAGAAACAACATTGATTAAGAAATAGACAAGAAAATAGTGACTGAATAATAAGCATCTAAGTAAGTTAGAAATTGAATTTTAGTATTATCAATTTAAGAATAAAATGACTCATAATTGGGTAAAGTTAAATAACCTATCGATAGATTTGATATTGTGAAACATATTAATGTAGAGAGTTAGTGTAATGTAAGAGAGCAACGGAAATGTTAGGAATATAAAGTAAGTCATAATAGGAAACTAGTGTTGCTAATATTGAAACAATGACTATTTAATAAGTAATTCAATAAACAATAGAGTGTCCGAATTTAGACTGTAATTAAGTATATAGGTTAAGGAAAAGGAAGGAATCAACAAGTGATAATATTGATACAATAAATAAAAGAATCGTTAATAAAATTGATTATTAATGAATAGACCATATATAATGTAATCAGTATTGAGTTTATTAGTGTACACAATGAAAATACCGATATTAGAATAAATAAAGTAATTGATAATGAATAGTTACAAAAATGAAAACAACTTAATATCAAGGATTACTAATGGAATCGATATTGACAGTCTAATCGTAGTGATATAATGTTAAGAGTCTTAATATGATTAATAGTGATAGTGATAATTGAATTGAAAATGTTTGAGCATAGTTACAGAAAAACAAACAAGGGGTATAGTGATAATTGACTAAAATTAAGAATTTAATAATAAAATATCGTAAAAGTTAATAGTGAAAGTGAAAGTGACAGTGAAAGCGAAAGTGACAGTGAAAGCGAAAGTGATAGTGATATTGATAACAGCATTAATAATGATTAATGTGATTACAGTGATAATGTCAACGGTAAAAATAATGACTACAATAAAAGTGGGCTAAAACTGTCTAAAAGACTTAGAAATTAATATTCCCATAATCCAAATAAAGAGAAACATTTGTGTGTGAGCATGCATGTAATATTAGTGTGGAAGATTTAGGATTTGTATCCACCATTGGGCATTTTAATGCTCAGTGCATAGAGTGTTACTGCACGCAGGTTATAGTAGATTTGAGGTGGCCGAAGAAGTAGTGATGATCGAACGAGGTAATCGACAGTAAGGATGGATGTTTTGGCATGGCATGTATATGATCGCAGAAAAGGGAAATAAAGGTATATGATATAAGTACATAGTTTGTGGATTAGTTTATTGTTCTTGTTTTGTATATGTATGTTTGTGGTTACTTTTGCTTGGAAAAAAAAAATTTCTTACAGAATTATCGAGTACTTGTAGTGACTATCAGTACAGAGCTGTGACATCCGGTATCCGTATCATTTATGGGTATAAGGGTGTTACAGCCTCGATGGCTATATCCTTCAAAGACTCCCAGTCTTTTAACCCCTTCATCTTCAACCTATCTTTTAGATATGGGCTGGTGTTCCTGATAAACAGCCTGATCTGGTCCGGAGTGTTCGGCTTTCTCTTTATCTCCATTACCCGGTTCCTCCATCGATTCAGGTACTCATTGAACGATTCCCCTGGTTTCTGCTGTAGCAACTCTAGATCCTTCAGAGTCACCTCCATTCTTGTGCTGTAGTTATACAGCTTGAGGAACTCCTCTGTCAGTAGATCCCAGTCTTCTTTTGTTTTTTGGTCCAGTCCATGATACCAATCCACTGTAGGACCTGTAAAACTCAAACAGAAGTACTATATCTTTTGCCTCTTCATCAGCGTTGTACCCTTCATCACCAGCGAGTGCTGCTTGATGTGTGTAGAGGGGTCCGATGTGCCGTCAAACTTCAGGACATCAGGCAATTTGAAGCTTAAGGGATTATATCCTCTCCCTCTAGCTCTTTATCTTCGGGGTTCATCCCCTTTTGCATCATCAGCATTCGGGACATCACCTCAAACTCTCCTCTATTTTCTTCCATATAACTTCCTCTGTCTGAGGTACCTTACCTCTCACCAATATGGGTTCTTCATATTCCTCCTCTACATAATTATCTTCCACTCTGAGGGCTTCTCCTCTCCTTTGGCCCGAGGATGTGGTAGCTCGGAGGTCCACTAGTGGTAGACGTACCTCCTCAGGAGGATCCTCTCTAGCCACCTCCTACTCATTCTTTCCTATCGGGGAGCGACTGGGTTTGGTCCAGTAGGGGTGCCATGGCTGCTGTTAGGTTGCCCATCATGGCCATCATCCTATTCTCAAATTCTTTCAACCTCCGACCGACTTCCTCAACAATCATGGCCCGGGTTGCATCTGCCTCTCTTAGTGGATTAGCCATATCGCTTTCTATGGAGAACTGGGAGGAGATAGCTTCACTGATTTCCAAGAGTGACTCTAAAAATTCTACCCTTTCTGGCAGTGCAAAGACCGAATTTCTAGCTAGTCGCCCACGGGGACCTTTGGACCACCTGGGTGGATCTATGATGGTTACAAAATATACCCGGTCAGGATAATGCATGAATGACGTATGATGCATGGTCATGCTATGTAGCATCCACAACCACATGCAAGCAAATAGATCCTCCCAACCTTGTCGCTCCCACACACGAGGTCATGTAGTCTCTTTCCTAGGTGAGCTAAGTCTAGGGGTTAGCAGGGAACCCAATAGACACGTATGGTGCGTGGTAGGAAATTGGCATCATAACATCTCTTATCTAATGAACATACATATGGGTTCTGATCATTGTCTATTCGAACAGTAAAAATAAACCGGCATGGGCCTATCGGGGCATGAAAGCCTTTGATTAGGTGACCAACCAGTTTATTTGGGTCTATCCAATACATAGTAATCCATACAACAAGCACGGTGTTATGGTTCATACCACTTAAGGGAAGTATCTACTTTCATTACATGGGCTTTAGTTAGGGTGATGATACTTTCAGGTTACCCAAGCATGATCCCTGCCAACAGGTCTAGCTCGTCATGAGCATAGCGACCGGTCGGGTCATTATTTGATATACTGAATGGTACTAGATCTGGGCTGGTGATTATTCTTAACACTTTTCCACATTGAGTGAACGTAGGGTCGTGCTTTTGAAACACACCGAGGCTAAGAGAGGGACCAAATTAGCATAGAACCAAGGCTCTAATAAGATGCTATACAATTTCAAAGAGAGATAAAATTTTTAAATTAAAACTCAATTATATGTTTTAACCAAGGTACTTTTGAAGCGAAGTCTTGATAGTCCCCCAGTGGAGTCGCCACTATAACGCACGCTGAACCCCGAAGATCCCAAAAACCCGCTTTTAGGGTGTTCGAGAGAGGTTCATAAGACCCATAAAGATTACAGGGGCATTTATTTTGGGTAACAAGAGGTGTTTTGGAGACACCACCCAATAAAATTTTGAGAAAGTTCGTCTAGCCTAGCTGAGCCTAAGACAGTGCGTATATGTCTATTTTAGGCAACAAGAAGGTATTTTGGAAGTCCCTTCCCAATAGAATATTGGAAAGGTTCATCTAACCTTATGAAGGCTAAGATAATGCATAAAGGTCTATTTTGGGCACCAGGAGATATTTTGGAATTCCCTGTCCAATAGAATATTGGAAAAGTTTATCTAACCTCGTGAAGTCTAAGACTAGAGAGAGTTCGGGACTCCACTCTTATTCATACCTCGGTTAAAGTTATAAGTGAGTTTTAAAGCTTAAAATTTCATCCCTTTTCTCATACAGTCCAATGTAAGAATTAAAGCTCAGATCAATCACATAATGAAAGCGATAAATAAAATAATTTCAGAATAAAAAAGATAAAACCACAATAATTTACAACAAAACTAGGGGCGGAATATAACCCCTACTGTAAATAAAAAGAAGTAAGAGAAAACATACATAAAATGGGATATTCAATTTGGGGTGAGGACATTGGTCCTCGCATGCATATTCAGAAAGAAAAATATTAAAGGTGACAATTCAGCTTGGAAAAATCAGGACATTGGTCCCATTTTATTAAAGAAAAACCCCATTTATTTGTAGAAATCAATTGCCACTTTTGGTATTTACAAATATAAAGATAACATTCATAATGAACTGAAATAAAAAAAAGTAAACTAGAAAGAGTAGTAGGGTAAAGGAAATAAACCAAATTGGCATCTCCAGACCATCCTAGTTGGCTCCCTTTTCTCAGCACCTAATATTTGACAAAATAAAGAAAACTCACAAAATACCAACAACACGTTAGCAGAGTAATAAAATAAAAATGATGATAATCAAAGGAAATATTAGAGGTAAAATAAATAATTAGATTAGAAAAAAAGAAAATGAATTACCTATATTGAAAGGAAAAAGGAGTAAAAGAAAAAAATGAAAGAAAAACAAAGAAAGGAAGGAAGAAGGTCCAGGGATAGCCAGTCCACCCGAGCGACGGTCGTTCCTAGGCTGACCGATGGGTAGAAGAATTTCTCCATGACGGCTCATCGCTTGCTTGAGCGACAACAGTCGGTGAGGGCTTCAACCCATTGGTCACCTCCAGAAATGTAAAAACCTTACCTGGACCAAGATTCAACCCAGGAGTGGGATGTTAAAAATCATACAATGATAAACCCAATATTCTAAATTGAAAAGAATTCCTTAACTTATTTTAAGTTTATGATTGTAGTTATTTATTTTATAGAAAATCGGGTAGAGTTTCCCTTATATTGTCACTATACCCCTTATTGAAAGAAAAAATATCACACTTCTAAAGCTTCATCCTCAATTTCAAGTTACATCTCTTCTCAAGCACCAACACAATAGTTCACATCATCCTTAAAAAAAAAATTTCAATATCCAACATCTTATCACCAAATACAATGACCTGCTTATATATATAAATATATGGTAAGTTCATACACCTTTCATATAAAAGCATTTTATACTTATACTATTTATATATATACTTCAGTAATATATAGTAACTAATATCCAATTACTTACATCATAAATCATCCATTTACATATTCTAAGATATATATACATACATACATATATATATATGTGTGTGTGTGTGTGATAAAAATCATCACATCTATTAATATACGTGTCATGTGGTTTCAATGACCCCAAAATGAATCAAAAGCTAATAATTGAAACTCATGTATCTAACTTGAAGCGAAATATATGTATATATGTCTGTATGTGTGTGCGTGCAAAAAATCATCACATCTATTAATATACGTGTCATGTGGTTTTAATGACCCCAAAATGAATCAAAAGCTAATAATTGAAACTCATGTATCTAACTTGAAGCGAAAGTCTAATTTCACTTCTCAACAAATCCATTCTTCCAATTCTATCCAAAAATCTGGTTACCTACGTATAGAAATAGAATCTGCGCACTAAGCACTAAGCTTAGTGGTGAACCACCAAATAAATTTATCCACGCATATATGTAATTAAAATTGCAAGTCATAACTAGATAAATATAAATAATTCACACATTTGACCTACTACATTCAACATGCATATAATTCATTATGTATCATCATTATAGATAAAATTCTAGAACCCAATTAATATTATTCCACCATGGAATCTCGCATTGTACAAATGTAGTTGTCAAATTACTATTTGCATTATTTATAGAAAATCACTTCACAATCACCCACAAACATTTGTAAAAAAAAATTAATATCACATATTACTTAGTAAGATTAATATTAGAATTATTATTTTAGATTCCTATAATATTGCCCTTGGTAACTTAGTGGAACTATGCTAAGTTGAGTATGAGGGATCAAGGCCCTATATACCAGTTTGGATTGAAGTGGCTTCAATAGGAGCTTGAGCACTTCAATTCTATACTAAGGGGTTCAGATTAGAACTTGACCCTTGATTCATTTTAATTCCTATGAGGAGCTTAATCGCTAATTTGGATTAAAGTGGCTCGAATCGGAGTATGAACAGTTCAATTCTATACTGAGGGGTTTGAATTGGGACACAACCCTTAATTCATCTTAATAAGCTATAGAATATTATTAAATTTTAAGAATCATCATTGACTCAACTAGCTAGTACGGTACTGAGGTCCCTATGGCTAGCCAACTAAACTATATTATTTACTCTCGTTTACTACTTGATTACCAAGGGCAATGCAAAAATTGTTGTGAATATATGTGTAGACACTGAGTCTTAAGGCTGCCTAGATGAAAATTACCCAATAAAGATATTAGTACCAGTTTCACAGGTAAAGGAGTGAGGTTATAGGTTTTCGCCCTTGATTTTCACAAATTTTAAGGATATTGGCGACTAAAAATCCTTTTGAGTCTCTTTTATTTTGAAAGAAGCCTTTTTAAATGCATTTTTTTTCTCTTGGTTGACCGACACCTATTGGTCAACTAGGGTGCCCTATCGAATGCATCGAACGACGGTCGGTCGCCGTTTCTCACCCGAGGGGCGCCCGTCCTTCGCTTGAGCAGGTGCCCATCTCTCGCGCCTGAGGAATGCCCGTCCCTCACATGAGTAGGTGCCTGTCGCTCGCTCGAGAGGGACGCCCATCCCTCTTGCATGACCAGGTGTCCGTCTCTCGACAGGTGAGGCTATCCCCTGTTGATCGACGCATGTGCGTCGGTCGAGGGACGCCCGTCGGTCAGGTCCTGATAGCGAAGTTTTGGATGTTTGAAGATAAATACAAAATTTTAAGATGTTTATCCTCAAGGATAAACTAAAAGTGTTTGATTTTATATTTATAGATTATTTAAAATCACTTTATCTGTATGGATAAATCAAATATTTGATATTTATCTTTAAAGATAAATAGAAATATTTGATTTTATCTTCCAAAAGATAATTTGATCATTCATCCTTAGAGATAAATCAAACTTAATATTTATCTTTAAGGATATTTGAAATTATTTATTTATCTTTAAAGATAAATACTTAATTTTTATCTTTATCTCTAAATCAGCATTAGCCTATAAATAGAAGGCTAATGAAGGAGAAAGGGGGATTTTTTTTGAGAACCTTTTGGAAATGCAAAAATTGATTTTTATAAAAAAATGTTTTCTCTTTTATATTGATTTTCTTTTGAAATTTACTGAAAAAGAATTAGAAGTGAATTCAAGAAAGGGAAATTAATTCTCTTTTCTCGATTTACCTTCCTAATGATTCCCAATTATTTCACAAGATAGAAGTGAATTTGAGAAAGGGAAATCAATTCTCTTTTCTTGATTTACCTTCTTAAAGTTTCGAATTATTTCAAAGGAACGATTTTTTGTAAGGAGATAATTGCTTCAATTTGTTCAACTGGCAACCAATTATTGTGGAATTTAAGGGGGATTTATATAGCTTTTTCCTCCTAGATATCAATATTTTGAGGGTAAATATTCTAGGGTTATCATTCTTGTGTTAATTTCAATATATTGACATGAAATACATGATTTAATCAGAATATAAATTAATTTATTTGCTTAGTATTGTTGTTATTTTGTATTAGATTTATGTTATTAACTATTTATTTAACATAATTACATGAAGTAATGGCCTAGGATTCATAAAATTCGCAAAAGGTAAGAAATCGAAGCTTTTTGTGCAGTCAAAATAGAGCTTTTCTAATGTTTTTGACTCCTGGAGATGACCGGCGGGAAGAAGGGCTTTCCGATGGCCATTGCTCAAAGCGAGCGACGGGACGTTACGGAAAACTCCTTCTGCCCGTGGGTCACATCTTGGACGGCCGTCCTTCATCTTTCCTTAGCCATCCCTGGGTCTTTTCTTTCTCCGTTTTAATTGTTTCAATTCCTTTTCCTATATTATGTCTTTGCATTATTAATTTTAGGTATTTCATTAATATTCTTCTATTGTTTGCCATTTATTATGCTTTTAATATTTTATTTTAATGTTGCTAACATGTTAGTCTATTTTAGTTTTATGAGTTCCATTTTGTTGAGTATGGATGGTAAAATGGAGGCTCAAAATTGGGATATTTGGAGATATCATTTTGGTTCATTCTGTTCACACTTTATTTTTTTTATTAATTAAGCTTTTTGTTACTCTCCACTTTTTTTTTCTGTTTTTTAATATAAAAAGGATAAAAAGCATCTTTACAATAAAAATAAGGTTTTCTTTAATAAAATGGGACCAAAGCCCTAATTTTTCCCTTAATGAAATGTCACCTAAAATCATTCTTTTAAGTGTATATGCGAGGACTAATGTCCTCACCTCGAATAAATGTCCCGTTTTATGCATGATTTATATTTCCTTTTGTTGGGGTTGTATTCCAAGCCTATCTTATTATAAGTTAATGTACTTTTATTTGATTAATTTTATTCATATTATTTACTGCTTTTCACTATGTGTTCGAATGCGCCTTAATAATTGCATTAGATCGTATGAAAAAGGAATGGAATTTTAACTTCAAAAGACTCACTTATAACTTTGACCAAGGTATAAATAAAAGTAAAGTCCCGAACTCTTTCTGATCTTAGGCTTTAAGAGGTTAGATGAACCTTTCCAATATTCTATTAGGGTGGGAATTCCAAAATATCTCTTATTGCCCAAAATAGATATATGCGCATCGTCTTAGGCTCAATGAGGCTAGATGAACTTCCCCAATATTCTATTGGGTAGCGACTCTAAAGTACTTCTTGTTGCCCAAGATAGATGCCCTTATAATCTTTACAAGTTGTATGAACCTTCCTCGACTACCCTAAAGGAGGGTTTTTGGGGCCTTTGGGGTCCGGCGTGCATCATAGTGGTGACTCCACTGGGGAATTTGACGAGACTTTACTTCGAAAGTACCTCGGTTAAAATATATAATTGAATTTTTAAGTTAAAATTTCATCCCTTTTTTTGAACTATATAACATTTCATTAGATCTTTAGATCTATGCTAGTTGGTCTCTTATTTACCCCGGTACGTTCCCAAAGCACGACCCTACGTTCACTCATTGTGGGAAAATGTTAAGGATAATCACCAGCCCAAGCCATGTACCATCATGGTACATCAAATGATGACCCAATCGGTGACTATACTTACGACGAGTTAGACCCGCTGGCAGGAATCATGCTTGGGTAGCCCTAAAATTTCATCGCCCTGACTAAATCTCATGTAATGAAAATAGATACTTCCCCTAGGTGGTATGAACCTTAATTTTGTGCTTGCTATATGGATCATTATGTATTAAATAGGCCCAAATAAAATGAATGGTCACCTAATCAAGGGTTTTCATTGCCCGATAGGCCCATTTTGATTCATTTGGATTATTTAAATACATGATAATCAAGACCCATGTGTATGCACTTTATACAAAGAGAGCTTATGCTGCCGGTCTTCAGCCGTGCACCATTTGCATTCATTGGGTTCTCCGATAACCCATGGGCTAATTCCACCTATGAAAGAGATAACATGACCTCTTGTGCAGGAGTAATAAGGTTGGAAGGATCTACTTGCTTGCATGTGGTTGTGGATGCTGCACAAAGCATGACCATGCATTATATGTCATTCATGCATCATCCTAACAAGGTATGTTTTGCAGCCATCATAGATCCATCCAGGTGGTCTAGGGTTCCTGGTGGTCGGCTAGTCGGAAATCCTTTTTTTGAATTGCTTAAAAGGGTGGCACATTGGGGTTCTGAGTCACTTTTAGATAGCAGCGAGACCTACACTTCAAAATCTTTAATAGAAGTCACTATGGCTAACCCACCAAGAGAATCTGATGCAACTCGCACCATGATTGCTGAGGAGGTAGGTAGAAGACTAGAAGAATTCAAAAATTAGATGCTGACTATGATGGGGAATTTAATCGCAGTAATGGCACCACCTATCGGACCAAATCCAGTTGCCCCCCATATAGGACAAAATTAGCAGGAGACAGTTAGGGAAAATCCTCTTGAGGTGGTACGTTCACCACCTATTCATCTTAGAGCCACCACACCTTAGGGCTAGAGAAGAGGCGAAGCCCATAGGATGGAAAATGATTTTGTAGAAGATGAGTACAAAGAACCCATAGGGGTAAGAGGAAAGACACTTCAAAAGGAAGAGATACTGTGGAAAAATATGGAAGAGAAATTCGAGGCAATATCTCGTATGCTGACAGTCGAGAAAGGAATGAACCTCGAAGATAAAGAGTTGGAAGGCGAGGATTTAATTCCCCATAACTTCAAAATGCCCGACGTCCCAAAATTTGATGGTACGTCAGACCCAACAGCATATGTGAAACAATACTCCCTAGTAATGAAATGTACAACCTTGACAAAAAGGCAGAAGATAGAATATTTCTGCCTAAGCTTAATAGGGCTCGCAGTTGACTGGTATCACGGACTTGATAGGAGAATGAAAGAAGATTGGGATTTGCTGATAGAGGAATTCCTTAGGCAATACTACTGCAGTACAAGGATGGAAATAACTCTGAAAGACTTAGAATTGTTACAGCAAAAATCAGGGGAGTCATTTCATGAGTACTTGACCCAATGGAGGAACCATGTAATGGAGATGAAGAGGAAGTCGGACACTCTAGATCAGATCAGATCAGGCTTTTTATTAGAAATGCTAGCCCGTATCTAAAGGATGGGCTAAAGATGAAAGGGTTGAAAGACCGAGAGTCTCTAAAGGACATAGCTATAGAGGCTGAGAGTGAATACTTGGTGAAGAAAGTGAGTAACAAAGCCTATGCCAAAAGGTGCAATAGCAACCAGGGAGCTAACAGATCAGTAGGCTCTAGCAGTGGTAATAGGGTAGGCAATACAGTTGAGGTCTCAGCCATAGGAGTCGGTTAGAGGCATTTTTCAAACTTAGGAAGGTCGCTCTCATGGGTATTGAAAAGGTTGATGAAGGAGAGGAAGTTACAGCCTTTAACTCCCAGGCCAGCTATGAGTCAAGGACAGCCAGGGCATAAAGATGATGAATACTGTGCATACCATCGGCACACTGAACATATTATGGATAATTGTAAGACGCTGAGAAATGCAATCCAAGATCTAAATGATTTTAAACAAATCACTGATCCAGAATAGAGGAACAATAAGAAATTCGGTTACAATAATGTGCCCCTGCCTGTTTTTATGATCGGGTCAAGTCTGCCCGAGTGGTACATTATAAAAGACTTGTTTGGTGATGAAGACGTTGCTATCATATGCCTTGAGAAGACAAGCGAAAAAGGGATTCCCGTGGCAATGATTGATTGTTGGTCCACTAGTGAGAGTGGAAATGAAGATGAAAATGAAGAACCTGCTGACTTATGGGGTTTAGAAGATGAGAGGGAAGAAATCAAAGTAGTGAGCTAGAGCGAAAGGGTAGTTCCTAAAGTAGAAAAACCACAAGATCCAGTGGCGGTACATACGGAGGAGTCGAAGGAGGACCCAATGATGAAACAATTGAAAAATACTCTGGCCCAGATATCTATTTGGGATTTTTTGAGGCATTCCTCATTGCATAGGTAGAAGCTAGTAGAGGCCCTATGCAAGTCCACTATTGTGACTGCCATTTCCCCAATAGAGCTATTAGACATTGTGAAGGGAAATGCTGGAGAAATTTTGATTTATTCAGATGCTGATTTACCAATAGAAGGTTGTAATCATAATCGTCCTTTGTATATAAGGGCATAAATCAATGAAAAGCATACTGACTGTGTTATGGTAGATGATGGTTCTTCCATAAATGTGTACCCTCTGGTAGCAATACCGGCCTTCGGATTGAATAAGGATATGTTAAGTAAATCAGATCTTACAATCACCACCTACGACAACTCCCGAAGGCAAGCATCAGGGACCTTCAGAGCAATAGTAAAGATCTGACTGGTAGAGACGGAGGTTGAATTGTGGTCCTTCCTATTCCAGCCAACTTCTCAGCATTATTGGGCAGACCATGATTCCACAAGTTGGGAGGGGTGCTGTCTATCTTGCATCAAATGATAAAGATTCCATATGAGGGATAAGTAGTCACGATTGGAGCTACCAGGAAAAATCAGGTGTCCATCCTAAATATTGCAAAATAACCTTTCAGAGATTTTCATGTGGCTGTGATAAATGGAGAAGATGATATTGTAGGGAGCTCTCAGGTGGTGAATATGCTGAAAAAGATGTCTTTCCTTCCCGGAGCCGATTTGGGTAAGAACTCCCAAGGGCCACAAGCAGCCATCACAACGAGGGGTCAGAAAGATCGGAGGGTCCTCGGGTATAAAGGCACAATAATGATAAGTAAGAAGACGGCAGGTGAGATCCCTCACATTACCGAGAGTTTTGGGCCAGCCACCTCAGCATGTGCTTATGCTCGAGAAGCTGAACCCCAGTGGATAGACAGAAGGATCGTACCAGGATTCAAGGTTTTTAATGATGTCTTTGATTGGGACATTGGATTTATCAAGCTAGTAGAGGGCTTTTGGGATGAAGAAATCATGACCCAAGGCATTGTTTGGGACCGAGATACGCCCGAAGAGATCGTCACTGATAGGCTGATGGTTACTCGAGGGAAAGGTAAGGAGAAGGTAGGAGATGGAGCTGCAGGTTTGAAGAAACAAGACAAGGTTTCATGGGAGGTTGCTGGAGAGCCTCTAAAGAGCCAAGATGCTACTCAACTATCGGCTGCAATGTCTGCATCGACAGAGAAAAAAGATAATAGTGAATTAGATTTTCTTTTTGTTTTAGAACTTTTTAATGATGTTTATGATATTTCTAATTCCATTAATAAGATAAACACTTTTGCTTACTTATGCGATGTTTCTAATGATTTCATTATGCATAATCATGACCATAACTCATGCATATTTGACATTGATTCAACTGATGTCACTCCATTTAATCTCGAAACTTTGGAAAATCGAAAAAAATCTTGATAGCATCTAACATAACTCCTAAAGAGAGATTAAAATTTGAGAGAATTTTAAAAAAATATGAAAAAGTCTTTGCCTGAACTTATGAAGACGTGCCAGGAATCGATCGTGAAATCGCCGAACATGCCATACCAATATATCCTGACGATAAACAAGTTAAGCAAGAACTCAGAAAGCTTTAGCCAGAATGGGCAAAAAAGGTTAAGGAAGAGGTTCATAAACAGATTGAGGCCAAGTTTCTCATAGAAGTTCAATACTCGACTTGGTTGGCCAATGTTTTCCCAATGGTTAAGAAGAACAAAAAGGTACATGTATACGTAGACTATCGGGTTCTGAACAAGGATTTTCCAAAAGATGATTTTTCTCTGCCTCACACCGACATCTTAGTGTATAGTGCAGCTGCTTGTATGATATATAACTTTGTGGATGGATATGCCGGGTATAATTAGATCCTCAACAAGATAGTTGATCGGATTAAGACAGCCTTCATTACTGAATGGGGGTACTTTTGCTTATAGGGTAATGCCTTTTGGTTTGAAAAATGCGGGCGCAACCTATCAAGGGATGGCTACTAGGATCCTTGATGACCTGATTCATAAAGAGGTGGAAGTATATGTTGATGACATGATGATCAAGTCAGCTACCAGAGAAGGTCACTTCGAAGCTTTAGAGAAATTCTTTCGGAGGATCAACAGATATAACCTGTGGCTGGACCTTAAGAAGTGCATCATCAGAGTTACCTTAGGAAAGCTTTTCGGTCATGTGGTCGGTCAGAGAGGAATTGAGATCGATCCTAATTAGGTCAAGGCCATTAGGGATATGGCAGTTCCCCAAAAGGAAAAAGATGTCAGGAGTTTCCAAGGGAAATTATAATACATCAGTAGATTCATCGCTAAACTTACATCTATTTGCGAGCCCATCTTTAAACTACTCGGGAAGAATCAGTTTGTGATATGGAATGACAACTGCCAGAAGGCTTTCGAACCCATTAAGGAATATTTGTTAAACCCTCCAATTTTGAGACTGCCTCAGCCAGTCAAGCCTTTGATCCTATACCTTGTAATAGAAGATAGTTCTGT
Source organism: Excoecaria cochinchinensis (assembly GCA_947683425.1). NCBI lineage: Eukaryota > Viridiplantae > Streptophyta > Magnoliopsida > Malpighiales > Euphorbiaceae > Excoecaria > Excoecaria cochinchinensis. The sequence goes on from CANTUQ010000055.1 coordinate 8,422,696, forward strand.
AGGTGCTATGATCGCTTTGGAGGATGAATTCGGAGTAGAATTTGCAGGTTATTATCTTGTAAGAAGTTTCTTTCTTATGAGATCAAATATACCGTAGTCAAAAAGATTTGCCTAGCTATGATTTGGGCCTTTAACAAATTAAGACACTAATTCCATTCTGATAAGGTACAAGCTATCGCTAAGCAGAATCCTCTTTGATAACTTCAAGAAGCATCTTTTTTACTAGGAAAGATAGGAAGATGGTTGATACTATTGCAAGAATTTGATATTGAATATGTCACAAGGAAGACCATCAAAGCCTGAGCTGTAGCAAAATTCCTAGCCGAACATCCTATCGAGGGGAATCGAATGGAATATAATTTCCCAGACGAGGACATTGCGGCCATTGCAGTGTAGGGTTGATAGTTGCATTTTGATGGAACAGTTAATAGTAAGGGGGCAGGAGTAGGGATCATTCTCACAACTCCGGTTGGCAAAAAGCTTCTATTAGCCAAGAAATTGAGGTATAGGACAACTAATAATGAAGCAGAGTACAAAACTTGCATTTTTGGATTGGAGGCATTATTGGCCTTGGGGGCAAACAAAGCAAAAGTTTTCGGGGATTTGTCACTGGTAATCTATCAGATTCAAGGAGAGTGGTATGTTAAGGAAGAGCAATTGATGCCATACATAAAACACTCAAAGATGTTGAGGAGTCAATTCGAAACATGTACGTTTCGCTTTGTCCCTAGGGATGAAAGCCAGTCGGCAGATACCTTCGCCATTTTGGTATGCATGTGGGATAACCCCGAAGGGGTCGTAATGAAGTCGATGTTGACCTCAAGTTCAGAAAAGCCCAGCTTCAAATCCTAATAGATAATGGAAATTGAGGTTGTTGACGAGAAGCCATGGTTTTATGACATTAAGAATTACTTAGAAAAGATAGTATTCCTGTAAGAAGCCACTGAGAAGGATCAAAGATTGATTTATAAGCTTTCCACTCAGTTTATCCTCATAGATAGTTCACTATACAAAAGGCAAGCCGATGGCATTCAACTGATGTTTTGGCGAGAAAGAAGCCAAGAAAACCATAGAAGAAACTCATGCTGGGGTCTGTGGAGCTCACATGAACGATCTAATGTTAGCAAAAAAGATTATGCGACAAGGGTTTTATTAGCTCACAATGGATATGGACTGTTCGAAATATGTGAAGCAGTGTCAATTATGCCAATAATATGCGGACTTAAGGCATTTGCCGGTTTTAGAATTGCACAACTTAACATCACCTTGGCCATTTGCAGCTTGAGGAATAGATATTATGGGAGAGATACATCCTACAGCCTCCAATGGACATAGGTTCATCATAGTCGCCATCGATTACTTCACCAAGTGGGTAGAGGCTGAATCTTTCAAGAAAGTCGATGCCAGGGACATGGCCAAGTTCATTGAAAAGAATTTGATATGTAGATATGGTCTCCCCTACCACGTTGTATCTAACAATGGGGTACAATTTATGGTTGAAACTAAGGAGTTACTCTAGAAGTATGGCATGGAGCATCACAAGTCCTCTCCATATTGCCCATAGGCCAATGGGGCAGTTGAAGCGGCTAATAAAAATGTTAAAAATATCTTGTCCAAAATGGTTCAGAACTACAACGATTGGGCAGAGAAGTTGCCTTTTGCACTTTGGGGCTATAGAACCACCATCAAAACCTCCACGAGAGCCACACCTTATTCTTTGGTATATGGGGCGGAAGCAGTACTGCCAGTTGAAATAGAGTTCAGGTCTTTAAGGGTAGTTATGGAAGCCCAAATTTCGAAAGCTGATTGGACGCAGCAATGATTGCTGCATTTGAATATGTTACATGAGAACAAATTGCGGGCTTATTATCATAATCAAGTCTATCAGAAAAGACTTGCTCGGTCATTCAGGAAAAAGGTTAGAAGGCATCTGTTAAAAGAGGGAGATTTAGTCTTCAAGCAAATGAGACCAGGTGTTCCAGCCATACGCGGTAGATTCAGGCCAACATGGGAGGGTCCGTTTGTTCTTAAGAAATTGTTATCTAAGGGAGTAGCGATTCTAACAGACTGCGATGGAAATGAGTTCAAAGAACCAATCAATATCGACAGACTTAAAAGGTTCCATGGCTAAAGACTGAAAACTCAAAAGAACAGAATAGATGCCTCCTGGGTCGAAAACCAAAAAAAGGTGACCTTGCTAAAACTGGGCGCCTCGTTAGGGTGAAAGCGAAAAAAAAGCACCCTGGGCAAAAATTAGAGGCTTGAGAGAAAATATTCAATCAAGAAAACCCAAGAGGGCTTATTGAAAATAGGAGTTCGATGCTTTCAAGATCCCTGTCAAGATTAAGTGCAGTTTTGCATTTTGATTTATGTTAAATAATGGTCATGTATGGCGAAATCATTCTAAAATGTACACAATTTTGCAAAAAACAGAAACAATTCGACTCGGGTGTTCATTATCATCCAGTTCTTTTATAAAAAGCAAAATATTATTCTTTACTAAATTTATGTAATTTAATAACTATGCTCTTCTACTCTCACCGGCCAGATATTTAAATCGATGGGTCCTATTATCAACTACAGGACTAATCACCCACCTCTTGCATGCAATAGTAGAAGTAAAAGGTGCAGTCTCTAATTTATGGCTTAACAGTCTTTACAGGCAGTTGTGCCCATAGGCTGTGGTACCTAGAAATGAAAGCTGAGGACAAGATGCTACTTTGGAAAGATAGGGGGTGCCTCAAAACATCTTGACTCTATCCGAACTATCGAACACAGTGGGCGACAATATGAAAGGTAGCTTTATGAAGCCGACACAAAGGAATACATCCTGAAGAACTATCCTGAGTTGCAGAAGAAAGGGGTAGCTAGGGGCACATGAGTTGATGTTGTCATCTGCCACCTCATCCAATTGAGCAAAGCCTTCGTCAGGAGATTTAAAGGGATACAATCGCTATCTAGGAAGGAAATGCCTCAACGAATAACTACTGATTACCCTAAGAGGAGGCTCTGAGAGTAGTTTCAGTTTCTCTTGTAACCATATTTGAAAGATAAGGAAAAGTAGAGAGTTTAGAAATGTGGAATACCAAGTTTATTTTTGGGAATGTCATATAGAGAATTGGTTGACTTTTTAGCAATAACAAAGAGCTAAGCCCTTGATACTCTATACCTTGTGCTTTATATGCAAGTTTAATGGAAAAAAAAAGCCGTTGGAATGGCTGGGGTCCACTCCAGGCAAAAATAAGGCACAGGGTTATGTGAAAATCCAAAAAGATGCATTTTACACTAAAGAAAAGCTAAAATCCATAAGGAACACATACCTTTTAAAAGAATGAAACATGCTTACCTGGAGTAATAAAGGGTTTCTGGTAAAGAAAGCAGAAAGGTCAGTATAGACAGTGTCCAAGCCTAGGATCGTCTCAGCAAGAATTAGGGGAAATGGGGTCAACCCGCGATGTATGCCATCCATAATCCCGAATAACTGGTAATCACCAATCAACTCCTCAGAAACCACTTTCAGATATCTGGAAAAGCAAAATAGTAGAACAACACTGGCCTGGTATGTGGGTACATCAGAGAAATCTTCTACTACCTCGATCAATGGTTCCAAGACAAAAGTGACATCCCGAGGAGCCAATCTAGCTGCAGCTGAAGGAGAAATACCTAAGGTCAGTGCTGTATCCCTTGCATGAATCAATCCATAGCTCTGGATACAAAGTAGTGTGCCAGGAGTAAACCTTGTTTCGATAATTGTAGCAAATTCTTTGGGCAGGGGGCACAATTCTTGATAGAAAAATCTAAAAATGTGGAATCGGGGGTCCCGAAAGCGAACCGCAACCAACATAAGGTTCCTATCCACTTTAACCCTCCTAAGAAATTTCAAGCCAGAATAAGGGGTCAAAGTAGTATTTTCTCAAGTTCAAAGGTCATCTAGAAAATGGTACATTTTGTTGAGGGTTGATATCGACATTTTCAAGACTTCGAGGCAAAAATTAAATATAAACAAAGAAAGGAAAAGAAACAGAAAGGAAAAGGAAGAGAGGAAGGGAAAATACCTGGAGGAAGAGCTATGACCAAAAACCAAAAGGAGAAATGCACAAAATCCAAGGAAAAGGCAACTATTTATAGAAAGTGATGACCGATGGGCGTGGCTCGAGCAAGCCACGGCCAGCCTGTCGGTAAACCTTGGACCGCTTGGTGGATTCTATTGTAATATTTTCTCTACATGACTCAAGCATTTCACATGTATAAATCATTTACGTGTATTTTTGTCATGTTAAGTTTTGCAGGGAAATAAATTTGATGGATGCAATCATACACTAAAATCAGGACGCAATGTATTTAGGGAGTATGTTAAATTCCCAGGTTCAAAAATTGCCCCAAGGCAAAACTAGAATCTTAAAAAAAATTGAAATTCCGAAACGACCGACGGGTTCGTGGGATAGCCCGTCGCTAGCTCCATGCACGGCCTGATCGGTCACGAAATCCTATATAAGGCAAGCCATTACCTGCCTCTTCACTTTATTCTTCTTCTTCTTTTCTCATTCTTTCTTCCCTCTGCACGAACCGACGCTCCTTTTCGATTTTCCTACATTTTCTCCACCTATGGATACCATTATGTTTCACTATGATCAAACCTTGCACTTAGTTCCCTTTCAAATCAACCATTCTAAATAATTTAAATACCCTCCTTAACTTCAATTAACACTTCAATTTCAATTATATATGCATTTTTCACACAATCACTATTTAGACATAATACAAACACTAATTTTTCACATGAAAATAATTAGATTAGGTAATCATAAACCTCAATTTCATGCTTAACCCTCCTCAAGCTTCCTTTTCCTTAGCTTTTCCCTTCGAAAACTCTTTTTCCCTTTGATTCTCCTCTATGGACGAATATACACATCAAAGAAACACTCATCAATTCTCTTCTTTATGCAATAAAACTTCATAAACACTCTTAATATACCCTAATCTATCATCTAAAACCAAGAAATTAAATTAAAACAACTTATACCTCTTACCTGTATTTGAAGACATAAACTTGAATCCTTGTTTTTCCTTACTTTTTTTCCACCAAAAGGACACTAGAGGTTGCTATGATCTCAAAGAGGGGCTGAAATAACTTGAGAATGCTTGAATCTAGAGAGAAATCAAGCAAAGAAATGAAGAAAATGAGAGAAAATTGAGAGGGAAGAACTTCGGCCACAAGAGGGAAGAAAAAGCTAGAGGAGATAAGGGAGAAGCACCTACCAATCTGCCAATTTAATGGTATTTATAGTGGACCAAAATTGGTTCAACCAATGGTCCAACCAATTAAAACCCATTTAGCCATTTAAGCCCAATATACAATTTTTCTATGGTTTCCCAACTTTTTAACTCCAAATCATTTCAAATTTGATTCTATAATTTACATCATGTGAAAACTAGGCTGTACCCAAAATTTTATCTGAATCAGAGTCCGTTTCGGTTCCGGCTCAATCAAACCAGTCAGATCAATAAATTTTCAATGTCCTCAAAAAATTTCCTTTTTACTATCAAAAATTCCTATATATCATTTAGAGTCAATCTCAAAATTCTCATCAATTTTGGACATCATTTGCTATTTTTAAAGCCTCGGTCAAATTTCCGTTCAATCGAGTACTATTCCAACCGAAATCATAACCTTTTTATTATTTTCTAAGTTCCATTCCTTATAAAAATGACTCCATAATTCATAACATTTATTCATTAGACTCCATGAATATTTTCGGCTCAATCGGAGACTATTTTTCGGTCTAATAATTATTTACCTGTCCGATAGACAAATTTTCAGTGTCACCAAAATATTAATTTCTCAAAAACATCAGATTCTACTCATTCATATGAGCATACTCATATTTTCAGAATATTTTTCTGAGATCCGTACCTCAAGATAAGGTCTGGTCAAATTTCAAGTAAAAATCGGTCAAACCGGGCTGATTTCACCCTCAGACTCCCGTATGAGGTCTCCACCGACGTCCTGGCTGTCCCTCACCCCACCGATGCCCTTCGGTCACAACAGACGCCCAACCGCTCATTTTTTCACTGTTTTGGCCATTCTGGAGTCGTTTGACCTCCTATTGACATAAAATTTTTGCTTACGGATTCACGTTGACAAGCTTTATCAAATGGTCCAATAAAATATTTTTTGACTCCATGAAGTATTATTCACCCCGGTGTACTATTCACTCTCGAAAAATACTATTTACAACTAGCTCGGTATTGGGGTCGTTACATAATCGTCTCGAGAGAAACTATGGACACCGGAGTTCTCAGGACTATGGACACGATACACCTGTCAAACTGTAGCAGCTGCAACTGTATGCCTATAGGCATGCCTATCTATCCATAACTCAGACACTTTGCAGGCGACTGAACTGTATCTACTATATCTCTTTTAATTCTGTACTACACCCTTATATATTTATGTCATGTACTATATTTGGACACATATAAATCATACTTGTACAAAAACAAGGCATCTTTATAAGGTCTAATCACATATAGATTATTTACTTTTATTAAATTGTACATCTTTTATTCATTTACCTATAGCATATAAACTCTTCATGTAAACATAAATATACCTCTTATAAACTCATAACATACAATTATGTATTCATTTATTATTATCATCATATGCTACATAGCTATTTTCATGTATTCTATATTGTATCATCAATAAAACATTCATATTGTATTCAATGTCATTTAACAAATCCATTCAATTATAGTATCATATGTAATCCAAAATTCATATCATCTCAATGGCACACATACAATACTTAACCTCATGTAATCTCTTCATTTAAAGTCCTAATGGATTTATATTATAATCACTTTTACTTGTTTTACCGTATCTTTAAGTCTTATAGGTTTCCTTTTAACTATTCCATGCTTTGAAAATGCATTAGAAAACTTTAGGATGGAAAATATCGCATAAAAGACAAAGGTAGACAGATTTGGGGTTGTCACAAGTTATGACGGTGGTGCCAAGTCACGACATAAGCCATTTGTGACAACTCCATACTATGGTTTGTGTCAGGTGCTGAGTCAGATTCTACTTCCAAATCATGCTGCGATTCTGAGCTAGCAAAAATCATTTTTAGCCAAAGTGGTCTTCTAGATAATCGTTCCCCTATATATATCATTTGGACCTATATCCTAAGAGTTATGGCCTTAATAATTCAAGGGATAAAATTATGTCCCAAGTTTGAAATTTTTTTGATAATGATAGAGACATAATTTGACTATACTTTCTTCATGAAAGTTACTTTCCTAGATTTGTAGTTTAAGTAGAATTTTTATTCACAATATTTGGATCACTATAACTCCAGAACTGGCCTTGGGAACAGAACCTGCTCCCAATACCCTGGGCAGACCAAGTACCTCAACTTTAGGCCCAATTATGCGACTCTTAAGGCTATATTCAGCTTTGAACTATTCCAAGCATATTTAGGTATGGGGTTTAAATTTTACCTCAAACTGGAATCAAGCAATTTGGAGTTCTAAAACTCAATTTATGACAAAAACTATCACTAAAATTCCGACGAGATTTGGACAGAGTTTTCTCTTAAAACTCTATATATGCAATTCAACCATTTTCAAAAACTCAACAACCACAAATCAACTCAAATCAACATATATCATTCATACACACTTAAGATTGTGTAAATCATTCATCTAATATATACAAAACAAACATAGTTCTCAAACCTTGCTTTAGGTGTAATTCCATCTCAATCTTGTTGTAATGGCTCGAATACCGGGTTAGAAATGTATAGTGAATGTTAACAATGTCTTTATGATGATCATAATATAGAGTAGTGTATTGAGTGATGTTAACAGTAGTGAAGTTAAGAGTTAAGTGCATTTGAGGTATAGCAATCTCGGGATGGCAGACCCAGGGTAGCTATATAGCGGAACCGACGGTCGATTTTCAAAAAAATTATTATTTCACAAAATCGATTTGTGAGCCGTCAGGAGTCTAATGGTGAAATTTGAGCTGAAAATGAGGTCATATAGGCCTCCAAAAGTCAAATTAAAGAAAAAGCTCTAGTTTGATTCAAGTAGTACATAGTTTGACCGAAATTTGATCGAGACTTTAAAGATAGTAAATAACTTCTGAAAAGTTATCTAAAGGCACAGATAGATTCAGAATAGTGTGTAGAATAGTTTGGTAGTAAAAAAGTTATTTTATAGTGACATTGAAAAATGGGTGAATCGGACCGGTTTAATTAAACCGGACCGGATAAGGACCCTTATTGAGATGAAATCAAGGTCAAATGGGTTATTAATAGTAAAAATTATATTAAGGATGAAAAGTGAACCGAACCGGTTCAACCAGTGAACCGGACCGATCGGACCAGTTGACTTTGGTTTGACTAGTTTAACCAAGGTTTGACCGAACTTTAAATGGGGCTGTGGATCTCAGAAAAATTATCTAAAAGTATGGATTTGCTTGAAATATTATGGAGAATTAAATGATAGTGAAAAACAAATTTTACGGTGAGACAGAAAATTGAGTTATCGGACTGAAATAAAATTATTGGACCGAAAAAGGGTCTCCAATTGAGCTAAAATTTTACGTGAAAGCTAAATTATATATTTTAAGAATTATGGAATTTATTTTGAGTGAAATTGAGCTTGGAAAGTAAGAGAAATTATTTTGCGTTGGAAAATGGGCTTATTAACCTAAATGGGCTTTTGGTTTGGCCCATGATTTGGCCCATCTCAGAATGGTATCAATAGCTGAAAAATCAGAGAATTCTAGAGAGCTCTCACGTTTCTTCATCTCTCCCAAACCATGTGGTATTTCTTCATTTTTCTCTTCATTTTCTTCCATTTTCTCACACTAAATCCTACCAAAGTTGATGTCATAAATAAAGATAAGCCTCCTAATCAAAGTTCAACCTCTCTACAACATAGTAGTGGTTATTAAATCTCATTTGAAGTGAAAGAAGTTGAAGAAAGTTAGTGCCAAAGGTTATGTGTCAAAATTGAGGAATTTTTATGGTGGAAGGTGTTTCAAAGGATTAATACATGGAAAAGGAAGTTCTAACCATGGAAAGCAAGGAAATAAGGTTAGTAGATACAATATCTTTATTTTTCCATTGATTATGTATGAGTTTTAGGTTATATTTAAGTGTGAACTTGTGATTAAGACATGTTTAATTGAATCTAACTTGATAATCATGTTTGGTAGACTTAAATAATGGTATAAACATGCTTAGAATAAATTAAATCACATTGGTATGAAATCTAATATGTAGGCTGAATGGAAACATAAGGAATACTTAAAGATTTTTAAGTGTTTATGGCATATAAATGATGTTTATATTGTGTATAAATTATGTAATGTGTGATGAGTGATTAAAGGGATGAAAAACAAACATAGTGAATTAATGTAGTGATGGCCGAATGGAATATTAAAGGAATAAATGAGGTATGTTGGTTAATAAGGCATGTAATTGATATTTATGATAAATATAACATGTAAATGACATGAAAAAGAGATTAAGTGAATTAGAAATGATTATATTGTAAAATGAATACCTTGGCCGAATTGAATAATGGATATATAATACATGACAAGTGGTAATTATGGCATATAAATAATGTTTATGATGGGTTTAACACGTAAAGAGTATAATTGAGTGGTTAAATGGAATTAAAGTGAACTTAATGAAAAATTGGTAGGATGGCCGAATTGATCATGATGGATGTTTATGGTGTGTTTTGATATTTAATGACATATAATGGTATAAAATAAATGTACATTGATAAATGAGTGTGTATGCGAAAATATAAGTGAAAATGATAACTTGGCCAAAATGTATATGTTGGGGTAATGTGAAATTTAAGTGAAGTTTTAATGATATAATGCCCTTAGTAGTGGTCTGGTAGAAAAATCTAGTCCAGGATATAATTGACTAGCCATAGGAATTCCACACCGCGGTAGGAGTCATGGCGACTCGTTATTGATAGGCCAATGATAGCCTGTAACGGTGTATAGTGAACAGTGAGTGAGAAATGGTCCTATTGGGATCATTTCATAGTATAGTGGATCTGTGGAATCCGCGTCCCGCATATTCGGTCAGTAGATTTTTTACCGGGTGTATATTAGGGCCATAACGATAATTAAGTGATAAAATTGATTAAAATAGTGATAAATAAGAAAATGAGTGAAAATTGGACTAATTTGGAATAAATAGAAAGTTTAGGGGTAAAATGGTAAATTGACATTAATTAGGTAAAAAGTGGTAAAGTTAGGTAAAAAGTGTAATGATAAGGGTAATTTGGTAATTTGGACAAAATATGAGGTTAAAATGGTAATTTAGTGTAAAAGTGGCAAATTAGGGACCTAAATATAATTTGGTAAATTTATAAGGTTAAAAATATAATTTAAGTGTAATAAAGGGTAAATTTATAATTAAGAATAATTAAAAAGGGTAAAAGTGGAAAATAAGAACAAGTAAGGTTAAAAGTGTAAATTAGGAATAATTAAGGATATTATGGTAATTAAGTGTAAAATGAGGATATAAATGGAATTAGTGTAAAAGAAGGGACATGGTTGGTATTAAGGTAAAAATGGGGACATAAATGGAAAAGTTAAGGGTAAATTGGGAAACCAAGGAAAAAAATTAAGGGCAAAAATATAATTAGTAAATAAATAAGTTTAATTAAATGACTAAAATGTAATTAGTGAATAATATAATTTAAGAAGTGAATATGTAATTAAATCGATAGATTTATTGGCTAATTATGATTAATGATTTAATAGAATATAATAGTAATAATTTAAAGTGAAATTAAGATTTATTAGTGGCATCATTGTAATTATAGTAAATTGGAGTGGTAATATTGAAATTGAAGGATAAAACAAGGACTAAAGTGTAATTTAAGTTAAAATATTATGGTAAGGGAAAAATGGGAAAGTGTATGCCAAGTAATAAATTAAGGTAATAATGAAATTATGTAGGGGCACTTTTGTAAATATAAGACAATTAACGATAAAATTGTAAAATTACGATATTAAGGCTAATTAGAGGATTAAAGTGTAATTAATCGATGATATAAGTAATAAGTGTGTCATTGATAATTAATGAATGAATAATTTAAGAAGCATAGAATATTATTGCATGAATAATTATTGAATGGATAATAATTATAATTGATTTATACATATATAATGAGTGTGAATGTGTGTGTATCTTAATTAAATTAAGATAATGAAGTAATTGGAAATAAGTGGAAAAGAATGAAATTAATTGTAAAGTGAGAAAGAAATGGACTATTAAGTAAAACTGTAAAACATTGACTTGGTTACATGATGGTTAATTAGAGAATGATAATAGAAATTAATAAACCTAATTATGAGGATAATAGTAATAATACTAATAAAGTGAAATGGAAAGGTAAATTTGTAATTGTGATAATTATAGAGGAATAAATTGTGAGTTAGTTATGGTATGATTATTAAGGAGCCATAGTGAATTAAATTATAAGTGTAAGATTATTAAATAAAAATTATAAAAAATTGATGGAATTAATGATGTATTTTACTAAGTAAAGATATAAAAAGAGTTTAATTAAGAATAACGGGAAATAACAAGTGAAGGGTGAAAAATAAAAATGATGGATTGTAGTGTTAGTAATAATAAAAACAGAATTGATTAAGAAATAGACAAGAAAATAGTAATCAAATATTAAGTATTGAAGTAAGCTAGAAATTGAATAGTAGTGTTATCGATTTAAGGATAAAATGATTCGTAATTGGGGAAAGTTAAATAACCTAATGAAAGATTTGATATAGTGAAACATATTAATGCAAAGAGTTAATGTAATGCAAGAGAACAAAGGAAATGGTTAGGAACATAAATTAAGTTGTAATAGTAAACCAGCGTCACTAATATCGAAACAATGACTAATAAATAAGTGTATCAATAAATAATAGAGTGGCCGATTATAGATTATAATTAGGTATATAAGTAAAGAAAGAAAAGAAGAATGGTTAATAGAATTGATTATTAATTGACAGAGTAAAGGTAATATAATCAGTGTTTAAATTATCAGTGTACATAGTAAAGACATTGACAATAGAAATGAAAAGGATAAAGGAAGTGATAAGGAATAATTATAGAAGCAAAGCAAATAACCATATTTATAAGATAATTACGAAATGATTGATCTAACTAGCTTGTAAAGTAATAGACGTACGTAACAACAGAATATCGTAGGAGTTAACAGTGAAAGTGAGAGTGAAATTGACAATGACATAATAGTGTTTAATGTAATTATAGATGAAGGTAAAGACAATGATAAGTGATAGTAGTGATAGTGATAAAAGAAAAGATAGTGAGTGCCGTCAAAGTATGTTAAAACTGTCTAAAAGACTCAGGAATAAATATTCCCATAATCTAAATAAAGGAAAATAATTACGTGTGCATGCATGTAGGATTAGTATGAAAAACTTAGGATATGTATCTACCATTGGGCATTTTAATGCTCAACGCGTAGAATGCTATGCGCACAGGTTATGGATAGTTTAGTTGTGGCCAAAGGCATGGTGACAATAAAAGAAATGGTCGACAGCAAGGATTGAAGAATTGGCATAGCTTGTATACGTCCGCAGTAGAGAGGAGCAATGGAAGATGGTTTAAGTATGTGGTTTGTATGTTATTGTATTGCTACGATTTGATATATATATGTTTATGTTTGTTATTGTAAAATAAAAAATAATAATAAAATTTCTACATAATCATCGAGGGCATTGTAGCGGCTATCAGTTCAGTGATGTGACATCCGGTATCCGTATCATTACGGATATAAGGGTGTTACATTTATTTTGGTATTAGAGCAAAGGTTTAGGCGGTCCTATGATCGGAGAGAGTGTAGTGAGTAGGAAGTGATACGTATACATGCCATGAATAAGTGTTGATGATAGAAGTAAGTAAAAGTATTGAGGAGGCATAAGGATAGTATGGGTTTGTAGAATTGTAAGTGAATGTAAGACATGATGATTGATGAAATGTGAATGGATCTTTTGAACTAAATGTTATCATTGTAAAGTGACCGTGATTTATGAATGTGGTACATAAGAAAAATTTTGAGGACAAAATTTTTATTAGTAGGAGAGAATTGTAATGGCCCGAATACCGGGTTAGAAGTATACAGTGAATGTTAATAGTGTCTTTATGATGATCATAGTATAGAGTAGTGTATTGAGTGATGTTAACAGTAGTGAAGTTAAGAGTTAAGTGTGTTTGAGGTATAGCAATCCCGGGATGGGGGACCCCGGGGTAAGTATACAGCGGAACCGACAATCGATTTTTAGAAAAATTATTATTTCGCAAAATCGATATGTGGGCCGTCAGGAGTCTAATGGCGAAATTTGAGCTGAAAATGAGGTCATATAGGCCTCCGAAAGTCAAACTGAAAAAAAGCCTCTAGTTCAATTTAAATAGTACTTAGTTTGACCGAAATTTGACCGAAACTTTAAAGATAGTAAATGACCTCTGAAAAGTTATCTGAAGGCATAAATAGACTCAGAATAGTGTGTAAAATAGTTTGGTAGCGAAAAAGTAATTTTATAATGATATTGAAAAATGGGTGAATCGGACCGATTTAATTGAACCGGACCGGATAAGGACCCTCATTGAGATGAAACCAAGGTCAAATGGGCTATTATGAGTGAAAATGATGTTAAGGATAAAAAGTGAACCGAACCGATTCAACCAGTGAATCAGACCGGTCGGACCAGTTGACTTTAGTTTGACTAGTTTGACCAAGGTTTGACCAGACTCCAAATGGAGCTGTGGATCTCAGAAAAATCATTTGAAAGCATGGATTTGCTTGAAATATTATGGATAATTAAGTAGCAGTAAAAAATAAATTTTACGATGAGACAGAAAATTGAGTTATCGGACTGATAAGAAATTATTGGACCGAAAAATGGTCTCCGATTGAACTAAAATTTTACGTGGAGGCTAAATTATATATTTTAAGAATCATGGAATTTATTTTGAGTGAAATTGAGCTTGGGAAGTAAGAAAAATTATTTTGGGTGGAAAATGGGCGTATTAACCTAAATGGGCTTTTGGTTTGGCCCAATTGATTGACCCATGATTTTGCCCACCTAGAAATGCTATAAATAGCTTAAAAATCAGAGAATTCTAGACAGCTCTCATGTTTTCTTCATCTCTCCCAAACCATGTGGTATTTCTTCATTTTTCTCTTCATTTTCTTCCATTTTCTCACACAAAATCCTACCAAATTTGATGACATAAATAAGTCTAAGCCTCCTAATCAAATTTCAACCTCTCAATAACATAGTAATTGTTATTAAAGCTCACTTGAAGTGAAAAAAGTTGAAGAAAGTTAGTGACAAAGGTTATGTGTCAAAATTGAGGAATTTTTTATGGTGGAAGGTGTTTCAAAGGATTAATACATGGAAAAGGACGCTCTAAGCATGGAAAGCAAGGAAATAAGGTTAGTGGATACAATATCCTTCTTTTTCCATTGATTATGTATGAGTTTTAGGTTATGTTTAAGTGTGAACTTGTGATTAAGACATGTTTAATTGAATCTAACTTGATAATCATGTTTAGCAGACTTAAATAATGGTATAAACATGCTTAGAATAAATTAAATCACATTGGTATGAAATCTCATATGTAGGCCGAATGGAAACATAAGGAATACTTAAAGATTCTTAAGTGTTTATGGCATATAAATGATGTTTATATTGTGTATAAAGTATGTAATGTGTGATGGAGTGATTAGAGGGATGAAAAACAAACATAGTGAGTTAATGTAGTGATGGCCGAATGGAATATTAAAGGAATAAATGAGGTATGTTGGTTAAGAAGGCATGTAATTGATATTTATGATAAATATAACATGTAAATGACATGAAAAAGTGATTAAGTGAATTAGAAATGATTATAGTGTAAAATGAATACCTTGGCCGAATTGAATAATGGATATATAATACATGAAAAGTGGTAATTATGGCATATAAATAATGTTTATGATGGGTTTAACACGTAAAGAGTATAACCGAGTGGTTAAATGAAATTAAAGTGAACTTAATGAAAAATTGGTAGGATGGCCGAATTGATCATGATGGATGTTTATGGTGTGTTTTGATATTTAATGACATATAATAGTATAAAATAAATGTACAGTGACAAATGAGTGCGTATGCGAAAATATAAGTGAAAATGATAACTTGGCCAAAATGTATATGTTGGTGTAGTGTGAAATTTAAGTGAATTTTTAATGATATATTGCCCTTAGTAGTAATCTGGTAGAAAAATCTAGTCCAGAATATAATTGGCTAGCCATAGGAATTCCAAACTGTGGTACGAGTCATGGCAACTCGCTATTGATAGGCCAATGATAGCCTGTAATGGTGTATAGTGAATAAAGTGATCAGTGTAGTGCAGTGCAGTGAGAAATGGTTCTATTGGGATCACTTCATAGTGTGGTGGATCTGTGGGATCCACGTCCTGCATATCCGGTCAGTAGATTTTCTACCGGGTGTATAATAGGGGCATAATGGTAATTAAGTGATAAAATTAATTAAAATAGTGATAAATAAGAATATGAGTGAAAATGGGACTAATTTGGAATAAATAGAAAGTTTAGGGGTAAAATGGTAAATTGACATTAATTAAGTAAAAAGTGGTAAAGTTAGGTAAAAAGTGTAATGATAAGGGTAATTTGGTAATTTGGACAAAATATGAGGTTAAAATGGTAATTTAGTGTAAAAGTGGCAAATTAGGGACCTAAATGTAATTTGGTAAATTTATAAGATTAAAAATGGAATTTAAGTGTAATAAAGGGTAAATTTGTAATTAAGAATAATTAAAAAGGGTAGAAGTGGAGAATAAGAACAAGTAAGGTTAAAAGTGTAAATTAGGAATAATTAAGGGTATTATCGTAATTAAGTGTAAAATGAGGATATAAGTGGAATTAGTGTAAAAGAAGGGACATGGTTGGTATTAAGGTAAAAGTGGGGACATAGATGTAATTAATGGAAAAGTCAAGGGTAAATTGGGAAACCAAGGAAAAAGATTAAGGGCAAAAATATAATTAGTAAATAAATAAGTTTAATTAAATGACTAAAATATAATTAGTGAATAATATAATTTAAGGAGTGAATATGTAATTAAATCGATAGATTTATTGGCTAATTATGATTAATGATTTAATAGAATATAATAGTAATAATTTAAAGTGAAATTAAGATTTATTAGTGGCATTATTGTAATTATAGTGAATTGGAGTAGTAATATTGAAATTGAAGGATAAAACAAGGACTAAAGTGTAATTTAAGTTAAAATATTATGGTAAGGGCAAAAAGGGAAATTGTATTCCAAGTAATAAATTAAGGTAATAATGAAATTAAGTAGGGGCACTGTTGTAAATATAAGACAATTAAGGATAAAATTGTAAAATTACGATATTAAGGCTAATTAGAGGATTAAAATGTAATTAATCGATGATATAAATAATAAGTGTGTCATTGATAATTAATGAATGAATAATTTTAGAAGCATAGAATATTATTGCATGAATAATTATTGAATTGATAATAATTATAATTGATTTATACGTATATAGTGAGTGTGAATGTGTGTGTATCTTAATTAAGTTAAGATAATGAAGTAATTGGAAATAAGTGGAAAAGAATGAAATAAATTGTAAAGTGAGAAAGAAATGGACTATTAAGTAAAATTGTAAAATATTGACTTGGTTACATGATGGTTAATTAGAGAGTGATAATAGAAATTAATAAACCTAATTATGAGGATAATAGTAATAATATTAATAAAGTGAAATGGAAAGGTAAATTTGTAATTGTGATAATTATAGAGGAATAAATTGTGAGTTAGTTATGGTATGATTATTAAGGGGCCATAGTGAATTAAATTATAAGTGTAAGATTATTAAATAAAAATTATAAAGGATTGATGGAATTAGTGATGTATTTTACTAAGTAAAGATATAAAAAGAGTTTAATTAAGAATAATGGGAAATAATAAGTGAAGGGTAAAAATGATGGATTGTAGTGTTAGTAATAAGAGAAACAGCATTGATTAAGAAATAGACAAGAAAATAGCGATCGAATATTAAGTATCGAAGTAAGCTAAAAATTGAATAGTAGTGTTATCGATTTAAGGATAAAATGATTCGTAATTGGGGAAAGTTAAATAACCTAATGAAAGATTTGATATAGTGAAACATATTAATGCAAAGAGTTAATGTAATGCAAGAGAACAAATGAAATGGTTAGGAACATAAATTAAGTTGTAATAGTAAACCAGCGTCACAAATATCGAAACAATGACTAATAAATAAGTGGATCAATAAATAATAGAGTGACCGATTATAGACTTTAATTAGGTATATAAGTAAAGAAAGAAAAGAAGAATGGTTAATAGAATGGATTATTAATTGACAGACTAAAGGTAATATAATCAGTGTTTAAATTATCAGTGTACATAGTAAAGACATTGACAATACAAACGAAAAGGATAAAGGAAGTGATAAGGAATAATTATAGAAGCAAAGCAAATGAACATATATTTATAAGATAATTTCGAAATGATTGATATAACTAGCTTGTAAAGTAATAGACGTATGTAACAACAGAATATCATAGGAGTTAACAGTGAAAGTGAGAGTGAAATTGACAATGACATAATAGTGTTTAATGTAATTATAGAATAGTGATGAAGGTAAAGACAATGATAAGTGATAGTAGTGATAGTGATAAAAGAAAAGATAGTGAGTGCCGTGAAAGTATGTTAAAACTGTCTAAAAGACTCAGGAATAAATATTCTCATAATCTAAATAAAGGAAAATAATTACGTATGCATGAATTTAGGATTAGTATGGAAAACTTAGGATATGTATCCACAACTGGGCATTTTAATGCTCAGCGCGTAGAATGTTATGTGCGCAGGTTATGATAGTTTAGTCGTGGCCAAAGGCATGGTGACAATAAAAGAAATGGTCGACAGCAAGGATTGAAGAATTGGCATGGCATGTATACGTCCGCAGTAGAGTGGAGCAATGGAAGATGGTTTAAGTATGTGGTTTGTATGTTAGTGTGTTGCTACGATTTGATATATATATGTTTATTTTTGTTATTGTAAAATAAAAAAAATTTCTACAGAATCATCTAGTGCATTGTAGTGGCTATTAGTTCAGTGCTGTGACATCTGGTATCCGCATCATTACGGGTATAAGGGTGTTACACTTGCTTTTTCTCTTTTCCTTCTTTCCTTTAGCTAATTCCTCCTCCTAATTTACTCAATTTGTACCCAAATCTTAGCTTTTCTCTTTACTAATCTTTTAGCTTGTGTTCAAGTGTGTAAGAATGGTAGGAACATGGAATAAATTTGCTGCCTTTCTTGCCTATCACAGCCGGTCATCATTGGCCTTAAATATGCCAACTTTTCTCAACTTCTTTAGAATGGCTAGATGTAAGAATCCTATTGGCCACATTTCCCTCTTTGCAATTTTGTCCTTCTTCTCTTATGTATTCATACATTGGAATTGTAACTAATTCTAAATCATACATTAGCATATAATATTTCTTAATTAATGCATCTAAGTCCCTAATTGACAAATTACCAAATTGCCCTTGATTTTTAAATTAATTACAATTATACCCTTTTTCATACTTAACTATTTCAATCACCCGATTGTGCATTTTTGGCCTCTATTATGCCTTAAACATATGCTAATTTGTCCATGGTATGTTTCGGGTCCTTACATTTATGTGGAAAACAAGGGATAAAAAATATGAGGACATTTATCTTACTTTTTTCTTTTTTTCAACCCTTATCCCTGAGCATTTAATGTTCATGATGTGATTATAAAAGGGCTAGAAAAAAATAAGAAAAGGAGGAGGTTTTTGTGGATAAGAAAAGCCAGAAAAGAGAGAAGAACATAGAGGAAAAGAAAAGACAAATTATAAGAGAGGCTTGAGTGTGCTAAATTCTCTTAACTTTCAGCTTACAAAACTAAAGGTAATATCAAAAGACTGAAACTCTAGACTTAGTGTAAAGAAAGATCATGTTTTAACTGGTAAACATTCATGTTTAATTTAATATTTGATTTCTTTGATTTTGAATTTCTGTTAATAATATTATGTGAGTAGTGTTTAGTAGTGTTTATTTCATCTTATATTTTGTGTTTGTCTTCTAATAGCTATAGTCTCCTTGTATAAAATAAAAACAAAATCAACAAAATAAAATTTACTATTCATCACCATCTTTCATGCTCTACTTCTCTCTCTAACTTTCATGTTTGTTTGGATTTCTCTCTTTTCCCTTTAAATCAAATCAAGTTTACGTTGAATAAATATGCTTTTTTGATGGTTTTTGACGTAAATCATGCATAAAAACTGCAATTTCGAGGTTTGATGATCAAAAGTGGTTTTGAATTTCTTCATCCATGGCGTCATTCCATGTTCTGGAACAACTCATGGCCAAACTAGGCCGAGTCACGGCCAGTGACGCCGTTCTAGAACCTAGCACGTGCCTCCCTTTATTCCTTCTTTCTTTTCTTTTACTTCCTTTTGCATGGCTTGCATGGTTTGCATATTTAATCATTTATTTTGACTACCCTTGTCCTCATCACATGCATATGAGTTATACCTTTTTGTCTTTACTTTGTTATTTATATTTTCCCGTATTTATTTGTTTTATTATTATTCCTATATATTATTTATGTTACTTAATATTTAAATTGCAATATTATGTGATATGATTTATTATTATTATTATTATTATTATTATTATTATTATTATTATTATATTTGTAAATTTTTTAATTATATCT
This sequence comes from Excoecaria cochinchinensis, assembly GCA_947683425.1. Lineage (NCBI taxonomy): Eukaryota > Viridiplantae > Streptophyta > Magnoliopsida > Malpighiales > Euphorbiaceae > Excoecaria > Excoecaria cochinchinensis. Next base: position 8,442,583 of record CANTUQ010000055.1, read on the forward strand.
ATTTATTTACTTATTGTCATTTATTCATTTTTGCAATTTTTTATTCGCTTTAGCATGCACGTGCTAATTGCCTGCTGCATGAATTCCGAACTGTATCATGCATTTTTATTATTTCGCTAGTATTATTTAAATTGAGCATTTATTTACCATTTAATATTTGGGATAATTTATGTATTTAATTTTTCATTAGCCTTTCATTCAATATTTATAATTAAATTCATTTATTTCAATATTAACTAATATTATTTTCTGCTGTAAATGTGCTTTGAGGGACATCTTGCGTGTCCCCAGGATGGACAAACCAAGTAGCAGAATTTAATTGAGGAATTTACTTTATTTTAATTTGCTTAGTGATATAATTATAAAGGTTTTTCGACCACTTAACAAAAACCACCACACTAAATGATTTTTACTAATAAATGGAAATTTTAGTAATAAAACTGGACTAATGTCCGAATTTTCATCCTAGGAAGAATTCACACTTAAATTAATAACCTTTTTTTTTCTTAGTAATGTAAAATATTTTTATGCAAAATTATTATGAATTTCCTTAATAAAATGGGATCATTCATCCAATCTTCTTAAAATGTACATAACAAATTGTCATTTTATAATGATCGGATGCGGTAACCAATCTTCCCTCCAAATATAATATCACAATCAAAACACACATTTTATGTATGCTATCATTTAGTGGAATTAAAATCTTATGCGATGCTTGTACTACTTTCAATATACATGATTTATAGCTTTACAATGTGCTTGAGTGTGCCTTTCTTTTTATGCATAATAATGCGCGTGAGAGGAGAGGTAAAATAATTAATCTAAGTAACCCATTTATATAACATTAACCGGAGGTATAAATAAGAGTGAGGTCCCAAACTCTCTCTAGTTTTGGCCTCATAAGGTTGAAACAAATTTTTTAATGTTCTATTAGGTGGTAACTCCTTTTAAACCCAGCTTGTGGTTCCCAATAGACGCCTTTGTAGGTCAATAACTAACAGTGGAATAGGGGAACCCTAAAATGCTGGTCTAGACCTTTAAGAATTAAGGATTGGCATAATTGGATAAGGGCCTTTGTCCATTGCTAAGCAACCGAATTTCACAAGTTATTGAACCTTTTCACCGATCTCAAACCCTAAAGGTGGGTACTCGAGAATCATATCGGACAGCGAAAGGGTTTGGCATATCACACAAGGATAGCCTAGACACAAAGCAGATTGGTTCTGATGGTCTACTACTAGACCTTAAGAGATTGCATCTAAGACTTAATTGACATTAAGCAAGTGAGCAACCCAGAAAAGAGCAAAAAGAAGCAAGGGGGTTACAACGTTATGCCATTGCCAGTCCTCCTGGTCAGGTCAGGTTTGCCTGAATGGTATGTTTTATGAGTTTCGTATGATAATGATTACTTAGCCATAACTCATAATGTCCAAGAAGACATTGAAAGGCCAGCTGAAGAGGTCCAAAGATAAGAGGTTGGTTCTAATGAATGCCCAAACATACTAGTCACTAAGAACATAATAGAATCGCCAGTTAACCTGGTAGACACCTGGCCTATAGAAAATGAGGCAAAGTCAGGTAAGGATAAAGACAGTGATGAAGAATATTTAAGGTACCAGTAGGGATCAAAAATAGAGGAAACAGAAGGGAAAAAGGGGGCAGTTAAGGCCATCACGCAAAGTAAAAAGGTAGTACCGAAAGTTTAGAGATAGCCTGCACCGGTAGTCCCTGCAGAGGAAAAGGTGCCAAAAAAAGACCAAATCCTTAAAAAGTTAAAGAAAATGCTAGCCAAATTTTATATTTGGGAGTTTTTGAGGCAATTGCCCTCTCATTGGCAAAAGTTGGTAGAACCTTTGTGTGAATCGACTATTGCAACAATCATCTCCCCTTTTAAGCTATTGGAAATGATAAGAGGGAACTTTAAGGAAAGAATTACATTCACAAATGCAAATTTACCCACTGAGAGGCTAGAACATAAAGGCCTTTATATATCAGAGCACAAGTCAATGGCAAGCATACATCATGCGTGATGGTAGATAATGGTTCCTCGATCAAGTCTGCCCATTTACAACCATGGCTACCTATAGTGTCGATGAATCTATGCTCAACAAGTCTATATTCACCATCATAGCTTATGATAACTTAAAAAGGCAAGCCACTAGCACATTTAAGGTAATAATGAAAACGGGCCCATTATGACGGAAGCATAGTTTGTAGTGCTTTCCTAACCCAGCAAACTTCTCTCTATTACTAGGCAGACCATAGTTCCACAAGCTGGGAGGGGTTCTTTCCCTCCTGCATCAGATGGTTCGGATCCTCCATAAAGGTGGAATGGCAATTATCAAGGCTACATGAGAAAATTAGGTATTTATGCTGGAAATTGTTAATTAACCTTTTAATGGATTGCACATAGCTAGTGTTAACACCGAGGAAAAAAATGAAGTGTTTGGGAAGCCGCAAGTTATCAATATGAAAAAGAATATGAACTGCTTTCCTGGTGTTGGTTTAGGTAGGAATTTTTAGGGGATCTAGAGAGCTATAGCTTCAATAGAACAGAAGGACAGGAAGGGTCTAGTCTTCAATACAGATCATGCCAAGGGGAAAGCCAAGCAAGAACCAATCGACATCCCCCACATCCTTGAAAGTTTCAAGCTGGCCTTCCAAGAATGCAAGTATTGCTGGAAAATGAACTTATAATTGTTAATAGTAGGGTTGTCCCTGGTTTTGAGATCTTTGATAATGGTTTTTATTAGGCTACCAGGACCATTAAACTTGTGCCTTGATTCTAGGATGAGAAAATCATGATCAAACTGTCTGACATGACTTGGGCCAACCTAAAAAGGTTATAACGCCAGAGTTACTAGCCACTAAGGTTTAAGGGAAAGAGAAAATGGGTTCAGAATCAGCAAGTCTTGGAGAGGAGCTTTCAAAGCCTGCACCGACAGTTAAGAAGGGTGAGACGTCTACTGCTGCATTAGCTACTACTGAATTAAATGACAATTCTTATTCTAATTTAATATATGTTCCCGACTTGTTTGAAAATGATGTATCTTTTTTTCTAAATATGTTAATAATATGAACAACTTTGCTTATTTGTGCGATGTCTTATCTAATTGCATCATGCATGGAAATAATCATGACTCTCATGACATATTTGACATTAATTCAACAAACACTACTCTATTTAATCTTAGAATCCAGGATAACCCTAAAGAGATCTTGATTGCATTCGATGTGACTCTTGATGAGAGATTAAAATTTGAGAGAATATTGAAAAATATGAAAGAGGCTTTGCGTGGACCTATGATGACATGCCTAAAATTAATAAAGACATCACAAAACATGCAATTTCGACCTACCCAAACAACAAGCCGGTTAAACAGAAGCTTCAAAGGCTTAGACCGGAATGGGTAGAAAAGGTAAAAAGGGAGTTTCACAGACAAATTGAGGCCAAGTTCTTGGCAGAAATATAGTACTGTAGACACCGGGTCTTGAGGAAGCCCAAATCAAAGTTACACAATGAAGATACCGGTACCTATTTCATAGGTAAAGAAGTGAGGTTGTAGGCTTTCTCTCTTGAAATTCACAAATTTTAAGGATATTGGTGACCAAAATCCTTGAGACATGAGATGGGTGCCCTACGTGCAATGTGCATATGTTATGACATGTATGTATGACATACTTATATGTATAATCTAAATGTGGATATGACATGTATGATATACATATATGAAAGGTATACAGTCTTTTATGTGGGGTGTATATACATGGGCATTTAGATATATGGTGCAAAACCTACGACTGTATGATGCAAGTACATGATAAGGTGGTATTTATATAATGCATGCATGCATGGTGATGGTATGAAGATACATACACAATATAATACATGATGAGTGTACGTATAAGATAGGATTCAAGTATAGTGCATGTTTGCATAGCGTGCATGATGCAAAACCTACGATACATGGTACAATACTATTTACATGATACATGGATGACACAATATATGATGCATGGTAATATTGAACACAAATGCATGAAAGGCACAAACATAATCCTATTTGAGGTTCCTAATGGCATGTATGCATGACTTGTGTACATATGATAAGGTGTATTTGCAAGGACAGTGCACGTGTTGCATGACATATTTTATGATGCTTTGCGCAAGAATATATGTACCTGATGGAAAATGCATATGTGGCATGACATAGGTTTAATTTAAAGTACATGATGTAGAAGCAGACACATAATGCATGACACGGTGCATGGCAAGGTGCACAGCTGCATGGTGCAAAAGTATATACATAAAAATGTAACAGTAATTCAAACTACATGATACAGGACATGGTAAGTATGCACAGATGAACAATGCGAAGAAGGTGCATGCACGACATATGTTTATGATTGTACAAAAGTACATACATTATGTAAAACAATTTATACGATACATGATGCAGAACATGATACAACACAGGATGGATGCATGTGTATGTTTCAAGAATAGTGTATGTATGTAGCACAGACAAACGTATACATATATCCTTCAAACCTAGTTTCTCCTACATACGTAGTATAGTCTTTTATGTCTTAGGTGGGATTATCTTTGGTCAATAGGGAACCCAATGGGCTTGTATAATACTCAGTGGAATACTAGCATTATAACACTTATATTTAAAGTACATTCACAAGGTTGGCCAATTTTTGTTTGGGTAAGTTCTACCAAGCTGGGATATACAGTCCAATCCATCCCAGTTATCAAAAGGCCCAATAGACTTAGTAATGAACCCACACAGAATTGTAATTCACTATGTATTAGCAACACGCTTCGAAAACTCAATAGGTCACACACATATAAAAAGGATCACAGGTAAAAAAGCAATAATTAAATGGCATTAGATATTATTAGGCTAAAAGAAAAGAAGAGAAAGAGATGGGCTTTAAGAAAATGATGTAGAAAAGGCCTAGTGTGAGCCTTTTAATTCATTAGGCTTAAGTTGTCCCATTTGATTGGTTTGATCCAATTGAATGGTGGACTTAAGAGTTAAAAACCAAAGTAAGGTTCTCCTTGAAATCTACACCTCTTTCTTTCTCTGTTTAAGCCAAAATTCTCTTCTAGTAACTCATAGAGAATTTCTGGCCATTATTACTGCTCCTCCCACATTCTTCATTCCTTCCCTAGTGTAGATAAGGTTAAAAGTAGCTCAACCTGCTCACAATATGACCAGAAATTTAATTGCTCAATATCTCCAAATTTGTGCCTTTTTTTTTGTTAAACTAACATTGCCATGAGCTTCAGAAGGCCAACCAACCCAATTTGACTAAAAAAATCCAATCCAAATTCAAATTTTCTATCAATTTTTTCATATTGTTTCAAATTTTACACTCCTATATATTTTAGTTTGCTCTTGGCTAATTTTATAGGTAGACATAAGTAAATGTAATAAGATTAATATAGCTAAACTAGGATGATACTTGTCTAGACAGTCTACGTCTCCACACTTGGACTAAACCAATTAAAACATGACATGTCAATTAAAAATGCCATGTCGAACTTTATAATACTTACCTATACCTAGTTTATGTCAACACACATGGACCAAACCACTTAAAACGTGACATGTCAATTAAAATGTCATTTTAGATTTTTCAATTTTTATCTTAAAAATTGATTTGATTTTACCAAAATAATAAAAAAGTAATAACTAGAGTTAAAAGCTTTTGTAACTCTCTAATACCTTACGTTCCATTAATTAACTATTCATTCTATGCCAGTTAACCTAATTAAGTAACCAGATTATTAGAATAGGCAATTAATTAAAAACCGGTACATTTCTTTTATAATAATAACACTTAATTAACTAAGTCAAAAGACATAATCTGACTAACTTATGAACTTACTACCACATTCTATCTCATTGTCAACTTCACTGATTGACCTATAACTGTCTGAGTTACTATTCATTTGGTCAATTTTACTATAACATGCAATCGCTCATTTCTCATTTCCATTTATATTGACCTAACTTCTATAGGTTATTAGGCATGCCAAAACATACTATCACGGACATCCAAACACATGAAATAAAATCATCACACCATAACTAACTAGTGCCAGTTATAACAGTCTATTACAACCTAGTACCCAAAACTAAATATAAGTTCATATACATGCCATAATTTCTTAACATACTTAATATATTCTAAATCCAAATCTTCAAATCAGCTTCCAAAATTGTGAGGTATGCTATCGCTCTGCGCCCTAAGGAGTACCTACACACAGTCAAATAAAACTACGTGCTGAGCATTAAATATGCCCAGTGGTGATTGCAATTCCAGGTATTTCCACTAACACTAAGTTATCATGCATAATAATATTACCAATAAAATAAAATAATAAAATAATCATAATTAAACATTATTTATTTCATTCATCAATTTTGCATGCAATACCGCATTTATTATCATCAAATAACATCATTAAAGGCATTTACACAATTAACACACATAAAAGACTATAATTACCATTTTATCCCTAATTTTGGCAAAATTATAATTATGCCATTAGTTCATTTAATTTAGATGATTTACCATTAATTAACATGCAAATTACGATTATACCCTCCAATTATCAATTTCATGCCAAATTATATTTTTGTCCCTAAAAAGTGACCAATTTCCACATTTAACCATTTAATGACATTTTTACCCTTATTAACCATTATTAATATACTTATGAATAAAATTACCATTTTGCCCTCAAACTTTTTATATAATTCCAATTATGTCCCTTATTCACATAAATGTTATTTTAATCACATTTTAACCATTTTAAGCTCATTTTTACCATTTTGCCCCTGTAAAACATTGGCAGACTCTATGAATAGGATAAACGAAATGTGAATCCCAAAGATTCACAGAAATACCAGAGGGATCCTGAGGGACCACCCCTGTCTTTAAGTACATTCCAAACCATTTTAAGACTTTCAAATACAATGAGATAGGACCGTCATTGGCCTATAATAAGTGAGATGCCATGCTCACACCCACGGTTTTATGTCCCTATGGCTAGCTAACATATCCTGAACTAGACTTGACTACCAGAACATCATATAGGGCACATTATTCCATTTTCCACATTTTTAAGTTACCATACATATATTTTATGGAATTTCATCATATTATGACATCATTATATATATGATTCACATCCAATTAACATCACATGCCATAAATCACGTGCATACATCATGGTACACATGTAAAATCACATACATACCATTCGGCCAACATATGAACTTTTCACTATCAATTATTTTTATTGACTTTAAGATTTATTTATCTCATTTACATGTTGAATAACATAGTCATGCCATTATTTCACATAAAAACACATCAAAATCATGCGTTTATGCATGATAACCATTCGGCCATACACGTACATCATGGATAATGATATTTTTCCATGTTCTAACACATACCATTTGGCCAATTACATGTCAAACAACATAATCATGCCATGAATTCACATCAAAACACATAAAAAATCATGCCTTTTCATGTATTACCCATTTGGCCTCATATGTACATCATGCATCATGTAAATTTTTCTCTCTCTAACATATACCATCATCTAGATCACATGCCAAACATCATGTATACACCATAAACATGCCATAAACATCATCAAAACACATAGAAATCCCATGATATACCATTCGGCCTACATAAGAATTTTTCATACCAATTTTATTTCCTCACTTTAAGCATTTGTATCATCATTTTTAACATCCCTAAGCATGAATATCAAGTTATTTTCAATTAAACATGCCTTTTTCACATACATAGTTAACAAACATAACCTAAATCACAACTTTAACCATGGAAATAAGTGGAGTTTGCAATCACAAACCTTATATCCTTGCTATACACCTCTCAATACTCCTTTTACTTACCCTTTTCTTGATTGGAAGTTCCTTCACCTAGTTGACATAACCATAGTCAAACACAAGGATGAAGATTTCATCAAAACCAAGCTTCCTTTCAACAAAAAAAACTTCATAAACATCTTGTTCACATCCTAAAGTACCTTTAGGAACCTTGAAACAAAATTAAAGCCACCTAAATCACTTACCTCAAAATCACACCTAAACTTAAAAGTCTAGGTTTCACCTACTTTTGAACCTTCAAATGGACTTTCAAGACCACCAAGGGAATCTAGAGGAGCTGAAATATGTTAGGGAGGCTTGATTTTTGGGAGAGATGGAGAAAGATTGGAAGAAAAATGGGGGAAAAAATGGAAGAAGACAATTTGGACAAGGAGAGGGAGGAGGTGAGGCGGCACAAATGGAGAAATCTGGAGATTTCTAGCAAAAAGAAGGTATTTATATGAGGGAAATTGAACCAAACCAGGTCCAACCGGAGTGGTCGAACCGATTTGGTCCGATTTTTAATTTTTAGGTCATTTTTCACTGTTTAAGGTAACTGAGTGTTACTAAACTCATTTTCACTCCCAATCAATTCCATCATTCTTAAAATATCAATTATAACCTTAATACAAAATTTCAACTCAATTGGAGTCCAACTAGGCCCCAATTTACCTAAACCGTTCTGGTTCGATTCAGTTCGGTTCTGCCGTAAAATACAATTCTAATGCTATAAAAAATTTCTAAAAATTATTTTGAGTCTATACACTTCCACTACAAGAAAAATGCTCTTTAACGAAGGGAAATTAGGTCGTTAAAAGCCAAAATTCGGCCGTTAAAGACCTATAACGACCGAAAAATCCGGTCGGTAAAGGCACCTTCGTTAAAGGTATAGACGACCGGATATTGAATTCGGTCGTTAATATCTTTAATGACCGGAATATTTTCGATTGTTAAATAATGATTTTTAGCGACTGAATTTTCCTTTCGCTACTTTTATTCACTTTTAACGAAAGGATTTTCGGTCGTTAAAGATACCTTTTAGCGACCGAATTTTCCCTTCGCTGTATGGATTTTATTTTAAAAATAAAAATTCTGAGAGTTAAAGATTTGTTTTAACGACCGGATTTTCTTTCATTAAAAGAAAATTTGGTCATTAATATTAAATTTTCAAAATAAATAAAATAATTTATATGAATATAAACTGTACATATCATTCACACACACATATATATCCAAAAGTATAATAAATAGTCTTTTCATAAATTGCAAAATATAGTTACAAAATATATTGAAATTATTTAACATTCTATTTGTCGTATACAAGTTTATTTAGAAAAGAATTGACACATTATATGTATTATAATTATAGAAAAGAATTGATGCAAAAAATAAAAAAGAATCCCCCTATCTAATGTAAATGGGGTACAAATGATACTCTACATGGAGAAGGAATTCTAGCTTTTAGGTGCCATATACCGAAGGAGCCTCACTTTATAGCCACCCAAATTACAGGAGAGCAATCTTTGCTGAGTTAGACTTGTGAGGGGAGAACTAAAGCTAATCCCGGAGCTAGGCATTTGCTAAAACCATGCAACAAATGATGTTCAACTGGACTGCCATACTGTGCCCAATTACCTATCATGGATTAACACCCATTCAGTTGATAATACAAATTGCATTTCAAATGTAACAAACAGAGAACTTGGAATTGACACAACCAGGAAAAGACTATTCTAGGAACCAAAATACAGCACTTCAGTGAGTGGTACAGGCAACCAATATATAAGGATGATAATCTATTTTCTTTACATGCTTACCAAATAGAAAGTCCTTAATTTAGATCACAATCAAGACTACAAATTCTCATTTTATTAGGAATCTCAATATATTCCAAATAAAAAGGCCACCACAGCTGTATTAGTCTTAAAGCACAAAGCTCTTTCAGAAACAACAATCTACCAGTTCCTAAAAAACTAACGATTACTCAATTTGGCAAATGTAAAGTAACGGGAATTTTTTCTGTAGGATACTTTGTCAAAAAATTTCCTGATGATGGTAAACATAATTTCAAAAACACTTGTTAAAACAAGCTTGGCAATATTCATTTCATCATAAACAGCAGTAACATACGTTTCATCATCAAGATCACAAAGAAACTAGAAAAGAAAACACATGCATTTATCAATTGAGTTTTTGAATATATATTTTGCATTTACCTTACAGCTATTATTTATTGAAGCTAGGATAGAAAATTAGAATGCTGGCTCTAGATGGATGCCTTTGATTCCTAATAAACCAAATTGTATCCTAATTAAGTGTTTGAAACCTCAACTAAATGTTGATTTGTAAATTTTCACCATTATACATATAAATATTTCTAATAAATTATCTAAATGCTAAAGTTTTGAACTCTTTGACCCCTCAAAATATAAAAAAATAAAAATTAGATAAGTATATATTCAAACAATATTCAGTACAGAAATAAGATAAAAAGTATATATCTATGCAAAAAAATAAAAAAATTCTAGATCACAAGCCTATAACTTTTCCATTATAAAATCACAATTTAAAGCAAGTGCAGTTCACAATATGAAAAGATTATTAAGCAATATTCAGTAATCAAGTATGCAAAGGGAAAAAGTAAGAAGTTTAGTTGAAATTACCTTAATTCTCTGAAGGTAATCAAAGTGCTCTCTAACATACTGATTTTGTTATTCTTCGTCCACTTAATCTTTTCGTTAAATTTGCTATATATGAATTATTGTATGTTCAGTGTTAAGTATAAATTAATATCGCAATAAGTGGCCAAGAAAAATACGCTAAACATTTGAAGAAATAAATTAAGAGTTCGACTCAACAGACAAGTCCCACGAAGAAATGACATGTAAGTTCGACTCAATAGACAAGTCCCACGAAGAAATGACATGTAAGTTCGACTCAACAGACAAGTCCCACGAAGAAATATTCCAGAAAGCATAATATTCCAATTGCTTAAAGCACAAAGCATAAAAGGCTAACCATGTTATCCTCATGCAATTAACAGAAAAAAGCTAGACATTCATACCATCAATAATTTACAATTAAATGTTCTAAAATATAATATATAAAAATAAACCAAGTTAGACATATCAAATGACACAGTGAGGCATTTTCACTAGATTAACAACAACTTTTCATTTACATTTACCAATGAATAACAAAGAATTTCATAGTTAAGAGACTTAAAGTTGATTTCAAGATTCATAAAATTGAAAATTATAATGATGGTGATAAATATATGCTAAAGAAATTCACGAGAAGAAGATTGTTGTTAAAAGATTTAAGTAGCACTTTGAGTGGTAAATTTTAATAGAAAAATTCAATCCTGATACAGGATTTTAGTTTAGTAGAAAACAAATCTTGCTCTACATATAAAACAATTTGCAAATCTAAAATAGTTTGAACAATGAACCTATGTTTACCTAAATATGTCTTTGTATCATCTCAAAGTTATATCTGATGCCCATTCACAAAATAAAAATCCCAAGAGATGCATGTGAAATGCAACCAATTTTAATCCAAAAAGCATATGTGCATACTACACAGCAATATGAGAATAGAGATTTTCAAAACTATATGTCATTCCTAAAAGGAGAATAATGAAAAATCGAAATTAGCAAAATTTAATTTTCACCTCCAACAAATTAGAGTGTAATAAGAAGCTCTGGTTTTTGAACAACTAAAGCTCAGTAGAATATAACTCAATAAAAAAGCTCTGGTTTTTGAGTTGCATTTCCAAGTTAGTATGCATGCTCGACAACTACACTTGCTAATCAAAGCCAAATACAACATTTGTACTGCCAAACTCTACCAACAGAGCATATAGGACATTAAACCAAATTGAATATTGTACTAGTTTCAATACTTACTGCCATAGGCAACAGATTTGCGCTTGTTCCCTAGGGGATTCACCCCCAATTAAATCTGTAAGTCCCTTTAATGAACCAATCAATTAAAAAATAAATAAAGATCAGACAAATATAAAATAACCACACTTGTCCACCCCACATACCAAGTGAATCAGAATTAAAGTCACATTTAAACCCAAAAAAAAATACCACCAGACAATTGTAGTTTCGAGTTTTATTCAAAACGTACCATGAGCTAGCATTTTGTTCACCAAATGAACAGCATAAGTGTTGCAAGGAAAATTAAGAAAATGTGGTATAAGCTGCTCAAACATGGCATCCCTTTAAGTTTTCGAACAATACTTAACACAGGTCTCATGCAAGAGAAACAGAGTAGATGAGAATCAGCACTACCACACATGAAAATAGAATTTTAAGATGGCACAAAAAGTGATACCTGCAAAACACGTGAAGAAACATGGGAGCTAGCAATTTTTGGAATCTTCCCCTTCATCATTTGTAAACCTTCACTAATTAACCTTACGATAAATTGCAAATTAGAAAATTCAATTTGTTAGAGAGAAATAGGAAGAAAGGGAAGAGGCAAAACACAAAAACCTTGAAAATTAAATGATATTATAAACTTAAAATACTTGTATACATACTTTGATCTTTCATCGTTGGCGATTCTGGAGTGGCAATGTCCACGGCGAGCGGTGGCGGGAGCAGCAACAGCAGCAGCGGGAGAGGCTGGAGCGCGAGGGAGGCGGATCAAATCTGGCCCGTGCGAGAGAGAGGGGAGATGGCGAGCAGCAGCGGGAGCAATAGTCGCAGTGGGGGAGGCGGAGCAGATCTATTGCACGAACCCGAGAGAGAGAAAGAGAGAGGGGGAGGAAGGGAGAGAGAGAGAGAGGAAGAGAGAGAGTTTTTGGAGATAAATGGTTTTGAAGTCCGCTGTTTTGTTATAAAGCAATAACCACCGGATTGTAAGTCTTTTAACGACCGGAACTAATCCACTCGTTAAATAATAACCAAATTTGAGTTTTAACGATCGGCTTCAATTCCCTTTGTTGTTTGTATCTTTTTACGACCGAATTTTTATCCCTTCGCAGTCATTAAAAGTCAATTTTCTTGTAGTGTTCCCACAGTAGACCTTTTTATCCACTCTAACCATTTTTAAAAATTTGGTCAAAGTTCAGTCAAACTTCGGTTCAACCGAACCGAACTAGAGGCAAACTTCAGACGGACTTTCGATGACCTATTTGACCTCATTTTTGCACCAAATTATACCACTAGACTCCTGACAATCCATAGATCATTTCTACGGAATAATATTTTTTTCGTATCAGCTGCTGCAGTCAGCTATACTACTACCCAATATGTCACCCATCCTAGAATTGCTATGCCTCAAGCACGGTTAACCTTTAAACTCTACTGAACTTAAGACACCAAAATCATCATATCATGCCACAAACTAGACAACAGACTCTACAGAAAATACTGAATACTTCTAAGCTAACATACAGGCCATTACAGCTTTAACCTTAACTTTTCCTCCTCCATCTACTTTTAATTCTCGACTAACCTCACCTAATACTGAGAAATTTTTTCACTATTTCAAATTTCTAAAATTTTGAATCAATATTGAAAATTTTTTGTTGAGAATTGAAATAGTTAAATTTCTGCATAATATATTAAATTCAATCCATGTACCTCTCCATCCATCTATTGCAAATGGTTTATTATTGTTGTAAGTATTGAAATGGTTCATACCCTAAGATTTAACTTATAAAATGTATCAAATCCAATCCAATCTATCATTCAATGTTTTTTTTATTATAAAAAAGATATTCATTATTGCAAGTCCCAAATTTTTGAATCAATCTTTTTGACAACATAAAAACATAAAAAAAATAATGCTCATGAATGCCAATAATTCTCATTAAGGCCATTCTTTTGGGATCAAAGCAAAATTTTCTAAATGGAAATTATCATCTACAAAAATTGCCAAAAAGAAAGAAAGAATGAAAGGATGGGATCAAAGGTCGAAGAAAGTAAAAAAAAATAGGTGGTTTCAAAGGTTGAAGAAAGTAGTAGTATGATGTTAACAATTTTAACTAGAGTAAGTTACTTTTCATTATTATGTTAAATAATTAGGTTAATTTTTAAGATAAAAATTGAAAAATCTGAAATTGCATTTTTAATTGACATGTTATGTTTTAATTGGTTTACTTCATGTGTGGCAATATGGATCGAATCTAGATAAGTATTTTGCAAATTAGTATGTGTATAATGATTGATGTGTAGGTTAATGAAGATGGAAAAAAATAGAAAATACTTAAGAGTAAATGTAATGCTAAAAATTTTGTTGAAATTGTATTCCAAATTTTAATTTTCATTAAATTTAAAATGATTTCCAGTGATTACAAGCTTGTGAAAAGTAACAAATTTGAAGTGAAAGGTTGGTTTAAAAGTTAGGTTTAGTGTAGGTAATTACTATTAAATAATTTAGAACTGTCATTTCAAAGATAACAATTTAGAGATGGAAACATTTAAAAGCAACTTGCATTTATTAAACTAAGGTACACATGGATTATGTTTGGCAGAATTCTGATAGCATAAAACTTGAGGCATGTATAGACATTGTCCTTAATGATAATTTGCCCACACTAGCAAGAAGATTAATATAATGGCATATCATCTAGGATTCAACAAACTCTTTTACATATAATAGGTAGCAGAAAATTATCAGAAATTAAAAATCTAGAAAAATAGATTTTTGACATGACAGAAAAATAATACTTTATATTTACTCTCTCATAAAACCTAGTAGCTCTCAAAAATATTTTGTATATTTAAAAGTGATATATGCATGATGTTTTAGACATTTCACAATAACTATATTGAGGAAAAATAGAATCATGAATTTTTAGTGAAGTAGAATCTGTAACAGAAAAGCAGTTTTGGAAGAAATTAAATAGAAAACTAGTTGAGAGATTTTAAAAGAAATACTAGGTCAAAGAAGATTGGTTCAATAGAATTTTCCATAGGACACATTTAAAGCATGTGTAAAATATTTAGTTGCCTTGAAAATATTTATTGCCTCTTGGAATATAATTAATATATGAAATATTTACAACAATCCCCCCTATATTTCAAATGGCAAATGAATATCTATAGCCGGGTTTCTCTCTTTAAGATATAACGCATAGATTTGGTGCCTTTTAGATTATGAACCAGAACTAAAAAGAATGAAATATAACTTACAAAATAATTAGTGAAGCTTTAAGCTTCTATGAACAAAGAATCCTTCTTCTAGGTCAGAGATCTCACCAATCACATTATACCCCTACATTTCTGTTGTTTAACGCAGTTGTGCACTAATAAGCCATGTGCACACCTAGTTATTGATGAGTGCTCTTGTAACAACCCAAAATGTACCCTAGAAGGAATACTGATGTTAAGTATTAATTAAGGCTATAAGAGTAATTGTGTAAGTGTGAATTTATGGCTAAGTAAGGATATAATTACAGAAATTTTAAGTTGATTGGAAGGAGGAAATGAAAGGAGGGACTTATTGGAAATTATTGAGGAGCCAGTGAGGAATTTGGAGGGTAGTGGAGTGCTGTCCATGTGTGGTGTGTGGGCTTTGCCAACACTACCACTTACATGCATACAAAAGGAAAAGAAGAGGCAGATTTGACCTCCCATTTGCATGTTGGCCAGCCACTTCCTCTCTCTCAATTCCATTTGGTTCTCTCTTTTCTTTCTTCTCTATTTTTCTTAGCCATTTGTTCTTCTTCTTTAGTTAATTGAGTTATAAGAATTGGAATGATTTGAAGAGGTTTTAAGGATAAGTTGAGAAGGTATGTATGGGTTTTTGGTTTAAGGATCCCTCTTCTTCTCTATTTCTATTTTGGTTTGGTTTGTTTGAAAAATGGATTAAAAGTGTGTATATGTTGTGCAATAAGTTTTGGATAAAAGGAAAGAGAAAGTCAAGGAGAAGGTGTGACCTAAAAGAGAAGAGTTTTAAGCCACTCCCTAAAGGTTGAGATCATGTGCCATTATAATTTGTTACATGTGTTGAGTTTGTGTGATTTTGAAAAATGCATGTGTTATTATTTGAGACATTGTCATTGAAATTATGCTATTAGATACATGTTTAATTAGATGGTAAATTGATGAGCTTTAAGTTAACGCTATAGTTCAATTGAGTGTTGTAGTCAACTATGCTGTTGTTACATGTTGTATATGTATAGATTTTGGCATGTAGAGTACTTATTATGATTAATATGTTTATTGGACATTTGATTGTGTTTATTATTGGAATAGAGTTTAGAAGTGTTTATGGAATGATTTTGAAGGTTATGCATGTGAATTTGGAGTTGGTATGTGAAGATTGTGCTTGAGTGGGTTGTGTAACTTAAAGTTGAACTTTTAGTTCGATTCTGTCGCAAGCACGATAGGGGTCTCGAGCGTGACAGAACACTCCTTGGGTGAGGTCTGCCTGCCGAGAATCGCCAAGCCTTATCGAGCTTTCTCGTGCATTGCCGAGCTGTGCCGAGCCTTGTCACGAGTGCGAGCTCCGTCGCGAGAGCGACAGAAGTGACTTTGGCATTCTGTCGTGAGAGCAATACTGGCCGTGAGCGCGTCATTTGCATATGTTGGGTTTTGCTGCGAGCACGATACTGTGTAGAGTTGTAATTTGAGCTTTTATCTCTTATTTGTGTATAGCATTGATTTGGTTTATGTATGATCATGCATAGTAAAGATTATATGTATTAAATATATGTATGAATCATATACTTAATGGGATGATTATTTGTACATGAATTGAATTGATAGGTGATCATTGTTGGATACATGAGTGAATGCTAAATAAATGATATAGTGGCTAGAGTTGTATGTAAGCCTGAAGGGTCATGGTAGTGGATAGATAAGCATGCTTATAAAGGGCTAGTGTTTTGCAGCTGCTAATGTTTGTCCCATAAGGGTCTAGTGTTTGTTACCTTCGAGTAACTATTGATTTGAAACTCCGGTCTCTAAATATTTAATACTGCTTGTCAGTATCTAGTGCACCTATATCCACCATTAATGAGAGTTCAGGCTATGGCTTTAGTGATTGTACGATTTTGTATGAGCATATAAAGTTGTGATGTACCAAGTGTATATGATCATTTATGTAGAAGCTTGAGTTAATGTACATGCTTGAGTATATGTATATGATAGTGTTATGACGAAGGCATGTGTTGTGTATTGTGAAAATGTACATGATAATTGTGGGCATGAAAAGTGCAGATAATTGATTTAGATGTGTAAATGATGGTTATGTTCATATTGATAATTATGCCTCTGTTTATTGATAAATGTTGCAAGTGTGTATGCTTGGATATGTATATAAGTATTATTGTGACTTCGTGAGTAGTCTTTGTATCTGTATATCCCCACTAAGCATTATCGCTTAGCACGGATGTTTTTCCCGTGTAGGTATGCAGGATGGTTTCGGTTATGGGAGTAGTCCATCTGCTAGCCACTAGGAGTTGGAGTGGATTTTGTTTTTGTTTAAGATTCTTTTTGTAATGATCATTCAATGTATATGTTAAGAGAATATTTTTTTATAGTGTATATGTTAGGGTTTTGATCTTGTCATGTTAGAATGATAATCATTTTGTAATGTTCTCAATTTATGATATTATCAATGCAAGTATGTTTTGTTTATTGATGCTTCCACTTATAGTATGTGTGTGTATGTGTTAGCATGTTTTCGCTATAGTAAATGCATGAGTGTTTATTTATTTATGCGTATGTGAGTGTGTAGCGACCCGATATTCCTTTCGAGGGGTATTGGGGTGTTACAATTTAGTGGTATTAGAGCTTAGGTAGATGGTTTAGGACTATAAGATGTTTAGATGTGTATGTTAGTATGTCTAGAGTCGTGGCCTAATGCAGATGTTGTCTTGTGTAGAGTTTAGATGGAGTCTGATATGAGCGAAGAGATAGGAGAGACGATGGGTAGTGTTAATCCAACAAGGGTTGATCGGCCTGCACCTGAGAGACCTCGAGCTGAAGGTATGGGTCCAGCTCAGGTTGATTCGGTATTGATGCAAGGATTGATGCATTTGATTGAGAGGTTGATTGCCCCTAAGGCCCTAATAGATTTTATTAGAAGGAGAGGGGCAGAGGAATTTAATAGTACGATTATGGATCAATCGAATATAGCTGAGTATTGGTTAGAGAAGATGGGAAGGATACTTCAGGAGAAAAACTATCCTCTGGATCAGAGGGTGACCTATGCAGTATCTCTACTACAAGGTCCAGCTTACGATTGGTGGAAGCTGGTATTGAGGAATCCCCAACAACTTATTGAGATGACTTGGGATTATTTTGTCCAAGTGTTTGAGAAGAGGTATGTCACTAAGGCATACAGAGAGGCAAAATGGAAGGAATTTGTGAGTTTGAAACAAAAGAATATGTCTGTGGGTGAATATGAGAAAGATTTTAGCAGATTAAGTAAGTATGTGCCTAATTTGTTGTTAACAGAAGAGTTCAAGTATAGACAGTTTGAGGACGGTTTAAGAGAGAGCATTAGAGGGCCTTTATCGGCCATGGCTGTGATGCATTTGGTAAGTTATTATCAGCTGGTTTTAGCAGCAATGAAGTTAGAGGATTCTGAAATGATTAAGCAAAGAAAGGAGCAAAAGAGAAAGACAACTGATAGTATTATGCCCAGTAGTAAAAGAGCTCGAGAGGCAATTTGTGGGAAGGTTATCGGAGGATCGGGTCATGTTCTAGCATCGAAAGGAAGTGTATTGGCACCTTCTAGTAAGGGTACCACCATGCCAAAGTGTGAGCATTGTGAGAAATTTCATTGGGGCACATGTAGGAAGCTCATGGGAGCGTGCTTCAAATATGGTAGCATGGAGCATATGCTTTCCAATTGCCCAGAGTTGAAGGAGAACACGGTTCAGCAAGGAAGTAGAGATAACATGGTATTGATTGGATCTACTAGAGATGGAACAAGAAGAGGTAGGACAGTACAAGATCCATCAGAAACGATTGAGAAGCCAATTCCTTCAGGTGATCCATCTCAATGCTTCGCGATTATCAGAGAAAAGGAGGATGAACAAGCTGGTCCTTCTGGTGAGTTTGTGTACAGTATAGTATGACAATATGTTTTTAGCAAAGGAAATTTCGAGGATGAAATTTCTCAAGGAGGGGAGAATTGTAACAACCCGAAATGTACCCTCGAAGGAATATTGATGTTAAGTATTAATTAAGGGTACAAGAGTAATTGTGTAAGTGTGAATTTATGGCTAAGTAAGGATATACTTGCAGAAATTATAAGTTGATTGGAAGGAGGAAATGAAAGGAGGGACATATTGGAAATTGTTGAGGAGCAAGTGAGGAATTTGGAGGGTAGTGGTGTGCCGTCCATGCGTGGTGTGTGGGCTTTGCCAACACTACCACTTATATGTATATAAAATGAAAAGAAGAGGAAGATTTGACCTCCCATTTGCATGTTGGCCGGCCACTTCCTATCTCTCAATTCCATTTAGTTCACTCTTTTCTTTCTTCTCTATTTTTCTTAGCCATTTGTTCTTCTTCTTTGGTTGATTGAGTTACAAGAATTGGAATGATTTGAAGAGGTTTTAAGGATAAGTTGAGAAGGTATGCATGGGTTTTCGGTTTAAGGATCTCTCTTCTTCTTTATTTCTGTTTTGGTTTGGTTTGTTTGATAAATGGATTAAGAGTGTGTATATGTTGCGCAAGAAGCTTTAGATAAAAGGAAAGAGAAGGGAAAGGAGAAGGTGTTACCTAGAAGAGGAGTTTTGAGCTGCTCCTTAAAGGTTGGGATCATGTACCATTGTAATTTGTTGCATGTGTTGAGTTTGTGTGATTTTGAATAATGCATGTATTATTATTTGAGACAATGTCATTGAAATTATGCTATTAGGTGCATGTTTAATTAGATGGCAAATTGATGAGCTTTAAAGTAATGCTATAGTTCAATTGAGTGTTGTAGTCAAGTATGTTGTTGTTGCATGTTGTATATGCATAGATTTTGGCATGTAGAGTATTTGTTATGATTAATATGTTTATTGGACATTTGATTGTGTTTATTATTGGAATAGAGTTTAGAAGTGTTTATGGCATGATTTTGTTTGTATGTGAAGGTTGTCCATGAGTGGGTTGTGTAGCTTGGAGTTGAACTTTTAGTTCGGTTATGTCGCGAGCGCGACAGAGCTTGCCAAGCATAGCCGAGCCTTGTCGAGCTGTGCCGAGCCTTGTCACGAGTGCGAGCTCCATCACGGGCACGACATAAGCTACTTTGGCATTCTGTCGCGAGAGCGACACTGGCCGCAAGCGAGTCATTTGCATGTGTTGGGTTCTATCGCGAGCGCGACACTGTGCAGAGTTGTAATTTGAGCTTTTATCTCTTATTTGTGTATAGCATTGCTTCGGTTTATGTATGATCATGCATAGTAAAGATTATATGTATTATATATATGTATGAATCATATACTTAATGGGATGATTAGTTTGTACATGAATTGAATTGATATGTGATCATTGTTGGATACATGAGTGAATGCTAAATAAATGATATAGTGGCTAGAGTTATATGTATACCTGAAGGGTCATGGTAGTGGATAGATAAGCATGCTTATATAGGGTCATGGTAGTGGATAGATAAGCATGCTTATAAAGGGCTAGTGTTTTACAGCTGCTAGTGTTTGTCCCGCAAGGGTCTAGTGTTTGTTACCTTCAAGTAACTAGTGATTTGAGACTTTGGTCTCTAAATATTTGATAATACTAGTCAGTATCTAGTGCACCTGTAACCACCATTAATGATAGTTCAAGCTATGGCTTTAGCGATTGTATGATTATGTATGAGCATATAAAGTTGTGATCTACCAAGTGTATATGATCATTCATGTAGAAGCTTCAGTAAATGTACATGCTTGAGTATATGTATATGATAGTGTTTTGACGAAGGCATGTGTTGTGCACTTTGAAAATGTACATGATAATTGTGGGCATGAAAAGTGCAGATAATTGATTTAGATGTGTAAATGACGGTTATGTTCATATTGATGATTATGCCTTTGTTTATTGATGTATGTTAAAGTGTATATGCTTGGATATGTATATAAGTATTGTTGCGACTTCGTGAGAAGTCTTTGTATCTGTATATCCCCACTAAGCATTATCGCTTAGTACGGGTGTTTTTCATGTGTAGGTATACAGGATCGGTTCGATTATGGGAGTCGTCCATCTGCTGGCCACTAGGAATTGGAGTGGAGTTCGCTTTTGTTTAAGATTCTTTTTGTAATGATCATTCAATATATGTTAAGAGAATATTTTTTGTATGGTGTATATGTTAGGGTTTTGATCTTGTAATGTTAGAATGATAATCTTTTTGTAATGTGCTCAATTTATGAGATTATAAATGCAAGTATGTGTGACACGCACCGAACCCCATGGTGCCCCGAACGCCCGCTTTTAGGGCGATCGAGAGAGGTTCGTGAAAAACTTGTAAGAAATTACAAGTGCATCTATTTTTAGCAACAAGGAGATTTCTTGGAGTCGCCACCCAATAGAACATTGGGAAAGGTCGTCTAGCTTCAAAGAGCCTAAGACAGCGCATATGAATCTATTTTGGACAAGCCAAAGATATTTTGGAGGCCCCATCCCAATAAAACATTGGAATGGTCCTCTAACCTCATGGAGCCAAGGACTATGCAAATTAGGCCTTTTTTGGGCAACAAGAGATATTTTGGAGACCCCATCCCAATGAAACATTGAGATGGTCCTCTAACCACGTTGAGCCTAAGACCAGAGAAGGTTCGGGACTTTGCATTTATTAATACCTTGATCAAAGTTACAATTGAGTTTTGAATTTAGCATTTCATCCAATTTCTCATTCGATTTAATGCAATTAATTAAAGCGCATGTTGGTCATATAAGGAAAGCGGTAAATAGGAGCAAAAAATGAAAATAAAAGCAAATTAGAATACAATAACTTATAACAAAACTAGGGGTGGAATACAACCCCCGTTGTAAATAACATGCTGATCATACATAAATCGGGATATTTGTTAAAAATGAGGACATTGGTCTCGCATGCACATTTACAAAAGTGATTTAAGCGTCAATTTTAATTGCTCGAAATCAGGACATTGGTCCTCAATTTGTTGATAAAAATCCCAATTTAATTACTATAAATATTTAATCATTTTCATGTATTAGCGGAATGAAATAATATTACAATAATAATACTCAAGATAAAGAGAGGTAAGGGTAAAAGAATGAACCCGAGTGAAGATTCTCAGATCATTGCGGTGTCCTCCATTTAATACAACCCAAACCCGTCAAATAAATCAATGAAACTCACCAAAATAAGAACCATGTTGGTGCCACAATTAACATAAAAATAATGGACTAAAAATAAATTATGTAAAAGAAACCATGAAAAATTATCACAAAAATGGTAAGGAAATAAGTGGTGAAAGAAAGGGAGGAAAAGGAGAAGGGAAGGCCTAGGGATGGCCCATGGTTTGCGAGCGACGGGCGTCTTTGGGTTGACCAATGGGTGGAGGCAGTAACCTTAGATGGCCCGTCGCTCAGATGAGAGATGGCCATCGGTGGATCATCTACCCGTCGATCACTCCAGATCCAGAAAAATGTAGTAAAATCAAGCAAAAATTGTTTTATTTTAAATAAAATAAGATTTTATGTGTAAAATCAGAATAAAATTATTGAATACAAAGGAAATCGATCCATAAATGTTTACCCTCGAAATAGTACCTTTAAAGGTGAATGTCGCGTGGTTTGCGTTCCTCGAGTTCTACAAGGATTGATCTGCGATGTGCGATTTTCAGAAGATTTTTGGACTACAAAAATCGTTTTTCGAAAACAAATGAAGAAAAGAAAATTATATTTTTCTTTCTCTTTCTCGATATTTTGATAGCAGTTATGAATGTTAAAACGGCTGGATTCGATAGAAACGAATTATTGTCGTCTCCTCGGATTCCTTTTAATTCAGAAAATATTTGATGATGATTTTTTGGGAAAATAAAAGTAAGAGAATTTTTTGTAAGAAAGTTTTTTGCAAGAATAGCTAAAATCCTCTTTTTTAGTCAAAATTGCACCCCGAATAATGAGCTTTATAGGGATTGGAAGAAAATTCAAATAAATTCAAATTTAGAATTTAGATTTGTAAAAGGTTTCTGAAATCCAAAATTAAAATCGAATAATTTTCAGAATATTCTCGAAATCAAATCTAAGATTTGAAAATATTTGAAATGATTTAAAATATTTTAAAAAGATTTAGGAAATATTTTGGAAATATTGGGAGATCTCCTAAAAATCTGGAAAATCTCGCTTAAATAGACGGGCATCGGTGGATTACAGACGGGCGCCGCTAATGGGGGCACGCTTGGTCTTTTGGTCGGTGGGCCCCTCATAAGAGACGAAATCACGAGAGATAGGCATCTCTCGCGCGGGCTGCGGCCGTCGCTCCACACAAGAGACGGGCTTCACAAACGAGCGACAGTCTGCATTCGTCGCGAGAGACAGGTCTCTCATGAGGGCGACGAGTGTCGCTCCCACGAGAGATGGGGCTCCGCAAACAAGCGACAGCCGGCGCTCATCGCGAGAGACGGGTCTCTCATGAGAGCGACGGGCATCGCTCCCACGACAGATGGGGCTCCACAAATGAGCGACAGCCGGTGCTCATCGCTAGAGACGAGTCTCTCATGCGAGCGACGGGTGTCGCTTCTACCAATGGTATACCCACCGGTGGAGCAAAACCCAAATTCCAACATATAAACTCCCCCTGCTTCCTCGAAATCCTATATTCCGGAGAAAAATTCTCAATCCTTGTAAAATCGGAGAATGAAAACTCACAACTTTCATCCATTTTTCTAGAAACAGACTTTGATGTCTTTATCAGGTAACTTTGATTTAGACTGTCTCAGGACCCGATATCCACAGTTGCCTCCAATTTTGGGGAAACTAGTACACTAGTGTCTAGATAAGCCAAAATTCAGAGGAGAAAGGAAGAAATGCATACCTGAGGCAGTCCTTACCTTTCCACTGCTGTGTTTAAGCTGGTGACCTTCTGCTGCAAAGTAGTAGCATATTCTGCCACGATTCTTTGGCAACTTGTTCGACCACCTTCATCCAGCGGACCTCGTCTCGATCTGCCCAATGTTTGAATGTCGTGGGAAGTAGTGTTATCCAACTGCAACCCAATTGTTACTTATTCTATCGTACGTGTACCGCTAGCCTCGTCTTGGATTGCACGGCATGAGAGATAGTGTTATCCAACTATATCTCGACTGTGATTTGTTCTATCGCTCGTGTCCCGCTGGCCTCGTCTCGGCTTGCACGGTGTTTGATTGGTGTGGGAGGTAGTGTTATCTAACTACAACCCTTTTGCGGTTTGTTCTACTGCAGGTGTCCCACTGGCTTCATCTCAACTTGCACGGTGTCTGATTAGTGTGAGAGGTAGTGTTATCTAACTACAACTCGGTTGCGATTTGTTCTACCACAGGTGTCCCGCTGGCCTCATCTTAGCTTGCATGGTGTCTGATTAATGTGAGAGGAAGTGTTGTCTAACCACAATTCTGTTATGTGATGTATGACTTTTGATTTGCTGACCACCATCCGGTTAGCAGAGTATGACTGTCGACCATCCTCGAGTCGACCTGATGTCGTGTTCCTGTGGTTATACAGAATTTTCATTAATTACTTGTAAATCAATTTATCTGGTAATTTCATAAACAATTTTTATGTTGTCATTTATCTCCTTCTTACTTATTCGTGTTATCAAACGTTCGGAAAATATAAGTAAAATGTTAGCCATGATGTAAATATACAAAATGAAATATAAATTTAACAAAATGTAAATGTAAGTTTCCACTAACAAAATACGAATTTTGTACAACATATATACAATTACAATCAAATAAACTCCCTGAACAAACTAGAGAGGGAAGTAGTCCGAGGGCTCCTCCGGGTCCTCCTCATCATTCGACACATGCACCGGCTGGCTCCGAGATGACGATATGGACGGCCCTGCCCTAGAGGTAGAGGGGCGACTGGGAGGTGCTGAGGGTCTAACCTCTGGCTGAAAACGAGGCGGGACGACTACCGATGCGGACACTGGCTGCCCTGCTGCTGGAGTGGTCTACTGGAACTGGACCTGAGCATATCCATCCAAGAAAGGCTAAGTGCAAACCCCGAGGAACTCCAAGGTGTCTCTAACTATGCCGCCCAGCTCTGTGAAGGCCCTCGATAGTCTCATCGTCTGATCCCTGGCCGCATCTCTAATGCCCCCATGCCTAGCCTCTATCTGCTATCTGAACTCTCTGATGGACCTGAAGATAGGTGGTATGGCACCCTACAGTACCTCTATGCTGAACCTAAAAGTGCTGACAGACTCGTCTACCATCTGAACAGCTGTGTCAACCCTCTGAGCCGTGATAAAATGGGAGGCGACCAAACTCTGCCTCAGCTCCTCAATGAGCCTCCCTTGATCCTCTATGACTCTCTCCTGCTGGCCTAGCCGCTCTAGCATAACCCAATATTGCTCCTCATATCGACTAATCCGCTCTAGAAGGTCCCGGTCCCTCTCCTCCTGTCTGCGCTCCATGGAGGCGAGCATAGAAGTCATAGTTGCTACTATATCCGGCTAGGCTGGTTGGGGCGATGGTGACGGTGTGGGGGGTACCAACTCTGTCATCTGCTCTAGAGGCGGTGCTGTGGAGGTAAATGCCCCCGGATGCCCTGCTCTACTATAAGGGTAAAACCTCTCAGTATCCTGGGGCACTGACCTCTATACTCGTGCTGGAGGAGGAGGAGTGGGGCTCTGTACTCTCGGTGCTGGAGGAGTGACTAACAACTCGTCCATACTAAACCCTATGCCCATGTCGAAAGTAGTATGCAGCTACTCCTCCTCTGCTAGCTGCTGTGGAGGCTGCCCCTCCTGATACCCCTGCTACTGTGGAGGCTGCTTCTCTTGATACACTAGCTGTTGCGGAGGCTGCCCCTCCGCCTGAGGCCCCTCCTCTACTGGCTGGAGCGGAGGGAGGCTGAATGCATGTTTGGTCTCGTGTATGGAGAGTAGCCGGTACTCCTTAGCCTGGCCTGTCACCTGAGCAATCATCCCCATGGTCAGGGCCTCCGGTGCATCCACATAGATACTCTCCTCTAATGCGGGCCCAAGAATATCCGGAAGAGCTCCCAACTGCAGTAGCAACCTGGTCACCACTCCTCCTGCAAACACTATAGGGGCTACTCCCCGTGATACTATGACCAGGTTAGCTGCAGTCTTGTGGCTAATGTTAAGGCGATGACCTGCTACCATCGCCCAAAAGCTCCAAATCTTCGCCCCATTCACTGACCTAGGATTACTTGCCCGTCCTAGGTAAGAACTAGATATCACCCTATGCACGTACCTTAGTGCCTGTGATGAGAGTACCGTACTCTCTTCGCCGTATCGTGGTCATACGGCACTCTTAGAAAGGCAATCATCTCCCAATGTTGCCTCCTCACGACCCTCTGTGGAACTATAACATCAGGCCCAAGTGGGAGACCTATAGCCTCGGTGAACCTCTGGCGCATCATGCTGTAATGGTAGCCTCGGACCCAGAACTGTATAACCCCCTCCTCTGTGTCAGATCTCTGAAATCCTCCATAGTGCAGGGTAGCTAGAAACTCCAGTACGACCTCGGGGTGAGTTTGGAATGACAGCCATAAGAACTTCGTCCATCCTGTGGCTACCACCAAGGCATCTACCTCCCCCAACATCCCCATACTCTCCAAGAAAGGTCTGGAGACGAAGCGGCTGGCCCGAAACTGTACGCGAGCCAATGCTCTGAATCTCTCCCTAGCCTCGTTGCTCATCCAAAGAGGAGCCTGAGGCTCAGGCTGGTCACGAGGAACATTACATCGTGGAGGCATCCTGAAAAGACAAGAAAACAAATTAGTCTTATACTATCGTGGTAAACAGACTAAACAAAAATCTTGTATATTTCGGCAGCATTTCTGTTGGACTGTGCCTACCTAACAAAGCATTTCGACAAGGATGTGCTTAACAAAAAATTTTAAATTTTTTTTTTAAAAATTGGGCAGTATTCCGGCAAGGATGTGCTTACGCAGAAAAAATTTGGGCAGCATTCCGGCAAGGATGTGCTTACCCAGAAAAAATTTGGGCAGCATCCCGGCAAGGATGTGCCTAACTTCCTACACAAAAAACAAAAAAAAAAAGACAGGCCTCAGGCCCCATGCAACAATTTTGTTATTGAAAATTATTTTCGCGTCTTATTTAGTTCGGACTACTCCTAAAACTAAGTCAGTTCAGGGCAAGTCCACAAATCTCAAATTCTCTTTTTTCAATTTTTTTTATTATTATTTGTTATTATTTGTTCGTGCATATTTACATTTCTACGACTATGTTTCATATACAATCCAAAGAAACTAAGTAGATAGGAGTAGAAATTAATACTACATCTTGCTAAATTACACTAAACATGCATTTTCCATGCAAATTATTCAAAAAAGAAATAAAAAGGAATAGAGAAACATGATGAACTAACCTAGTAGTCGATGAAAATGTACTAAAAAAAACTTGACGGAAATGCGAAAAAGATACTCTTAAGTGTGCACGATAGTACGAGGGTCGTTTTGGCGCAAATGGTGCGCAAAACGGGCAAGAAATGAAGAAGAAAAGTGAAAAAAATGAAGGGGTGGCGCTGGTTTCGCGAGGGAAGAGAGGAAAGAAGAGGAAAAGAAACTGAAGGGGCATCGCTGGGTGCCCCTTATATAATTTTTCATGACCGACGGGCTTCCCGTCGAAACACCGAGCGACGGGAAGCCCGTCTGTCATTAAAAATTCCATTTTTCATTTCATCTTCATCCCCTTCATTAATGGCTTATTTAATAAGCCATTAATGAATTGAAAACTCATTAATTGCCCCTTTTTTATGTAAAACTCCTTGAATATTCTTTGATTTTCGCATCCGGTGTGCTTCCCTATCAAGACAATAGAAGTATGCAAAAATTATTTTATACACGTGACATGCATGAAATATGCAGGAAATGAATCTGCCCAGTGGTCAACCAGGTTGACCGACGAGCTTCCCGTCGGGTAAATGACAGATGGGCATCCCGTTTGTCACTTCTTCCTTATAAATACTCACTTTTCCTTGGATTTTGTGCACTTCCGACACTCCGAGTCTCACCCCAAGCTTCTATCTCAGGTTCCTCTCTCTTTTTCCTTTACTTTCCTTTGCTAGCTTTTATTTCTTAGTTGCAACCCTTAGGAAATGTCTATGTCTGCCCTCACTAAGATGCACCGAATCCTGGACAACCCCCAAACCTGGGAAAACACCGCCCTTGCTCCGCTTTTTGGTCTGAAATTCCTGAGAAGGGTTAAGATAGACTACAACCTCCTTTTGGCTGCAGTCCGCTTCTGGGACTCGCGCTTTCATGTCTTCAGGTTCACCTGTCAGGAACTATGCCCTCTGCCTGAAGAATTTACTACCATCATCAGGACCTGGTATCCTCCCAGTGCCTTACCCTGCATTCCCCGCTATGGTCTGACTCACACCCCGGACATTGCTTTGGCCTTAAGCATTGCTCCTTTCGATGTTGCTCGCCTAGTTCCTCAGCTAGAGCCACTGATTGAGGCGTTGGATGAGTTCTCTGATGTTCCCCCATACCGTACAAATATCATCTTCCTGTTTTGTCTCATGAGGTATCTGATCGTGACTTCAGAGGAGTTAACTGGTGACTCTCGTCTATTTGGGATTCTGGATGACTTTCATCCCGAGCTGACCCCCTTCCCACTGATACTTGCCGAGACTATCCTTGGTCTGGATTCTGCCCGTGTTGAGTCTTCTACCACCTTTTCTGGGAGCCCCTTATTACTCCAGGTAAGTTATTATCTTGAAAGGTAGTGCATCCCTTGTGGATTTTCACACTAACTTTTCTTAGCGAGAAGTGCGTCCTTTTTGGATTTTCACACAACCCTATGTCTTACTTTTGCCTGGGGTGAACCCAACTCACTCCAGCGGCTCTTATTTTATTTTTCTTTTCTTTTTTTTATGTTTTTCTTTCTTCTTTTTTTTAGCTATGGCTGCAACAGAAGTTTAAGCTGCTGCCAGAGCCACCTCCCAGAGTCTTCAGTCAATGCTCTCCGAGCTATTTCCTTCCCCGTCAGCGACTATACTCATTCACAACACCCGATGAGGGCATCACCAGGTTTGGCGAGGTAATAGACAAGGATATTAATTTCATGAGCGCTTGGCTTCCCCTATCTACTGTGGTAGTCGATGGCTCTTCGGGGTGTGTCCCCCTATGTGGGCTTCGCGAAGCTACTTTTTTTTATCACAGCCGTTGTCCTCTATAGCTCGGGATGACTCAAGATGTGGTAAGGCTCCCTTTATCTTTTCGAGGTGGAGTTCTATCTTCGGCCTTTGCTTCCCGATATCATAATCTCTGGGTTGAGCTACCAGTAAAGACTGCCATACCTTCCTTTGGAAATTATTCTGTTACTTCTACCAGTGCATATAAGAGATGGGTGCTCAGCCCTGCAGTTGATAATAGGACTCGATGACTTAAACACCTAGCCGGCGAGAGTAGTGATAGAGCCTAGTTCAGATTTGTATGCATTTTGAGCAATGTATTTCTTTTTAAAAAAGAACTAGAAAATAATGTACAAGAATAAATTTAGTTTTATTTCATTTTATAAAATTGTGTACATTTCAGCATGATTTCAGAATACATGATCATTATTTAATGCTAATTCAAAATGCGAAGCTACATTCATTCATGGAACAAATCTTGCTATCATCAAACTACTGTTACCAATCAGCCCTCTCGGGTTTTCTTGATTGGACATTTTCCCTCTAGCCTCTAATTTTTGCCCAGGATGCCTTTTTTCGATTTTCACCCTGACGAGGCGCCTAATTTTAGCAAGGCCGCCTTTTTTCGGTTTTCGACCTGTGGAGCTTTTATTCTCTTCTTTTGATCTTTATTGTCTTTATCCATGGAACCTCTTGAGTTTATCAATGTTGATTAGCTCCTTGAACTCATTGCCATCGCTGTCTGCCAGAATTGCCGCTCCTTTCGACAGTAGCTTATGGAGGATGAAAGGTCCTTCCCACGTTGGTCTGAATTTCCCCCTTATGTCGGGCACACTCGGCCTCATCTATTTGAATACCTGATCTCCTTCCTTCAATGGGTGTTTCTTGACTTTCTTCCCAAATGACCTCGCTAGCCTTTTCTGATAAATCTGATTATGATAGTAGGCCCTTAACCTGCCCTCATCTCGCATGTTCAGATGTTGCAACCGCTGCTGTGCCCACTCAGCCTCCGAAATTTGAGCTTCCATAACCACTCTCAATGATTTAAGTTCTATCTCAACTGGCAGTACTGCTTCTATCTTGTACACTAAAGAATATGGTGTGGCACCTATAGAAGTTCTGACAGTTGTTCTATAACCCCAGAGTGCAAAAGGCAACTTTTTCGCCCAATCTCTATAGTTCTGCACCATTTTCGCCAGGATTTTCTTAATGTTCTTGTTAGCGGCTTCCACTGCCCCATTGGCCTGAGGACAATACAAAGAAGACTTGTGATGCTCAATGCCATATCTCTGAGGCAGCTTCTTCGTTTCAACCATGAATTGGACCCCATTGTCGAATACAACGTGATGTGGGAGACCGTATCTACATACCAGGTTCTTTTCAATGAATTTGGCCTTATCCTGGGCATCAACTTTCTTGAAAGATTCAGCCTCTACCCATTTGGTAAAATAGTCGATAGCGACTATGATGAATCTATGTCCATAGGAGGCCGTGGGGCGTATTTCTCCAATAATGTCTATTCCCCAAGCTGCGAATGGCCATGGTGATGTCAAACTGTGTAATTTCGAAATCGGCGAGTGCCCCAAATCTGTATACTGTTGAAATAATTGACATTGCTTCACGTACTTCGAGCAGTCTGTATCTAAGGTAAGCCAATAGAACCCTTGTGGTTCTTTTTTAGAAGAATGGCAAAGTACGGGTATGTATATATCAACGGGATTTGAACAAAACTTGCCCCCAAGATAAACTTTCTTTGCCCCTGTATTAACAGATTTTTGATTTTATTCTTTTTTTTTGTCTTTCATTTTTTTCCTTTTCTTCTTTTTCTTTTCTTTTTTTTTTTTTTGCTCTTTTTATTATTATTATTAATTTGTTTTATAGATGAGCTTTATTCAAATCCTGATAGTTTACACATACACGTACTCCTCTTTTTGATATTAGAGCAACACTGACCATAAAAGAAAATTTGGCCCCGTTTCTGTTTGTGGATCTCTCCTTTTAATCTTTTCGGCCCATTCTGGCTTGAGTCCTTTAAGCTCTTACTTGACTAGCTTATGGTCCAGATATGTTGGGATGGTATGCTTTGCAATTTCATGACCCATTCCAAATATATCTTCATAGGTCCAGGCAAAGACTTTTTCATATATATATATTTTTTCATTCTCTCAAATTTTGACCTTTCATCAGGAGTTATATTAGATGCTATTAAGATTTTCTTTGGCTTCTCCAAAGTTTCTGAGATTAAATGGAGCAGCATCAATTGAATCAGTGTCAAATATAAATAAATCATGCTCATGAATATGCATATTGAAATCATCAGAAACAACACACCATTAAGCAAATTGTCCATGTTATTAATAAAACTAGAAATGTCATCAACATTACTGAGAAGTTCGGAATTAAAAAGAAAAATCTAAATTATCATCTTTTCCTCTCTCTGCCGACGCAGATGTTGCTGTCGATGGCCTATTATCGTCCTCAGCGCCCATCCTTCCTTCCTTTCATCTCTTCTTCAATGAGGCCTTGAACCCGTTTCTTTAAAGTTCAGCATTCAACAGTGTCATGCCTAGTCTGCTAATGGTAGGTGCAATACCGATCCGTTTGATGACCTAGACGTCCTTAGCTTCTAGCAGGTTTAGCTGGCATCGATTGCAACTTTCCTTGCTTAACAAAATAAGCAAAACGTCTAGATAGAGGCTTTTTCAAGATGACACAGCCGCCTTTGGTGGCTCCCCGGGTTGGAACTTTTGTGCCTCCAGAACTTATCCTGCTGCTATCGCCATGACTTGAGCTTCCGTCATTTCCTCCTTTAGGGATTATAGTCAGCTCAAGATCCCAAATTTGCCCCCTCAGGACTTGGCAATCATCAATAAGGCCTTTGGTATACTGATGGTGACTCGTTAGCCCCTAACCCATGGTTGATCTAGCTGACCACATTTGTGGGTTTTTCTCCAACACTTCAGGAAAAGGTTCGCCTAAGCCGAATCGATATTTCTGGGCTATTCCAGCCGTTAGTACTTTTTCCACCTCCCGAATGCCAGTGAAACTATCATATTTACATAAGCAATTTTCCTCTTCCACGTTCACGGCACCAAAAGCGAGCCTCTTGTAGGCGGCTTGGGTCGTAGCACGTTTAGATCGCAAAATTTCCTCCTCGAGGATATCTATCCTCCTTTTCGGACCACTAGTAGTTATCCTAGACTCATCCCTAGAAGCATGCCCTTTGCCTTTTCGCCCAAATGCCAGAGCAAAAGGCATTTTCCCTCTAGACTCAGTTTGCGGTATGCATGCCGTCTTAGCTAGGTCACGTTGCAACGAGGTAAAAATAGTATATTGCGCCTTGGCGGATGGCGTCATTGCGGCAGCAAAATTCCCCCTCATAGTCCTCATCCTAGATTCAAACTCTTCAAGCGTCCTCTTTATTTCCCGTGCCTTCCTATCCATTTCATCGATAATAAGTGTATGGGCTGCGCCGAGCCTTCTTGATGGGTTTGGTATGTCGCTTTCTACTAAACACTGTGAAGGGGTATGACTCACTGCTTTCTGAGGTCAACTAGAAGTTCACGTATACTGCCCTTTTTCCTCTTCTCCCTCTTCTGGCATTTCAATAAAAATAAGGATTATTTATTAGTTGCTCGTCGAAACCTTTAGACCACTTGGGTAGATCTATGATGGCTGCAAAACATACTTGTTAGGATGATGCATGAATGACATATAATGCATGGTCGTACTATGCAACATCCATAAATCACATGCAAGTACATAGGTCCTTCCAACCTTGTTCCTCTTGCACACGAGATCATAGTCTCTTTCCTAGGTGGGCTTGGTTCATGGGTCAACAGGGAACCCGACGAACGCACATGATGCACGGCAAAAAATCGGCAGCATAACCTCTCCTAACTAATGCACAGATGTATGGGTTGTGATCGTTATGTATTTAAGCAGTCCGAATAAATTGACATGGGCCTATCGGGGCATTAAAGCCTTTGATTAGGTGACCAATCAAGTTATCTGAGTTTGTCCAATACAAGACGATCCATACAGCAAGTATAGTATTATGGTTCATACCACCTAGGGGAGGTATTTACTTTCATTACATGGGCTTTGGCCAAGGTGATGTTACTTTATGGCTACCCAAGGATGGTCCCTACCAATGGGTCTAGCTCATCACGAGCGTAACGACCGGTTGGGTCTCCATTCAATATACCATGATAGTACGAGGCTTGGGCTGGTGATTATCCTTAACACTTCCCTACATTGAGTGAACATAGGGTCATGCTTTAGGAATGCACCGGGGTTAAAAGAGGGACCAAACTAGCATAGATCTAAGACTCTAATGAGATGCAATGCAAATCCGAAAATGGATGAAATTTTTAAATTAAAACTCAATTATAATTTTTAATCAAGGTACTTTCGAAGCGAAGTCTCTTATGTCCCCAGTGGAGTCGCCACTGTGACGCGCGCCAAACCCGTGGTACCCCGAACGCCCGCTTTTAGGGTGATCGAGAGAGGATCGTGAAAAACTTGTAAAAAATTACAAGTACATCTATATTGGGCAACAAGGAAGTTTCTTGGAGTCGCCACCCAATATAACATTGGGAAAGGTCGTCTAGCCTCAGAGAGCCTAAGACAATACATATGCATCCATTTTGGGCAAGCTAGAGATATTTTGGAGGCCCTATCCTAATATAACATTGCGATGGTCCTCTAACCTTGTGGAGCCTAGGACTATGCAAATTGGGCCAATGAAACATTGAGATGGTCCTCTAACCTCGTTGAGCCTAAGACCAGAGAAGGTTTGGGACTTCCCATTTATTAATACCTTGATCAAAGTTACAATTGAGTTTTAAATTTAGCGTGTCATCCCATTTCTCATTCGATTTAATGCAATTACTTAAATCACACATTGGTCATATAAGGAAAGAGGTAAATAGGAGCAAAAAATGAAAATAAAAAGTAAATTAGAATACAATAACTTACAACAAAACTAGGGGCGGAATACAACCCCCGTTATAAATAACATGCTGATCATATATAAATCGGGATATTTGTTAAAAATGACATTGGTCCTCGCATGCACATTTACAAAAGCAATTTAAGCGTCAATTTTATTTGCTGGAAATCAGGACATTGGTCCTCAATTTGTTGATAAAAATTCCAATTCAATTACTATAAATATTTAACCATTTTCATGTATTAGCAGAATGAAATAATATTTACAATAATAATACTCCAGATAAAGAGAGGTAAGGATAAAAGAATGAACCCGAGTGAAGACTCTTAGATCATTGCGGTATCCTCCATTTAATACAACCCAAACCCGTCAAATAAATCAATGAAACTCACCAAAATAAGAACCATGTTAGTGCCACAATTAACATAAAAATAATGGACTAAAAATAAATTATGTAAAAGAAACCATGAAAAATTATCACAAAAATGGTAAGGAAATAAGTGGTGAAAGAAAGGAAGGAAAAGGAGAAGGAAAGGCCTAGGGACGGCCCATGGTTCGTGAGTGACGGGCGTCTCTGGGCTGACCGACGGGTGGAGGCAGTAACCCTAAATGGCCCGTCACTCGGATGAGAGATAGCCATCGGTGGATCCTCTACCCGTCGGTCACTCTAGATCCAGAAAAATGTAGCAAAATTAAGCAAAAATTGTTTTATTTTAAATAAAATAAGATTTTATGTGTAAAATCAGAATAAAATTATTGAATACAAAGGAAATCGATCCAGAAATGTTTACCCTCGGAATATTACCTTTAAAGGTGAATGTCGCGTGGTTTGTGTTCCTCGAGTTCTACAAGGATTGATCCGCGATGTGCAATTTTCAGAAGATTTTTGGACTACAAAAATCGTTTTTCAAAAATAAATCAAGAAAAGAAAATTATATTTTTCTTTCTCGATATTTTGATAGCAGTTATGAATGTTAAAACGGCTAGATTCGATAGAAACGAATTAGTGTCGTTCCCTCAGATTCCTTTTTATTCAGAAAATATTTGATGATGATTTTTCAGAAAAATAAAAGTAAGAGAATTTTTTGTAAGAAAGTTTTCTGCAAGAATAGCTAAAATCCTCTTTTTTAGTCAAAATCGCTAACCCCGAATAATGAGCTTCCAATCCCAATTTATAGGGATTGGAAGAAAATTCAAATAAATTCAAATTTAGAATTTAAATTTGAAAAAGATTTCTGAAATCAAAAATTAAAACCGAATGATTTTCAGAATATTTTCGAAATCAAATCCACGATTTGAAAGTATTTGAAAAGATTTAAAAGATTTTGAAAAGATTTAGGAAATATTTTGGAAATATTGGGAGATCTCCTAAGAATCTGGAAAATCTCGCTCAAATAACCTCAGATCACCGACCGACGGGCGTCGCTGATGGGGGCACGCTTGGTCTTTTGGTCGGTGGGCCCTTCATGAGGGACGAAATTGTGAGAGACATGCATCTCTCGCTTGGGCGATGGCCGTCGCTCCACACGAGAGACGGGCTTCGCAAATGAGCGACAGCCGACGCTCGTTGTGAGAGACGGATCTCTCATGCGAGCAACGAGCGTCACTCCTACGAGTGACAGGGCTCCATAAACGAGCGATGGCTGGCGCTCATCGCGAGAGACAGGTCTCTCATGCGAGCGATGGGCCTCGCTCCCACGAGAGACTGGGCTCCACAAATGAGCGACAGCCGGTACTCATCCCGAGAGACGGGTCTCTCACGTGAGCGACGGGCGTCGCTTCTACCGATGGTATACCCATCGGTGGAGCAAAACCCAAATTCCAACATATAAACTCCCCCCGATTCCCCGAAATCCTCTATTCCTGAGAAAAAAATCCTCAATCCTTGTAAAACCGGAGAATGAAAACTCACTACTTTCATCCATTTGTGTGGAAATAGACTTTGATATCTTCATTAGGTAACTCTGATCTGGACTGTCTCAGGACCTGGTGTCTACAGTATGTTTTGTTTATTGATGCTTCCACTTATAGTATGTGCGTGTATGTGTTAGCATGTTTCCGCTATAGTAAATGCATGAGTGTTTGTTTATGCATGCGTATGTGAGTGTGTAGCGACCTAATATTCCTTCTGAGGGGTATTGGGGTGTTACAGCTTTAGAGACTTTACCGTAAGCCTCATAGGAATGGCCTTACTCCACACTCATATAGGTCATTCCATCAAGTGTATACTACAAATCATACACCACCTTTAAAAGATATGGAATTCGATTAAGAGTTTTAATTCATCCTCGCTTTCATTGCAGTTTTGCACTATTTACACTATATGAGGGATAGAATTTTATAGTGCTTAATAAATCAACTAATGACTTGTTATTACCCATATGAACTTACTTTATGGGATCACCAATCACATAGGTTGGGTTACAATCATTGTTGATATCTCAAATTGGTTGTAGTCACATTCCCCTTGATGTTTAATTTATTTTCTTCCCAAAGGTTTGGATAGAGGGCCAGCCACATTCACTTTTGACTTCACATAATCAATTAATATAACTCCATCTTTTTTGTAGCTGCTTAATCACATCATGTCTCAATTGAATACGTTTGTTTTTACCGCTAAAGGTCGTATTCTTTGCAATAGCTATTATTGATTGGCAATCATAATGAATAGACACAGGAGGTGTTGGTTTTATTCCCAACAAAATATTTGCTAAGTTTTTCAACCACTTAGCTTCATTACTAGCCATCTCAAATGCAAAAAATTCTGAGTTCATAATAGATTTAACAATTAAAGTTTTTTTGGCTGACTTCCAACTAATTGCACTACAATCAAGGGTGAACACATTACCACTAATGGATTTTGTCTCATCTGAATCAGAAATCCAGTTAGTATTTTTTGTATCGTTCTAATACAGTGGGAAATCCACTATATAAAATATCATAATTCATCGTACCTCTTAAATATTTCATTAGTCTGACTAATGCTATCACCTTTTATTATGATTTTAATACCCAATATCACACTTGTTTCGCCTATATCTTTCATATCAAATTTGGAAGCAAGAAAAATTTTTGTTTTATGTACTAATTCAAGGTTAGCGCTAAAAATAAGCATATCATCCACATATAAGCAATAATCACACAATTACTATCAACAAGTTTTGTATACACTATTTATCTACTTCAATAGAAGAGAAACCATCACATAACAAAACTTTATCAAATTTCTTATGCCGCTATTTATGTGCTTTTTTTAAGCCATATAAAGATTTGAGAAGTTTGCAAACGCTATTTTCTTCACAAGAAACCACAAAACCCTCAGGTTGTTTTGTATAAATCTCTTCTTCTAAATCACCATTTAGAAAAGTTGTTTTAACATCCATTTGGTGAATAAAAAGTTTGTGAATAGAAGCCAAAGCAATTAGAATTCTAATAGAAGAAATTATGGTCACAAGAGCAAAATTATCAAAATAATCAACATTTTCCTTTTGAGTAAACCCTTTGCAATAAGTCTAGATTTATATTTTTCAATGAAACCAGTAGGGTTAAACTTCCTTTTAAAAATCTATTTACAAATAATGGGTTTTGCTATAGGATGCAAATCAACCAATTTCCAAGTATTATTTTTCAAAATAGAATCATTTTCTACTTTAATGGCTTATTTCCAAAGTTCATAATCAGATCCATAAATTGCATTAGAAAAATTTAAAGGATCATGTCCAAAAATCAATTTAGAAAAGTTTTCAAAAATTATATTAGAAAAGTTTCAAGAAATCGTCTTAGAAAATATTTTATAAATCGTGTCAAAATGGTTTTTAGAATCATTTTCTATAAGATTAGTCTAAAAGTAATTTCCAATTGAAATTTCATTTAAGAGCCTTTTAGATCTTATTAAATCATCATCTTCATAATTATTTTGAGTAATAGGCGCATGGGAAACATTATCAACTTTTAAAGGAAACACATGCTCAAAAATTCAATATTATTTGTCTCAAGAATAGTATTACTGTCAAGCACATCACTTTTCAATACAAGAAATCTATAGGGAGCACTATGTTCAACATAACCAATGAACATGCAGTCATAAGTTTTAGAACTTATTTTCCTTTTCTTAGGTTTAGGTAGCATAACTTTTACTAAACACCCTAAACTTTTAAATATTTTAAATTAGGAGGAAGCCTTTCCAAAATTCATAAGGTGTCTTTCTAGATTTCTTATAAAGTATTCTATTTTGCAAGTGACATGCAGATAATATAACTTCACCACACAGATTTTCTAGTACATTAGAACTAACAAGCGCGCAATTCATCATTTCTTATAAAGTTCTACTTTTTTTTTTTTTAGCTACACCATTATATTTAAGTGAATAAGCTAGAGTTATCTCATGTATTATTCATTCATTTTCACAAAATTCATTAAGTAGAATATATTCACCACCTCTATCTATTCTAACCCTCTTAACTTTTTTGTTTAATTGATTTTCAGCTTTTACTTTATATTTAAGAAACATGTCAAAAACTTCGTCTTCATTTCTAAGCAAAAACACTTTAGTATATCTAGAAAAGTCATCAATAAAAGTCACATAATACTTTTTACCATATCTAGTCATACATTGGTTTAAGTTTCCAAGGTCAGAATGAATTAAACTTAACAATTATGATTCTTTAGAAATTTATGCACATATTTTCTTTGTTGTTTATATTCAGCATATATCTCACATTTTTTTATGTTTTTATTACTGATGCCAGCCCAGATATCGCATTTTCTGAATATAAGAAATACTCACATGTCCTAATCTAGCATGCCATAAATCAATAGAATCAATCATAGAAGCAAAAAAATTGGAATTCTCATTAATTATTTCAGAAACATTGAGTACAAATAAACCATTGTTACAATAGCCCTTTCCAACATATTTATTATTTTTGGCCAATACAACCTATACACTTAAAGGTAACTTTAACCCTATTTTTTCTAATAATGCCACATAACCCAAATTGGTTCAAATATTTGGAATATAAAACACCTCATTCAAAGCTAGTGTCTTGCCAGATGTGAGCTTAAAAAAGGATTTGTCTTTTCCAAGAATTGTTGCAATTCGTAAATCACCAAACTAGACTATTTCTTTTTCCTTCCTCAATTTAAGTATAGGACAGAAAAATATTTCTGTTAGCACAAATTTGCCTAGTGGCACCAAAGTCTATCACCCATTCATTCATATCAACAACAAAATACAATTGAGAAATTACTATAACAATTATATCATCTGCTTTAAACAAATTTACATTTGGCTTAACAAGATTGTCATTTTTTTCCTATTCTTTTTCTAAATT
This sequence comes from Excoecaria cochinchinensis, assembly GCA_947683425.1. Lineage (NCBI taxonomy): Eukaryota > Viridiplantae > Streptophyta > Magnoliopsida > Malpighiales > Euphorbiaceae > Excoecaria > Excoecaria cochinchinensis. The sequence continues at coordinate 8,482,063 of CANTUQ010000055.1, forward strand.
GAGATGCATGGTGGCTAATTTTTCACCCATAAAATAAGTGCCTTTCATCTTAAAATTAAAATTAAAATTAAAAATAATAGCTTTAGGCTTGTAAACATTACAAAAGATATCAAACAAAAAGTTAAAAGCATGCTAATAGTTTATGCCTACATACGTCATTTGCATGATCATATAACTCCAGTTGCTTAGTGGAAGACTCAATTGGCTTAGAATCATTAAGAGTAGAAGGAACTCGATGCATATCTGAAATTAAGAAAACCTACTCTTCCCACATTTTGAGAATTTCTTCATTAGACATTTCAATTCTAAAGATATTTTGGAAAAGTTTAGTAAATTGGATTGTAGACATCATAGGAAGTATTGTGGAGATGTTGGGAATGCCATTAGCAACAGCAACATTATTGCCAGGAGGAACACCATTGATAAAACCAGCAACGA